>VZTU01025227.1:99342-136448 GCA_013400835.1 Zapornia atra | reverse complement strand
AAAAAAGTGGCTTACAATGGTGTACTTCAGTTGGACTAGCATTTGTATGGTGCTCAGCAGCTGTCTGCTGATAGCTAAAATCAGGAAGCATTCTCAGTGAAGACAAGACCTTAATCAGCAGCTTTAGCATTGATAATAGTGTGTGCTGTCTGTGCGATGCGTAAGGTCTTGGGGGAAGACACACTCTCAGAGCTTTTAGAACTCCTCACCTTCTGTACCAAAAAGCACCCTCCCTGAACAGCAGAATTCATGAGTTCATCCTGTCTCAGCCTCTGAGGAGTTTATGGCTGAAGCAGTTTGAATGCTATCGTTAGTCAGGTGTTAGAGGTTTGCACTGGAAGATTAAAAAAAGGCATTCCTTTCATCCTGGATGCTCCAAGTTCACATATCAGACAAGTGTCTGACTACGCATTTCTTTTACAAGGAGATTGTTGTTACAAGAAAAGCATTGGGAGGCTCCTAACACAGACTTTAAGGCTGCGCCAGAGGAATACAAATAGCAGCTCGTTAAGGATAAAAGCTAAACACCAGTGATTGAAAACATCACCAGACTTCTCAGTGCTAGTTTTTAATACCAGAACAATAACAACTGCTAAGGAAATGTAACCATCAAAAACAACAGTTCTCTCTTTTATGTTGTTTACCAACCAGCATCAGGGGATCATTAATGCCTGCATGCAAAAAGGTTTTATAAGATTAAATCAGTGTCAATTTTACAGGGTGCAATGCAATGTCAGATTTCAATCCAGACTCGATCCAGGGCACATATTGTGTGGAGAAGGTGAAGGAATATCTGTGTCTTAAAAGCAGATAGCAAGAGATTCTTTTCCAGCCCTTGGTTCCCCTGTTCTTTCCAAATGGTCTGATATACCAAGTACCTAGAAGGAACTGGTCTTTGTTACCAACAGTGGTTAGTGATTGTCCAAAAAGAGAATAAGCTGTTGACCTCTTTGTAGGCACAATTCTTAAGAGAGTGCAGCATAAAAGAATTTCCCTGATAACCACATTTTTTGTGAGAAAGAGAGAGAGACCTGGAATAACAACTCAGCCACAAATTACATGGCCCCATTCGAACATGATGTGCAAGTTACATATACTTATCTTGAGTTCAGACTTTATGGAACAGTAAGGAAGCAAACCCAACTGCATTTACACAGGGTGGGAGTCTGAAGGTGGCTTTTGAGTCACACCTTCATCCATCCTCCTTGAAGAAGGCCATTACATGTCTTATATTAGATTTGATTCATTTACATGCAGAAGATCCAGTTATATGTGTAATAGTAGTTGAGATGCATAAAATGTGACTGGGTTTGTTGGGAAAATGTGACTGGGTTTTGTTGGGAAACACAAGAAAAATCATCCCAACTGAAATAAACCAGGAAATCCTTGGAGTATATAGAGTTATGTCAAGAAAATAGCTTTTATTCTGTAATGGAGAGATCTATAGAGAACTTGTGCTGTTAGTCTAAGTTACTTACGCACTGAAGAGAGAAATCTGGTTGATACACTTCTCCCACTGTAGCTGTGCCAGGAAATATTTCTAAGCACCGACAAAGCATTCAGTGGCACAGTCCTCTGCAGAGCTGCACCTGGTGTGACCACCTGTATCCATGCAAAATGGCACCAGCATGTCCACATGATGAGAATAGTGTTATACAGTCATGTTGCATCAATGTAAATGATGAGAAAAGGTGCAAGGTAGTGTGAAAGCAGGTCCAGGTACTCTCATTCACAGGGGTGTGACAGTGAGTCCGAGTGTAGAACTAAACGAGCAGCTTTTCAGCAGTAATGCTGGCATGTCCTCCACTTGCCCCCAGCCATCTATTCCCACACTACCCTGTCTCCACACTATCTCATTTCTGTCAGGCAGCTGCACAAGGACCTGAGCTGGAAAATATTACAGGTTTCTAGAAGGAATTGCTGCTCTTATTTTGTAGATAGTGAATCAACAAGGCAGAGTTGTGCAGTGCCACTGATGTCTGACAGTCTTACGCTACATGAGTATCCAGTTTACTTGCCCAGATTTTTGTGATTGGGATTAAATGTATGTGACATTGAACAGTGGTGTACCAGAGAGGGGTGTAAATTCCACTGTTACAGTCTCATCTCTGAGAGGGGTCTGGTGTTGCATTGCACCCACCTATAAAAGTATTAAGCCAAGGATATCAAGACTATCCCAAACCAGAGACAGCACAAAGCCAACAGGGAGCTGATTTACCTCAGACACACATACAAAAAGAGAGATGTTCTGGCTTGGGTGTGGTCAACTGGGTTATGGTAGATTTAATTTGAGCTACAGTAAATCACCATTGCACCTCTTTACCATCCCCTCTTGTGTTTCTGCTGGGAATTCTGCCTTCTGCAGGATAGTCATCAAAAGGTATGTGTGTTATCCCAAGCATTTCAGCGTGAAGTGCAGCATTTCAGATCAAGCCATTGTTCACAAGCACTTAACTGACATGCAGAGAATGTATATCTTTACATCTGCCAACTCAAACATACAGGCAGTCATTTCTTTCAAAGGCAGACAGTCTTGCCGAAGGGTAGCTTCATGGGTGCAGAACCATTCCTATACCTGAAAACTACATTTATCCCATATATTTATAGCATTTGGGAGAAGTTTTTGCAACTTCTCTGGCATGTAAAGCCATGGCTTTAGTGACTAATAGCTATAGAAATGAAAACGTTATAGTTATTTATAACATTTTGAAAAAGAAAACATTCATAATAGGGCTTCTTTCAAAAAGCACATAAACATCTAAACTTTTTTTTTTTAAATCATGTGGTTTTTACATAGATAAAATTGATATAAAGTTGAAATAGTGCAATTTTTAAACAAAGGTTAGTGCAGGAGTCAAACTACAACAACAAAAACCAAACCAGAAGTTGTAGACTTTTTTGTGCGTGTGGAAAACCATTCCTGCCCGGTTTCCAAGGAAAGCATACAGACCTGTTTCCAAACACACCAAAGTGCTTTTGAAAGGTATACATCCTCCAATTAACTCTCAGTGGGATTAAGATTTTCTGTTGGGAATGAAACTAGGATGCTTCTGAAAATAACATACCTAATCCTAGTGTGGGATTTGGTTTTGATGTCAGGTGATGATGTCCAACAAGCTGCTATCAGTCAAAGAGATACTATCAAATAAAAAAGTGGTTTGTTAACCTTACAAGTAACAGTGAGGAGAATAATTGGAGAACCCATGTACTCTTAACACTCATGTACATTTAACAGCATTTTGTAGATCATTTCTAGAAGTAGATAACATCCTATTGTTTAGTCTTTCAAACAGCAACATGAAAGGTTGGTGCCTTTCAAATGGAAAAATACAAGTACTAAAACATCTGTATTGTCAAGGAAACTTGGGAAGAACCACAGTTTGAACTGAAATAATTTCTAATGCTTTTTATGAAAGTAATTTGTTGTAATTAATGCTATCCTTTTAAATTAAGAACTGTTGGGAAGCCCTTGCCTGTTGCCATCAATTTAATGTTGAGATAAAGAAGTAGCTGATGCTGAGTAGCAAAAACAAATAAATCCAAAAACTCCTAAGGTAAACTGGCCACACTAGAGACCATAAAGACTTTCTCTTTGCGCAAAGGCATCCCATCAGCTTGAGAAAAATAAGCAGAACAAAAGCAGGTAACACAAATACCCAGTCCTTGGTAATGAACTGGAGACAAGAGAAGAAGGGTGATAACGACAAATTAGCAGGTACACCTGTGCAGTGAGCAAGGGTTATTTTTCTGTGTCTGAGGTTTTTATCTTTCTTTCTTTCCAAAGATCACTAAGAGAAGGGCGGGGGGAGGGAGGTGGTGGTGAAGGGTGTGTGTGCATCTGTGTCTGTTTTTTCTGACACACAGAAACACACACACTCAAAATCTTTCCACTAGCTTTTAATTTTAGTAACTCATTTAACCCAACTAGAAGAGAATCTACAACTTCTTGCTTTCAACATTATAAATACTCCAAATGTTATAAAATCTATTGTAAAAACGTACATTCAGTGGTTTTATGAGGCACAGGACCTGCTAACGTATTTTCAGGGAAGCTCATGTGTATTCTGCTCTGTCCGCTGCTGGACAGCGGTGGAGAATCCAGGGGCTCACGCTTGATGGCTTGAACCAAGCAGGGGTTTTTAAATTCACATGGCATTTTAAAGGCCTCGTTACTCTGCTCTTTCCCCTCCCCTGGGCTGGGGCTGTAGAAGTGGCCGTAGCACGCCGTATGCGGCAGGTCAGCCATGCTTTCCAAACACCCGGAGGAGTTCTGAGGGCAAAACGAGGCCACCTCCTTGCTACGTGATCCCTTGCAAGATCTGTTCAGGTGAAGGTTGTTGGGGTGATTGGCTACGATGCATTGCCAGTTGTGCGGCGTGTAAAGGCAGTGCCGTGGCTTCTGGCAAGGTGAGGCTGGCTCACAGAGGTCCGGTTCTGTTTTGAGGTGCACCCTGTTGGGGTAGCTAAATACCTGCTTTCTTACCGGGCCGTTCTCATCCACCCAGGCTCGGCTCTGCGACGTCAGGTAGTTATCAGCGATGTTTTCAGAATCGGAATCGTATTCCGTTTTGATAGGCATCTCCAAGGGGAAGGCGGCGTCATAGGGAGACTCCGACGACATCAGTGGTCTCTGCAGTTTCAGGTGGTCCATGGCGTAGTTCTCCGCACAGCGCTGCTGTACGCCGGCGTAAGGCGGGCAGCCTTCTGCACTCCCCCAGTGGGAAGGGCAGGTTGATGCTAGATTTAAGAAACTTTGGTCTCTGTTGTAGAACGATCCAGCTCTCCTGTTTGAACAGGTGTTCGTTCGCTGGCTCATTGAACAAGGACTCGAGTTTCTCAGTGTCCAGCTACTGTTCGTGGTGCAGTTGTTTTGAACGCCTAAAAGCGCTGTGTTAGCACTGAGGGGTTCCTCCTGCATGAAACACTCACCGTTTGTATGAGGCTCGAACTTGACTTTGACATTATCTTGTTCGTTTTTTACTGCTGTCCAGTTAAGATGCTTCCACTGGCCCAAAGTTTCAATGGCACTGTTATAGGAAAGTCCCTCCAGGTTTCCTTTCAAGTTGGCAAAACTGCTTGGTATCTTTAGTTGCTCATCTTCTTCCCTTTCAATAACAGTAGGGGAAAAAAATCAGTCAATCAGAGGTTTCTAAATGGATGTTTTCTGGGATACAAATGGATCAGCTTGGCAGGAGTTACAAGAGATACTCTCTCCTTAACTTAAAATAGGACTCTCCCACTCCTTGCCATATAACCTTTGCATTTGTTCAAGTGAAAAAAAAGGGTGTGCATGTATCTGGGTGTCAATGTATGTGCATAGCTCCCTTTCTGTGGCACTGTCATTTGAATTCTGACGTGCAGTTACTCTTCCATTTCAGTCATCCCATTCACAAAGACCTTCAGTATCGTAGTACAGTATGGTAACTACCTTAAACTTTTGTTCTTCCCTTAAAATATATCTAAATAGTATTTGTGTGCAGGAAAATCTAGAGATAAAATGCAAATAGTATCTTAAATGAAATCTATTATGCTAACAAGGAATTATTTGAACGCATAAGAACTCTCTGGTCAAAGTGATTTGAGGGAGAACCATGGGGTTCTTATAGTTTGAGAATGCAGAGTTAGCTGAGAGGAAATAAAATGCCTGAGTTAAGTGTCCAGAATAGCCACAGATGTTTATATTGGGCATAGGTTTGATTTATATGTCTAACTTCATGTTGTCTTTCATTTTCTGTGATGGTCAGCAAATTAATTTTCGGTGACCTCCAGCTGAAGTACTGCACATCAGCAAAAAGCTCTGGCAGAGAAACTTGCCTGAGCATTTCCATGCCTGATACAGCAGTTTTCAGAACTTGGGGTCCAAATCTTAAGGTTCAAGGTTCATTTGGAATTCACTAATGTGCTGATTCCCAACCAGGCAGGATGGGTGCTACAAAACCACTGCTCTCACTCTCTGAATAAAAGTTGATATCCCAATAAGAAACCGAGTATAAAAACCTGGAGAGCTGGTAAGGGTTTTAGAAGGCTTTTTCTTACTTAGCTCACCATTAACTTTTTTGCCTTGCATATGGTCTTGCAAATATAGGATTTTCCAGTAGAGGGAGTCCACGTTGTAACAAAGAGCGAATGTCTCAGTGTAATAAGTGCACACCAAGACTGGAAACATATTCCCTGGGTTTTTTCCATGAGGTATAAAATGTTTTCAGTCCTCTGCTAAATACTGTTATTGTTATTATTGATAGGCTTGAGATGCAAATGGTATGATACAAATGTGCTGCAGAACTAGCTTCTCAGGGAAGGGTCTAATTGGGAAGGAATGGACTGAACAATATATAATAGTCACAAAAGCTTAGACCCTCGAATGAAGAATTTTACAGTGAAATAGTATCTAGTGAAAATTCTCCAAAAGAATGTATATTTCCAGGAAGGCAGCATACATTTAAACAAAAAAAAAAGAAAAAAATAAAAAAAGCCTATTCGTGAGGATGAAGTCTATGGCAGACTATCAGGACAGAACTGAATATACTCTCCAAGGCCAAATCTTGTAACACTGCAGTCTGCAAAACTACCAACTGCTAAGGAAGGATTTTAACCACTTGGAGAGTGAAAATATAACTAAATACATGTGAAAGAGCATGCTTAATTACACAAAACTGATTTAGAAGTAGAGACTTGAATACAAGAAAGAGCTCCACGCCAGTAAAGGTGAAGAGTTGCACCACCCTCAGATGGGAGCTTCTCCTCTATTCATGTAGATCCAGGGAGATACACTGCCTACAAGGAGTGTCTAATCTAGAAGTTGAAAGACTTTTGCATTTATTTCTTCCACCTGCAAGGCATTCTAGAGGGAAAAAACAGTGATAACAGCCACATTTTTTCCACTGGGCCAGATGGTAGCTGTGTACACCTCCTGGCCCCTGCTCATTCTGTCCACTCTCTTATCTCTTCCCTCAGAGCAGCTTCAAGAGATACCTCAACAAGGCCCACAGGAACTGGAACAGACAATCCCATGGGAGAATGAAGAAAAGCCTATTTGGGAGGAAAGGGTAAAACCCTGCCAAGAGGTCCTCTTTGAATGCAAATCTGTGAGATTAACTTCCATTCCAAGGCTAAGCCTACAGCCAACTAGATGTATCTATCTACAAACATACAATGCATATGAGCATCCCTATTTAGGTTATGTCATACACCCAAAACTGAAAACATGAGCTTAGCTGTCATCCACAATGAAAAGAAACCCAAACTTAATATAATCAAATGTTAAAAAGTAGAAAACCCAGAACACTAAATCAGGGAAGATTTTCAGCTAAAAGGAAAACAAAACCCCAAAATACATTTTTGTGCAAGAAAGTCAAAACATATTAATAATCAAGCATTTTGGTTTTGAAGTATTCTGCTTTAGTATGTATGTATACTCAACTTCTGAAGAAAAAAAGACCAAAGAAAATAAATAAATTTTGCTTGGGATTATAACAGCCACTTCATATGATTCAAGACAAAAATGGATTTCCATTTCGTAAGTAAACCAAATCCTCCTCATTCAGCTCTGCTCTCAGGCAACTACAGTCCTCTTAAAGGTCTCATGCACAAAGAATACATTCATTCTTCTGAATTTGAACTTTTTTTTAAGTATTGGAAAATATACTTACTTTAATATTTGCTGTTGGGTAAGGACATATTCCGAACAACCACTTCGATACAGAAGTTGAGTATTAGCTTGAACCCAGACCCAGTGATCTTCATTTGCTTGTACTTTGACTAGAGAAATGCCATTTTCTCCATTATTCTTTGCTATACAATTTAAAAGAAAATCTAATTTAATAGAAGCAGTATTTAGTATTTTTTTCTTATCTAAACTACGGGTGAATGTTCACAGATTTGTTTGCTGCCCTGGAATCATCAGCATAGGAAAGCACAAGCTAAAAATATGTTACAAAACTAGGCAAATTACATTTAAAAAATAAAATTTGAAAAGACTAATGAGGCACACAAACTGTAACCGAGGAATTTTCAGTAATATTAGTTCACTATCATTTTCTCCTCTCAGTAACAGTACTATACCAACAAGAAAATGTTCATGAAAAATCGGGCTGTGACAGAGCAATGGTTTTAAAGAAGTTAGTTTTCCAGCAGGTATGACAGAAGGCTGAGTACTACTCTGTTACAGAAGTTGCCCGTTGGGGTAGACTCAGCATCAAAATTTTATCCATTGTAAAATCTGAAACACAGAATAGACTCACATAATATTGCCACAGCAAACACTGGAAAAGCATGAGTCAAACCTGCAAGCAAATCATGAATTTTAAATACAATATATTCTAATTTTCCTCTGTTTTCTGATCTTTGGGTAAAACCAGCGTTTCTGACGTTAGCCAGTTTTCTTCAGAGAGGAATAGATATGACAATGTCTTATGAAGCCTTTCACATAATCTTGTTAAATTCAGTACTGCCATATTTAGGAAACCATGCTTTGAGTATTCTTAGTTACTATAATTGTTGATATATCTGTAAACTCAGCATCATGGGATTTCTGCCCACCTCAAAATAGCAGTACTGCTTTTGGAGGTGGTTGATTTTTTTTTTTTAACTTTTTTTTTTCTTCACTTTTTACAGAAAGGTTTTTAGATAGAAGAAAAAAGAGATTGTTGGGACCAAAACCTGGAAGTCCTAATTGGAGAAAAGAAAAAAAACAAGACTTTTTTCCCATAAACTGTATGTAATCCAGAAGTATTTAGCAGATGCACCTTTGATTTGGTTTTCAGCAATCTGTAACACGTTAGTGAAAGCTGCACCTTCGTGATGGCTGTTTCTTCCATACAATTCTGGTGCTTCACACAGACCAGGATTACCTTTAGAACTGGAGCTGTAGAGGACAGAAAATGTGGACAATTCCTTGTCAGTGAGTGACAACCCAATAAAACCACAAACTCTGAAAGACAGGATCTTCAAGCTGCTGATCATTAGCAAATACTTAAAGATTAAGTATATAATAACCAACATTAAGTAATGATCTGTGCTTCCCTCATCATTCATTTGGTAAGATTGGTGTGTGACTTGAATTCTACATTCAATTAAAAGGAATATTTATGTTTAGGAATTCTCTGCTCACAATTTACTGTATCTGGAGTAAGTTTCAGCCTGAATTGAGACAAATGCTGTTCATTTTCTGCTTTGCTTATTAAAGGTACCTTCAAGTTCTGTACATCACACTGACCAGCAATGCACTTAAGAACTAGTATGACTTCACTTTGCAATAGCCATCATATGATTTGAATTAACTTCTTCCAGTCTTTAGTGCAAAATGCATATTGGGACTTTGGAAGGGTACAAAGTCTGTAATACTGATTTACAAATTTTTCCCTTTATTAAGACCATCAGAAAAGAAATGACTATATAAATTTGCCAGCCATTCCTGGCCAGCATGCTTTAGGCCTGAACCAAAGAAATACTGAAGTTAAATGTCCACTTCCTTCTTGTCCTCTGCCGGTCAGTTAGTAAAACTTAAAGCACGGCTCTTCTAGGAGCTGAATTCTGACCATCAGCTAATTTCACCAAAAAAGTAGCAAGGGGAAACAACTTTCCAACTCTGTTCCAAAAGCCTGCATAGGCCATTGTATCAGCCTTCCAGTAATTTAATTCTTGTCGAAAGGATGTATGTGCTAGAACCACACTACATGTCTGGAGAGCAAATCCACACATGTACAAGCACATTCTAATTAAAAGCAAAATTATGATGCTGCCAGTCACTCTGATGAGCATCTTGCTTTGCAGCAACAGGCCTCATTGCTGTAAGGTTATATTTAACCAAATAAGGGAAAACATTATCCTAGCCTCAAACATCAACAAAAATTCAATCATAGAAGAATAGCGAAACTAAGTGTTAGGAAGGAAACGAGCCTGACCACAATCTGTCCTGACCTGCGATTGCTACTGAGTGATCAGCCCCAGGCTGTTTAGTGCAATTGTGATCATAAGCCTTATGTTGTAAGATAAATACATACATCAAATACATCTTATCTGACTCTGTGTGAACAGACACACACACACACACATTCATCTTTCTCAAGTTTTCCTTTTCCTTTGTTTGCTACCAAAATGCCCATGTCCAAATAACTGTACTACCAAAAGATACTGAAATTTGCAAATTCTCAGTAAAAATACTTTTTCTTTTCCACTTTTACAAGTGGTAGAATCACTGTGTTGGTAACTTCTAAAGGTTAGCAAGATATCCTAATTTTCCAGTTCCTATATAAAATCATATATAAGGTAATATAATACTTAACATGTACTATATGTAAGGTACAATATATTATTATTTTTTTATTATATTTGTTATTTTAATTTTAAAACATTGTTATTATGTACTATATAATTAAATCCAGATAAATTATTCACTTTTCTAAGAAGGAGTTTTAAAATGGAGAGTTATTTAGCCTAATTTATGCTTTTTAGGTACTTAAACATGAACCCCATAGTACATTTTACTAACTGCTAAAAGATTAATACGAAAATACTTTGCATTCACTGCTGCTGCATCATCAGCTTTGTGCTTGGCTTTCACAAGCAGGCTTTTCATCTTCATCTCTGTCACAGAAGGGAGCAGAAGTGGTACTACTATGCAGAATAAGGACAGCTGAGGTGGCAGGACTGTTCCTGATGAGGACTTCTTCCTTTGTCCGAAAAGAAACTTTAGTTTGCCTTGGAACTGCATTGTCTGTTATAATTTTAAAAAAATAAAAGAAAAAAATAATTTAAAAAAAAGAAAGAAAGAAAGATAATTCTCTTAAGCATTTAGGGTATAAACATTTAAAATGCTAATACAATCTATGGACGATGTTGTTCAACACCAAAACCAGTTTTGAAACAGGGAGAGAAAACCAAGGAATTTTATTATCTTAGAATTTAAACCATGCCATTTTAGAGACATGGTGAGTGGAGGCACTATCAACAGTAAAATGAGACATTTGAGGCTGGTTTTGTTTGTTTTCCTCTCCTATATAGTTAAAGTTCTGCATTATGTTCTGTTTGCTGAGGCAGGCAGCGCATGGTGGTGCGAACAGCTATTTCCTCTGTACCTCAGTCTGAATTTGTAACTATTCTCTTTCCATGCTCTGTTCTCATCACTGAAGTGGTCCCTGAGTTTCTTTCCTCTTGCCATGCACTTTCTCTGGGATGTATATGGACTGGAACAACCCAAGGGCTGTGCAGGCAGATACCAAGGGAAAAGATACGCCCAAGACAGCCAGATGCAAAGTATGTAGCTTGGAAGGAGCCATCCCATCACTGCCTTAAATCTCCATATAACCAGAAGGCAGAGATCAAGTGAATAGCAACCTGCTGCCTCTGGGTGAAAAAAATTACCTATCACAAAACAACCAGAGAAAAATTAGTCCATTTGAGTCGGGCATTTTCCAGAGCTACAAGATAAAAATGGGGATGCAGAAATGACTGACTGATAAGGCTGTTCAGAGCCTTTGTCTTCCAGCAAGTGAGCATCTGATGCAGAAGTTGCATTTCCCTGCCTCATGCTGATTCTCTCATTGTCTTTGCACGTGTCAGACTTTTCATAAGAAGAAGCAGCATTAGTCTTTACTAAGCAAACAGGGAAGTGATCTCTAGAAATGAGCCACTTCTAGTTAACATATTTGAAGAGCATGAGAGAAACTTTCTAATTCTGGTTTTTATTCTTAAAGGACACTTTACAAAAGGGGAAAACGTATCATTATTATTCCTGTTCCTAAATGCATACACTTCGTGCTTAAATATTAAGGGTTGAAACTCAGGCTTTGCTGCCGTTATGCAAGGCCTAGCACATAAATTGAGGGCAGGTGTTGTCCAAAAGAGTTCAAAACATTAAAGTTTACAGATTCTTTCAATTTGAAATATTACAGCCCTCTTTTCTCCCGTCACTCCTTTTACATATTAATAAATGTCTTTAGGTGTTTCTTGTTAGCGCATAGCAAATTAAAACAATATCCTGTCCATGGCTCTCCACAATATTTATGTTGAAATATTTATGTTGAAATATTTATGTTGAAATATTTTTCATATGAAGTCATTAAAATCCAGTATGTCGTGACTATAGTTCTCCAAATGAAAATACACTTACAAGGAAGCCAGAAGTACTGTCCAACAAGCAGCGAACTCGACAGATGAAACACCGAGTTAAGAAGGAAGAATAATCTGTTGTCGTGCTGTCATTCTCTTGTGCTTTAAACAGTTTACTGAGAATATATTCTTCTCCTAGGAACAAGAGTGGAAGCAATGTGTATCAGATCACACTGAAAAGAATGAAAACATTCCAGAGCCAGTTAAAGAAGCTCTTATGGCAATTGCTAAAAATTCCCTTATGGAAGGGTGAACATTAAATTGTATCACATTAAATTGTATCCCATGCTCTACCAAAAGAAAAAAAGCTTGACAATGGCATTCAGGTGAGTTTCTTTAGAAACTTTGACTTCTTTACTTCCTGAGAGCTTTTTGTGGTTTTTAATGATGCAAAGCAGGGTAACAGATGTTGCTGGGTTTGAGTTCAGAGATCACATCAAATATATTGGAATAAAGAACAAAATAAGGAAAATTGCTAATGCAAGAAACAGAATTAAACAAATGAACAGTCACTGATCAGCTAATGTTCAGATGTTGCCTCCTTGATTCTTAATGAAGCATTTTCCAGTTTTGGACTACAAGTGCATAGCTTGTGAAATACCTATTTCCCAAAAGGCACGAGTGTGCAGAACTGTGAACTCAGGAACTTAAATTCTCCACTCTATATATTGGGATAGATATTCCAAATGTTTGTAACGTTTGATAGTTTGAAATATTCATACACATTGTTTTGTTTTCTGCATACTTCCTAACAGATCTTGCAAAATTCCTCAGATGTGTGTAAGACTCTTGCAAAGCACAGAAACTGCAAGAAAGTCTACCAAAGTTCTGTGGCTGTGCTCCTGAGGACTTCACAAAGGCTGCTGAAGGGTTGCTTGCAAGTTTCTCCCCACACTTTTGGAGACTGCACTTCTTTCCTCAATTACTTCCTCACATTCTGGTGAAATGTATACATTTTTCTGGAATTAAAATTTTTTTATAAAGTTTACAATTTCAACCTCTTTGCATTCTGGTAGTCATAATTTCAGCTTAATGCCTCATGTAGGAGAAACCTTGAGAACACGTATTCACCTGCCATCCTAAGGAAATACATCCTGGGAGGAATAAATGCACCCCTAAACCCATTTGCTCTTCTGAAAAGTCCTATCCACATAACTTTGCCTGGGAAAACAAACGGCAGAAAGCGATGTGGCTGCTGTGGTACTGTACAGAAACATTTTGTGTGGGGTTTTGTTTCAATAATGAGTGAAATTAACTAATGTCCTGATCAGTAGGAACAAAAGATTGGTGGGATGAACAATGATGCTGTTCGTTCTGCATGGATAAGACTGTCCGTGGGTACATTAGTCAACTGCCTAACCTCAGTATTGCACATTACCTTATAAATGTCAGGGATCAGGAAGAAATGCCATCTAGGGAAGGAAAACATTATAAATGGGCACTATGCAGCTTTCCAGTAAAGACTTGACGTGGAACAGACATGGGCCTAGGTGGAGTGCAATTCTGCGTTTACACAGTGCTGCCTATGTTTCCAATCAACACATACAATCCCACCTGTTTCTGTCTGTAGCTGCTGTCCAGACAACATCTGGGGAGGATTCATGGCCCAGTGCAGTTGTCTACAGAAATCCTGGCGATCATCCACGTGAATGTAATCATATATGTTTTGGTGCATTACATCAGTCTGGAACAATTGCAACAAGAAATGTTTAATTTGTAAGTGTAGTGGGGCAGGTGCTTATCTTTAGGTTGATACTTTCCTTAAAATAATGACTGGTGTAAGATACCTTCAGAGCAAAGATTGATTAGGGAAAGCTATTTCAGAGGCCTCTGTTTTTCACATCTGCTTTTTGACTTCACATCCCAAGACAGTGATTTTTATTCTTAACTCTTTTGTGTTTATGCAAACATGAGTCATAAAAAAGTCCAGTTGGCAGTCAGGGACTAGTGGTGTCCCCTGGGGACTGATGCTGGGACCAACCCTGCTTAGTGAATGATGGGATAGTGTGCTCTCAGCAGGTCTGTAGAGGGTACCAACCAGGGAGAGCAGGACGGTCACTCAGAACTTGACCGACTGTAAAAATGGGCTGACAGGAGCCTCAGTGAGTTTAACAAAGGAAAAGTTCTTTCTAATTTTGGGTAGCCCAGGAAAAAAAAAGATGTTAACATACTGAAGTGAGCCCAGGAGAGTGCTGCCAAGACACTTAAGAGAGCTGGAGCACATAACGTATCAGGATAGGACAGAAGAAAGGGGTTTGTTCAGCCTTGAGAAAACTTCAGGAAGAACTTACTGCTGCCTACATTGGCCAAATGAGTGGGTGTAGAGAAGGCAGAGCCCGACTTTTCTCAGAAGAATAAAGTGGGAGGACAAGAAGCAACAAACACAAGTTGCAACACGAGAAACCGTGACTTCATATAAGTGGAAAAAACTTAGGGTGGTTAAACACTGGAACAGGTCTTCCAGAGGGGTCATGGAAGCTCAAAACTTGACCTGATGTGTCCCAGATAAACCTGCTCTAACTGGATCTACTTTGAGCAGCGGGTTGGACTAGATAACCTCCAGAAGTCCTTTCCAACTATATAGTTCTGTTATTCTGTGGGTTTACAATATATTTATTATGCACAGGCAACCAGGCTAGAACATCAGCACCTTCTACTGAAATCAAAAGGAAACTTTTAGCTAAATCTTATTTTTATTATAGATCATGTTTCAGTTAACAAAAGCTTTACAAAAGGAAAAACATTATAAGGAATTCATCTTCATCTGTCAGATCACAGAGAGAGAAACACACACACACACACACCAATTAGTCTGAAGTGGCATAGCAAAATAACCTCAGCTTGGTAATGGTGTATGTCTAATGAGCAGGAGAAGGTGCAGGCAAAACAACACACGGTACTGCATTTTAGAAAGCCAGTTAGCAGGGCTGACTACAAGAAAGTCATTGCAATGACAGTGACTAAGTATTCTAATTGTTTGTTAATATATTTACCTGATGAAACCCTAGATAGTCCACAATCGTCGATGACGCATAAAATATCATTCCATCTGCACTCACCACCAACGCGAAGCCGTTCAGCGACTAAAGGAGGGAAGAGAAGATAACTTCAAAGGTAAACAGAAAGTAAAGAGCAAAATGGGTATAAAACGTACTCATTTTAAGAATATCCTAGATGTGAAAAAAATCACTCTGCAAAAAAGTTGGACATTACACTTTGGCAGGAAACCCTTTTTTCCTAACATAAAAAAAATGAATAACAATCTGGAACACGTTGGGGTTTTTTCCTTTTAAAAAAAGAATTAGGATAGCTAATTACAGTGTAACTACCATTTTACATTACTAGTTTATTATCTGCTTAGAATTTTTTTTTGTCATTAATTCATATAATTACATGTTTAATAGCAAGTGCAAACTAATTTTTTTGCTTTTAATTTAAAGCTTCACATTCCACAGTAATTGCTTTGAATTTATATGCATCGGTACATATAGATAATACAATAATCTCCAACAATTAAATGTGTGTGCTGATGTAGCTATGACTTTAAAACCAGATGTGTCTTTTACAGTATGGCTATTTTCTTACTCTTCTATAAAAATACATGCATAGCATAATAACATGAATGCAATGAATATAAAAAGTAGGTACTAAATACTTTGCTGATATAGACCAATGTTTAGTCTAGAAAAATGCTAAATTCATTTTCATAGACTCACTGATGCAAGGAAAGCAACCAGAGAAATCCAAAAATAAAAGTGTGGATTAAATGCAATACATAACATAAACATTAAGATCTGTCATGCTGCAAGCAGACTAACTAATTTTGCCTCTTCTCCCTTGATAAAGGTTCAGTAAGGTATCTTCACTCCAGCAGACTTGCATTCCAAAGTAGTTAAGATTTTCCTTTCATGTGATGACTTTGAGGTCTTTTGAGATTACAGTTCAAATAGCTGATGCTGAAATACTGCTATATTATTATCCTTGCTTCACCTTTCTCTCATTCACTATTGCAGGGAGGTGCCTATTAATCCAGAGTTAATCCTGAAGCACAATGAGGGCAGATTTTTCAACCGCTCAGTAACCAGATACACTGACATATTTTTGTGAGCTTGGTTCTCTTTTCGGCTCCTAAATAAGGACCAGATTTCCAAGACTGCTCGAAGCCTGTTTCCACTGTGACAATGGTGGGCAGATTTTCAAGAGTTCAGTGCACAATAGACTGACCTCCTCAGAAGATCTGGCCCCAGTCATAAACGTGGAGCACCTTTGGAGACGTAGCCCAGTGGGACCATATATGGCTCTGCACCTCAAAGAACTTTTGAAACGGTGACTGGAGAAATCTAGTGGAGGGACTGAAGTGGCTGACCCACATTCAGAAAGAGCTGTAGCAGCAACTGATTCAATCAAGTCAATGCTAACCTTGAGTCATCACTAAGAACAGTAAAGGGCAAACTGTGTTCAGCTCCAGGTCAGCTCCATAGATACAGATCCTTTCCAGAAAAACCATTGTCACTGCTGAGCTGGGTTTGTGTTGAACACTAGTTACCCCTGTTGACTCTTCAAGCACGAGATGTTGCTGGACTGGTGCTATTTTCTGCTCTAAATAATGCCCAAATTCATCTCAGCACCTCATCAACCAGAATATGATGTGTCAAGATTTCTACATCTTCACATCTGTGCCTTTCCCTGCACTGAGAGGAGCCTCCATAGATGGTATCTGTCATATCCATTTCCATTGTCAAGTGGAGACAAGAAAGCATTTTTGGCATCTTGTCTCTTTGGACACATCTTCACAGCAATGAAACCATCAGTGATGTGATGTTAGGAATTTTATAACATTTTGAACATCTGGCAGGCTTTTTAATTTGAACAGACTAAAAATTTCCACAAAGATAATCACTGGACATTTAAGGGAGCTCCTCCATGCAGATGCCTGTGGCTGTTACTGTTCAAGTTCCAAAAGACCCCCAGTCCTGCCTGTGCAGCCAGGTCAGGTAAAAATAAAGCACTTTATAGAAACGTTCTTAACCAATGTGAATTAATGCACCAACCTCTATCTGGGAAGGCTTAGAAAATATCCACAAGATCTAAATATGATCAAAGAATCTCACATGGTGTCATCCTAAACATCCTTAAAATGTGCCCTTTGTTATCCTTCAGGCAAGGTGGAGATTTTCAGCTTTCCTGTAGGAAGTGAATGGGGGAGCACCTGCCTTTGCCAAGGATTGTTTTTGTTAATCAAGAAATAAATACATTAAAAAAAAATTAATCTTCTTCAACCAAGGTATGGGTACATATTTTTAAGGCCCAGACACATAGCCTAATAGATCAGTCTCTACATTTAAGATGTAAAACTTGCTCCCCCACAGTGGAAGGCTGACAGCTTTTCCTTTACACACAGCCAGAGTTGGGCTGGACCAGGTGCAACTGTTCGTAAATATGGGAAGGGAAAATGCGACCATATGTATTTCTAAGGGTTCAGATCAGTGGACTGGTAACTACGTTTGTGATGTTGGAGTAGGTATTAAGGAAGGGTAGGAGAGAGCAAGAAAAAAAAGTTGAAGGAGACATGTGTTGAGCCAGATACAACTATGGGTTTGAGGGAGGTATGTGAATCAATAGAATTACAAGCTACCCCTGCATTGTTTTTGATTTGTTCTCAGAATGCTGATGTCCTTTTCTGAGTCGAGATCTCCTTACTAAGCATCGCCTGGTTTTCATGACCCCAGACTTAAGATGTCAGATGCTCTGCCCTGCAGGCAGGAAAAGCAAAACCCACTTTGGTGCAACAACAACTTTTATGGAGCCACATGAAGCCATTGAGAATTAACACGAATTCCATGTGTCTAAACCTCATTTTAGCCGAGAAACCTCCTGCTTCATCCACACCGAGAAGAGATGAGTGAAACTTCATACCCAGTGGGTAGGAGTGACTGTAAATTATAAGAAAAGACTCTGATGTCTCAGAGGAATCTCTCAGGTGTCATATACAACTCCATTCTCAGATCCCTTATAGTAACACTGCATAAAGGTTTTGCAGTATTCTGGCCAGAATCCTATTGATTTGTTAGGCTGAGTGGAAGAGAGATGCCTTCAGTCCGTGAGAACAAACACAAACGATTCACAGGGGTTTTTTTCTAAGTGACTGGGTCTCACATTAAACAGGACAACAAAGTACATGGCTCCAGTTATGATTTTAAACATTCTCAGTTACTGGAACAAAATTCTCAGTGATAGCTTTCTCCTCTTGCCCATGCATGGGAAGCTGCATTGGTGTGCCATGTCAGAACCACAGCAGCCATCTGTCTGTGTTTTCAGTAACCTGGGGGAAGGAGAAGGGAATTAGGGCTCGGACCAGCCTCATATCTGTGCAGTTTGCACTTCCTAATGTAATCATGTGTTGTGCCCCAAACACAGCATGGAGAAGTAAGGGCAGCTCTCCTCATTTCATTTTATTCCTTTCAGTACAAATGATGGAAAGCCCAAAATAGGCTGCTTGGATTTACAGGAGGAAATAACCGAACTCCACAGCTTAACAACAGTGTTTTTTGCTTTGTGTACAACTGGTGTGTTTCAATCAACAAAGCCCACATGCATCCTATCACAATGCTTACACAAGTACACAGGGACACACAGGGATGGAAGCAGACACATACAGAGATATTAGCGTGGACCTTAAAACTTTTGCAACAAAAGCCAGCTAACTTTGAATCTGCTAAAAAGACATGGTTGTAAACTGCCATTTGGTAAACCATATGGATTCAATGACAAATGGAATTTTCAATCCAGCATAATAGCTGAAACATGTGAAACAGACTTAAGTATGTATTGTGAACATTTGTTTGTTTGTATTTGGCTTTTTTAAAAGCACTTACATGACTTTTCTACATTGTACTTTAAAAATGAAATTGTGGGGGTTTTTTTCCCAAATGGAAAAAGGAAANAAATGAAATGTGGGGGGTTTTTTTCCCAAATGGAAAAAGGAAAAAAAAAAAAAAAAGAAAAGAGCTTGGCACCAGACAGGGGCCTGTGTTCTTTTGAAAAAACATGTACATCCAATTATGTACTCACGAAAAGCTGCACCTGCTACTGAAACAAAAAACAATTAATCTGTCAGTTCAAAGAAAGTACGACATTATTCTGGTGCCCGCAGTAGCTGTGAGATGAAAGTTATCAGTTCCTTCCATTAAGAATTTTTTGAAACATTATTAGTCAAGTGGTTCTCTTTGGGAATGAAGGCAAATATTTTGAGGAAGATAGGACTTCCTTTGGCAAGATCCTTTATATATCCTGATTTTTTTTTCTGCTCCCATAGCAGAAAATCAGCCAGCAAATACTTCAAAGATATTTTGGTCAAGGTCATGGCATAGTAAAAATAAGGAGGGGGGAAAAAAAAGGAAAAAAAAAAAAAAGAGAGAGAGAACAAGTTCCAAGCCACATTTCTCTTATTACTCTTCCTTGAAATAAAGTAAAATTCACTAGCATTAGGTCTCCAGAGACCATGTTACTATGGTTACTAAAGTACAACAGTCAAGGCCTGCAGCCATGCCTTGCTTTGAACAGATTTTCAAGTCACGCAACTTGGGTACTAAATTTCCAGGGTCAGTTGGCTCGCAGTTTATCTGGAACAGCTTCATTTAATAGTAGATCGCTGGGTTTTCGCATCCTATGTGGGATGGGGCCATTTTCTGGTGATCTAAATAAGTAGCTATTTTAAAACTCTGGAAATTATATATTCGTCCTTGTCTTATGAATATTAGGAGGAAAACACAGTTAATGTGTCTTCTGTCTTTAACAGAATTGTTTAATGAATCAGTGTTTCTTTCCGATGGTGTTTTTAGGACTCATAATTGCCCTTCTCAAAAATCTCTCTGGAATTCCTGAGGTTCTCTTTATAAACCAAAAAAAAAAAAAAAGAAACTCTTACAGAACCCTGAAATAAAACCCCACATAAAAGACTATTCAGAAATACCATATCTGGTGACATCAGAATATGGCCTTTGCTCAACAAGCCCAGTATCTCTTAGCCCTCTGGACTCATGTATTTCTCTGGTATCTACAAAGCAACTTCAAAAGGAATATTTCTGTGAGTAAGCACTATTTTGTGCAAAGGGGGAGTGGCAGAATTGTTTTTAGCATTCAGTTTTGATCAAAGGCTTGCGTGTACTGCTTAATTTTCAGGCAGAAGAAACAAAACAGAACATGAATTTCCATCATTTGAGCCAGGCGAGGCAAGGAAGAAATCCTACAGGCTGAAGCCTACAGCCGTGGCTTTATAGGGGGAGGCCTTTTGGAGGGAAAGTGTTCAATCTTATCGATCTATCTTTGCCAGTGACATGGGCAGTGGGATAGAGTGCACCCTCACCAAGTTTGCTGATGACACCAAGCTGTGTGGTGAGGTCGACACACTGGAGGGAAGGGATGCCATCCAGAGGGACCTTGACAGGCTGGAGAGATGGGCCCAGGCAAACTGCATGGAGTTTAACAAGACCAAAGGCAATGTCCTGTATGTGGGTTGGTGCAATCCCAAGCACAACTACAGGTTGGGCAGAGAATGGATTGGGAGCAGCCCTGAGGAGAAGGACTTGGGGGTGCTGAGCACTGACAAGCTCAACATGAGCCGGCAGTGTGCGCTAGCAGCTCAGAAGGCCAACTGTGTCCTGGGCTGCATCAAGAACAGTGTGGCCAGCAGGTCGAGTGAGGTGATTCTGCGCCTCTACTCAGCTCTTGTGAGGCCCCAGTTGGAGTACTGTGTCCAGCTCTGGGGTCCCCAGTACAGGAAAGACATGGAGCATTTGGAGTGAGTCTAGTGGAGGGCCATGAAGATGATCAAGGGTTTGGAGCACCTCTCCTATGAAGACAGGCTGTGAGAGTCTGGCTTGTTCAGTCTGGAGAAGACTCTGGGGTGATCTATTTGCTGCCTATCAATACTTAAAGGAGTCCTATGGGAAAGTGGGAGAGGGACTGTTCACCAGAGAGTGTAGTGATAGGACAAGGGGTAATGGCTTTAAGCTGAAAGAGGGCAGGTTTAGCTTAGACATTCAGAAGAAATTCTTTATTATGAGAGCGGTGAGGCCCTGGCACAGGCTGCCCAGAGAAGTTGTGGAAGCCCCATCCCTGGAGGTGTTTAAGGCCAGGTTGGATGGGGCTTTGGGCAACCTGGTCTAGTGAGGGTGTCCCTGCTCATAGCAGGGGGTTGTAACTAGATGATATTTGAGTTTCCTTCCAACCTGAAGCATCCTATGAGTCTATGATTGGTTTTCATAGACAGCAACAATGTTTCTTTTTAAATACAAAGAAACAATTACATATGCTCATTATGCTCCTTTCACTTTTCTTGTCTTCCCAGATAAATGAATTTCATATTCCTGCCAACCCCCTTGTGCCTGGATATCGCTTCAGGCTCCCTAAAGACAGTATGGAAATTCAGCAACGAGAGCTGTGCTACCCTGAGCAGGGCCAGGCAAAATTTTCAATGATCATTCACATCACCGTAAGAATTTGAGCCCTGGCTTTCCCATTTACTGTCAGAGGGGAACTGCTGAAAAGCATGGACAATTGTGAACGATTCAGCCAGTCAGATTTCCTGTTATTACATGTCTCAGTGTCCCATCACTTACATTGAATTAGGAATGGCATTAGAGCAACTTTGGAGATACTTTTTTATATATGTGTCTTAAGTCTAACGAGGGAGCTGGAATGCTGTGGCTCGTCAAGAGGCAGCAGACAAAACTGGCCTCCTGGAAATCAGTTAGGAAAATGTAAGTCATTGGGCTCTGGTAATTGTGAGCTATAAACTTTCAAGAAAACATAGTAGTTCCCTGGAGGGTGAGACTGTAATGTGTGCACACATGTAAATGCATTTTAAAGCATGGTGATGCCTTTTATATGCTTGGTATGTAGTAAGTATTGGACACAACAGAGAACTTTGCCTTTAAAATTGTTTTGATTCCATGATGCAAAATTGTTAAGCGTAGTTTTTCTTCCCTTATGCTTTCCTCCCAAGCTAAGCTTTTGTAACAAAAGCTGCCTTAGGGTGGGGCCTGTCTTCTTCACTAGTTGCATGAACTGCTGGCCTCTGATGAGCCTGGCACCTCGAAACCAGCCACTCTGCCCAAGATGGTACTGAGAAAGAAGAGCTGAAGCATTGTTTGAATTTGCACGTGCAGAATGTTGATGTGGTGCACTCCAGAAAGAGATACACCCCAACTGAATCCTACTGTTTTCAGACATACGAAACAATTGAAATGAGCATGCAGCCCGTGCTTGCAGAGCTAAGCAGCCCTAGTGACAAATAGCTTAACGGGATTAGAGAAGGTCTGGTTGCTGCAATAGTGAATTCATGGGTGAGACCAAACACCTCAGTACAATTTTTTTTATATATGGCATCTTTGGTTAGCATAAATTATCAACATTGGTGCCAAATTTTGGTGGATTTTTTCAAGTCTACTTAAAAAAAAATAAATCCATGATTCTTTTATTTGCATTTCCAATTAATATTTCATACGGGAAGTGAGTGTATGAATACTACCTGAGATTAATGCACATTATGCAAGTACTGCAGACTGAAAATCTAAAGAAGAAAAATATTCATAGTGTTCATTCTAAAACTGTCAGAAAAAAAGCACATTTTATTTATTAATACATATATATATATGTATAAAATTTACTGGATATGCTGGTGAGTACTTGAATGAGTAACATGTCATTTACCTTAGCAGTTATCATGAAAGGACACTAAAGTATGACATAATCTTGTCTATCATTTCCTTTCGCCTCCTCATTAATCATGATGTTGAATTTAAAATTGCACTCTACCAGTAATGGAACCCTACTGTCAATGCTCTTTCACAAATACTATGCCCTGGACTACACTTGGAAATAGAAACAATCTTTATATTGATTTATGCAGTTTTTCATTTCACTTCCTCAAAAGCAGATGTTGTATTCACAGATGGAAGCAAAGCTGGGGAAATATCGTATCTTCAGTGGAAGTTCAGCCCTTCATTCTTTCAGCATTCTGCAGCTGCTCTGGGCTTTTCACTCTTCTCTCCAACAATTTCAATATAGAAAATGCAAGCCTGATTAATTCCATTTGAGAAGACTCAAAATGAAGCATTAATTGCTCACTACTCTGCACTTGTAATAACAAATTTAGTTAGGTAGCCTTTGCAGTAACAAATGTAGTAAGATTACCCATTATCTTCCACAGAAATAACTTACTGAAGAGTCTCGAGTAATATTTATCCAACATGTTGGACAATTAGACATATGTAAGTACCAAATGTCTGGATTATTTTTTTTCAGCGGTGTTTACATGTAAGTGCATCAAGTCCTGAAGAGAAGAAGCCGTCATAATACTCCATTGCAGCTGACTTTTATTTGTACTTGCAAGCTGTTAATGAGCATGAATGGCAGACGGCTCTTGCTGAAAGGGATCTAAACCTAGAAAACACAATGTTGCAGCCTATATACTGTAAACAGAATGTGATGTCCTGATTTCAGACCACTGTTTTTCTGTGTATTTAGCACTATATATCACAGTTTCTGACACAGAACTGTTGCAGGGGGCGGGGAGAAGAGCAAAACAATCTGTATTTCACATCCGCTTCAATAATACATGCTAAACCAGCTTTTTTAAACACCATTTCGAGTCAGTGGAGTTTTTAGAGAGTGTGGCATTCCTGAATTTGAGAACTATCTTACTGTGCTACTTACCATCTTACACACATTTTGTATCTTGTAAGTATCCTGTATAAAGCACACCCTGTTCCACATTGGCAGCAGGTGTGAATTCTGCTATCACTGTGTTAGGTTGACACAGACCATCATGATATTTAATAGCAGTTTTCTTTTCTGTTCAAACCTATCAAATAACATATTCAAATTTTATTATCTGAGGTTGGCAAAAAGTAAAATTAAAATTTACTCAATATTTCAAGTAAAATATGTAACTTTTTTTTTAAACCTTCATAACCACAAAACAAAATCCCTGCAAATTTGCAAAACAGTCTTGCCTGGACCTGCTTCCTTGCTCATCACTTCATCTTATGGAAAAGATAGACTGCCCAGGGGGGTTGTGGAGTCTCCTTCTCTGAAGATATTCAGGACCTGTCTGGATGCCTACCTGTGCTATATCAGTCCTAAAGAACCTGCTTTGGCAGGGGGGTTGGACTCGATGCTCTCTGGAGATCCTTTCAAACCCCTACAGTTCTGTGACTCTGTGGTTCTGTGATAGCAAGGCTACAGCTCATTAGCTTTTCTGGGTTGAGAATGAGCAATATACAGGAAGTAAGTGTCAGGTCTAAATACAGATTAGGCTACTAATTTATAATTTTGTTTCAGCCAGTTGAAGATGGTCAAACAATGTAAAATTGCAATTATCTACATTAATGGGCAGGCAACATTTAAAGTGTATTTCTATTTCTTCTGTCAATTTTGTGGGGTTTCTTCACAAGACACGACTTTGACATCTTCAAAAATGGGGCAGTTCCCTAAAAGCAAATGCTCAGGCAGAAACTTGTATGAAAGGAGCACTGTGTGGTGATTGTCTTTGTTACTTGAATGTAACAAGTCCCCTTCCAATAGCACACTACATCCCGGCGCAGCTACACTACACCGCGCTCACATACAGATATTGAACCTATTGATTGGTGACAGCAGTTGACAAGGCTTAGCTCTAAGTCAGTGTGAGGAAAAAAACCCAACCCTAACACAGCTCAAACGGGAGAATATGTTTTGTTGGGGAGGAAGTCACGTGGCTGCTGGACCATCTCCAGAGGCACCGAAATAGCCTGAACAGAAACAGAGGAAGTGGCTGTGAAAAGTGAGCTCGGGTGGAGCTGGCTGTGATGAACGGTCTGGAGACAGTAACAGCAATCTTAAATTCAGATCCACATCTGGTCTTCTGCCCAAAGCTTATTGATTCTTTACTTAACACTGCTGATGGACAGCTTCTTTATTCTCCAGTACACCTGAAATGTCTCTGCTAAGCCTCCTCACAAGACAGCATGTTTTGCCTCTGCCTTGACAGATGGAAGCCAACTTTTCTGATGCCAGTGCAAACCAAAAAGGATGCTAGTGGTCTGTCCTTGCTGCACGCCTGCGCTGGCTGCCCGCTCCCCCTTCTATATCACATTAAACATAAGCTGCTTGCCCTGATTTTCCAATCTGCTCACAGCTTGCTCCTCCCTCAATAATAATCTGTCATTTCATGTTGGAGAAGCTAAGTACTACCTTCCACCAGTCCAACAGATTACCCTCAACCATATGCAAGATTTGAAAACAAGCATTCAGTGGTGTTTCCCATTTTGCTAAAAGTCTCCAAGCAAGCCTCTGCAGGGGTACCTGATTTTTCTGCTCCAAATCCCTCCTTAAAACTCTTGCAAAAGTCCTGGCAAAAGTCAAGTTACTCATATACTATGAATACTGGCACCATTTTGTTCACTATTTCCACACATGTGTTGCTCATCGAAATGCCTCTTTCACCACTTGCCTCATATTTAGGCTGCAAATCTGATGGGAGGGGTTCACATCTTCTTGATTTTGCTCTGCCCTCTCTATCAAGCTACAGGGTGCCACTGCCTGTACTCAGAAACCCCAGTGCTGTGGAAGTATCGTGATCATTACAGTCGTAACAGTAGCACTGTGGACTGGAGGAGAGAGCAAATGGTTTTTAGAGGTCACAGGCTTTTCTATCCAGATTTGTTTGAGAAGGAAAAAAAAAATAAAGAAAAAGAAGAAGAAGAAAGGAATAAGCGAGAACATTAGTTATTTGTTTAGAGGGCAATAGAAAAGATATTTTTTGCTCAAAGTTGTGGCCATGCCAAATTTCAAGTCTGGATTTTAGAAATATGCCTATTTGCAAAAGAAAAGGGAAAAAAGAAAAAAGGACCAGGGCCTCTGAAACGTTCCTTTGTGTTTTGCCTCTGCCTGGCAAGAAGAAAGTGAATGTATGCATGGGATAAAATGGCAAGTTACTCCTGACTCCATTTATGGCGCTTTTTTTTCATGGATAAATTCTCTGTAAGTCATCCCAAGTGACTAATGTCAGCTTAAATCATGTCATCTGAATACTGGGAGAAGGTTCATGTTGGAAAACAAAGAAAAGCAAAAGGGTTGTTTGGGTAACTTTAAAATTGCATTAACCGAAACAGAAAATGCACTGAGACTATGAACTTTTTATCAGGGCTTCCTATTTTGATGGCCCTATTTTAAACCAGTGCATTGGAAGGTGAAGCACTGTGCTGTCATCTAACAGGATTTGCTTTAGAAGGACTGTACTAAGAGAATCAGCACCGTTGGAAGGAACTGAAGACAAGAATAAATCAAAAAGTCTCTCCCTACCAGCTTTAGATTTCTGAAGTCTGTGCCTCGGTCATAGCCCAGTATAACAACCACGCACTTTTGTCTGGCTCCAGATTTTCCTTTTCAAGTTTAAATTAAAAAATAACAGGAAGAGTAAAGTCTCTTGCTCTCAGACTGAAATTCAGACTGAAGTACTTTTTTCAAGAGCGTAGTCTTATCAAGTACTGATTACATAAATCAGTTTGGAAGGAGGAAGTGGAATTACACTAACAAGTTTAAAAAAATCGCAGGAAACCAAGTGGGAAAAGGGTTTCCTATGTTATTTCCTTATGCAGAGTGAAGAACAGCACCAATAGGATGTTTTCTAATGTATCATTTTCCAACTCTCTTGAAATGAAACTTGAACCTCAGTTCAAGCTGTTAGCAGGGGCCACCTGGAAATGCCTTTCATTGCCAGAATGCGCACATACACCTCTCAGTTCAAACTGACTCCCAGAAACCTTATTATCTGTAGCCACTTATAAAGTGAGAACATCGTGTTAAATAGTATCCTTCAAGCTTGTATTGAATCAACTCCTGAACCCTTTGTTTAGATAACAAGCCTAACTGGCTTTCATTGGGTTTGTTTAAGGAGACTTGAGCTCTGCCTGGTATTAAAGCTGATGACAAGAAGCCTCATTGACTTCAGTGGGAACTGTTGAGAAAGAACCAAAAATTCCCGTTTGCAATAGTCCCCAAACCTGTGATGTGGAACTAAGAAGTTATACATAAGGGATTTCTCTTTGTGATGAAGTGCTTATAGCTGCTTATGCTAGTGTTTCACACCAACAGTCAATTGCAAGCACAAATGTGGCTGGTTCAGCACCTAGATACCTGAATTGCCTCCCTAGTCATCATAGTTACAACTCAAGTCAGCAAAATTCGTCTGCCAAATGCTAGAACAAAAGCGCACCTAGAAAACACGGAAGCTCCGTTTGAAAACTCCAGCTTTAGATAATAAAGTAGTCAATGTAATGGAGATGAGATTATTGATACCAGTGGAGAATTAGAAGTGCCAGACCACCAAAACTAGCTTTCCCTGGTTTTCTCCATTTCTGATGACAGACATGATTTTGAAGAGGATGTTTTAATTTCTTTCATAAAAGTCATATGTATCTGTGCTTTGAAAACATTTTTTAAGGTGCCAGGTATCTGACAGTCTTAGTCTAAAAATTTCAATAAGTAAGTTGTAATTGTAGTACTGCTTAAGAAGGGTGGAGGGTGAGATCTTTGCCATAGACAGATACACAAAATGACAACAATTTGCTTTTTCTGCCATTGGTGAAAACGAAGAGGTCAGTCCTGTCTTCAGCCAGAACAAATGGAATCTCTTTTGGAGTCTCCAAAGCACTCATCAGCCGGCTGCAGAGCACTGAGTGCACAGGTCTCTTGGGCATAGCCTCCTGACATGTTAAAATGAATAAAGATTGGTGTAGTTACCACCAGATGCTCCAGAAGGGTGGGGTGGACTGCAGAACCAGGGGAGTGCAGATGTTCCCACTGAAAGGGCAGGTGATTTCAGTATGTAGGCATGTTGTGGAGGTTTTCAAAACGGAGCCTGCTATCACTCTGAACTATGTACAGAAAAATAGGCTATGAGGGTTTCTTCTCTTTGGCGTGCAGACATGGTGAGCCTGCAGCCAGCCTTCTGGGTTGTAATTTAAATTATGCCTGAAATGTCCTTGCATTTCTTGCTCCCATGCAAGTTTTTATAGGGAAAGAGCAACCAAACCCAAAACCTTGTTATTCAGCCATATGTCGTTATTTGTTTCCAGCAGGAAAAAGGTAACTTGGACATGCATAGCTAACTATCTCTGCCTGGGAAAAGCAAAGGTACAGTGCTACTGAATAAAAATTATGAGGATAATATGAGATAAAACCATAGAAATGTGATTCCTGTGGCCTGAAACCTGAAGAGTGGAGGACTCATGTGAGAATCTTTCTGCAAAGAGGGCAAAAGAGTGGCTTGGGACATCCTGCAAACAACATGGACCTTCCCTGAAAGGGTGTGAGCAGCCAGTGAGCACAGAAATGACAAAATAAGCCACGTCTGGTCTTTGTCTGTATTCACTGGGGAGATGGGGCATGACAGAACCAGGCAGCCTTACTCCATTAGCATCTGTTTGGGAGCTGCCTGGGTCACCCGGATTTCATTTTAATTTTTGTGACATTTTGCACATAAACCACTATTTTCACACCTGAAAAGAATTATGTCCAGTGCACGTGGAGACAGATACCATAAATCCTGTGCTGCAGCCTACAACAGTGGAGCAGAAGACCAACAGATAAAACAAAGAAGGAAAGAAAACCCAACTAGACATCTCCTTCAGCAGCAAGGATTGAAACAGAAATTTGTGAGTCTTCTGTAACAAGCAGAAAAACTGCAGGGGCAACTGTGAGAGGGTCAGTAAAGTACAAGTGATGATTTTAGCAGGGTGCTGCTTATTATATGGGTGTCAATTACTCATGCAGCAGTGCCAGTGGTGATGGATGAAGCCACAGCCTGACTGCATGTCACTGAGAAAACAAATCCAGAGAGGGCCTTCCTCCTGACAACGGACATTTAATTCTTCAGGCAGGACAGTGTAACATGTGGAAACTTCATATGCATCTGGGATGAGAAATTACCTGCATGGCAGTGTAGACTCTGAGTCTGGACTTGAGACTGTGAGTACAGCATAGCTAGGGGGAAGAGTAGGAGGTGGCTAACAGCCATAAGATGATTATTGCAATCAAGGCTATTGCCCAGATACCCACCAGTGATTCATTCTGATTTTTCCAAGTCACCATTTTATTGTGTTTCTCCACCCCATCACCCCGTAAATTCTATCTGCATTTATTGACTGCCAATGCAATTTATTTTCCCACTTTTCTGGTTATGGGTTTGGCCCAGTGTTCCTCAAGCATTCAATAACAAGAGACAGAAACTGAATGCGGCCCTTTGCTGCCAGAAGACCTGTGGCACAAGGGCTGTGATGCCACCTGTCCTGGTAAGTATTTTGAAAGCAGAGTTACAAATCGTTATTGCAGTCAGTCAGTTGGAGTCTGAAGTCTCCAAGGAGAGCAAAGATTGCAAGAATGGGGTACACTTAAAAAGACCATTAATAAAATTGGACTCAGGTTCTTAGAGCTTTGTCTGTCTTCCCTCCAAAAGGAAACACAGATGGCAAGAGAACGCTCTCTTATCCAAAAGAAGTGAAAAACACTTGAAGAAATTATTTATTTAGATACCTGCTGTGCTCCACTAAAAAATCTTTGATAAACTGTTATCATTGTTTATTCTGTTATTGCTGATGAAAGCTATTTGATTATAGCTGTAAAAAAATCTCTATGAAATCTGAAATAAAAACCACATGTTGTGGCAGAGGCCTTTAGAAATAAAAAAAAATTTTAAACATACTTTGAAGACAGCCTATTTCCATTGTTTTCTTTCAAGTCGAAAGGGGAAGTACTGCATTGTTCCAAGACTGGAGAGTCACAGATACATTATTTACTAGAAATTAGGGGGGGTGTTTATCTATCCATAGAGCACAGTGATGGTACCCACTAGGAAAAATAAGCAGTTATCCCTGGTTTTCCATTGGCACTGGAGTCAAGGACAGCATTATTCACACATACTTTAGCCATTCTGATTGTTCTGGATTGCATTGCATAAAGTGTCTAGGAGAGGTTGCCCAGTGCAAGGTGGTGTCGTGAGAAGGAAAGCAGCTTCAATGAAGTGGCCAGATTCACAACTCAACATACAAAGCACAGCAACCACCAGCAGGACTGTTTGCTTCTCTTGGAACACAAATGAGATGACATAGTTAAAACCCCACGAACCCTAATAGCCAACACAGTGNCCCCCCCGCTGTTCTTTACATGTGATGGCCACTGAATGAGCATCCAAACCAAAGTCAGTCTGCAGGGAGCATTCCCAGCAAGCCCTGAGGAAAATTCACCCTCTCGTTCTAGGTCAGATATGCCCACAAAAGAAGCCTGGTGATTACATTCATATTAACATGCACTTAATCATCCAGTTAACGATCCAAATTAAGTATGATCCTGGGTAAAATATCTCCCATATATTCAAAAGGAATGTGACTCCCACATACCAAGTAGTAAGCAAACCATTAGCATGTTCAGTAACATTAGTCTCTTGTAACCTACCCAGAATTAATTATTAATGTTCCCTCCATGTGCTTGTAGCAGTAGAACTACTGTTTGGAGATCCTTAATGATTATAACTTGTAGGCATGTAATATACACCCAACAAAACACAGACTAAAGATAGGAGAGCCTCATTAAAAACAACAATTACGGACTGATCGTGTTTATAATTTACTGTACACCCTGTACTCCCTATTCATTGAGAATGGAAATGATTGCAAATAATATCTGACAGCCAAACATCTCATTTTGGCACTAGCACTAACTAATCAGATACCTCGGTGTTACTTGCTTCGAAATACAAAAATTAACTCTTCTAAAGTATTAAGAGGAAGAAAAGCAGGGAGCCAGTTTCTGCTCTGTAGACTCGAATGACTTATGCTAGGACATGATAAAATGTCCTTTTTCATTACTAGTATATGGCATTTATTTGCTGGAGGCTACTATTTAATTTGCATTTACATGTATCTCAGAGCTGTCATTAAAACACAATTTTCCTACCATGGATATTATGCTATCCAAAACAACTCTACATACATAGTCCTAATCACGTAAGAATTTCCAAGGACCTCAGTGTATAAAAGGCATTATTACATCATGTGTTTGAAATGCAGATGTATCTGGGATGGACTGCTGTGCTCTAGCTGGTTCAGTAGTTCACAGCAGTATTAATTCTTCATCCAGATTAATGGATCCAATTCTCAGTAACAGTATGGCCCCTTTATGCTGCTCTGCCAATATAAAGTCATCCTAAAGGGGATAAAAATACATAGAAGGGATAACTTCTGCACACTTGGCTTCCCTTAGAGCACAGACCTGAGGAAGTAGGATAAACTAAAATATCCCAGAATAATCTCAACTCAGATCAGATACTAGGCAAGCTCCTGCTGGCACCATCAGAATATGGGCCAAGTAAAAATAAGCCTCTGCTATCATTCCAAGTGAAAATGGACTGTGAACTGGCCCGCTGGAGTTGACTGGCAATTTTGAGGATGTAAGGATGTTCAACTGCCCAAAGGGAGACTGACCAGGACTATCACGACTGCCAGCGTTGCTCTTGCAAGAAGCTCTCACAACTGTGATTCCTGAACAGCTCACACCAAGAGCAACCATTTGTTCAAAGTTGCCACGAAACAGGAACCCAAACGTAGAGTCGAGCAGAGTTAAGTTAGAGCCAGAAAAGACAGCTTTTTTTTTTTTTACTCACTTCTAGTAGAAGTCCACCTTCTTGTACAGCAGCCTTGTTAGACACATCATCTTCTTTTATCGTTTGGCCAACTTGCTTCTTAAAGTGCTTTTCTTGAATGGCTGTTGGGAAGAGTTAGTTATCAATTTAGAAGTCATGACGATTGGGGCCGCTAGACTAAAATTCTTACTTAGGCACTTAACGTGCATTGATTTAATTGGGAGTTACTGTCTTTGTGGTCTGGATCTCAGTTACTGACAACTTTCTTTTGCTGTGAGAGAGATAGATACATATTTGACAGTCCAGATGTTTTTTATATGAAATATCTATCACATTTTTTATTGGACATATTTTTTCCATTAGTGTACTTTACATAAAGCAACAACCAAAACCCACAGGAAAGAAACAAAAGAAAGTTAGCAAGTTGTTTTGTTTATAAAAATATGTATTATGACAATATAAAGAAATGCCTACATAGCTCAGAAGACAAGGGACTGAAATAAGTTTCTTATTTTCAGTGCTGACCTTCTTGGCATCAGATCATTTTCAGTCTCTCTTTGTCCTATTCAAATGTACAAGTCTGAGCCTGACTGTAAAATTCAAGGGAATATTCTTAAACTACTTCATTTTTAAACAGAGGCTTAAAGTGTGTTTTTAGCAGGTCATTTACTCCCTGAAATTAACGAAAATCTCTCACTATAGATTAAAATTTCATCTATTCTAATAATAATGAAAACCTTCATGGGGGTCAAAACTGGCTAGTGGTCTTCCACACATGAGTTATCATTGCTTGATCTGAAATGTCTTTGAATACTAAGATTAAAGTCTCCATATTAATACATCCAACAGAGTCCCTGAAATACGATACCACTTCTGGTCATAATGAAAGAATTTCTGAGAAGGTTGGCATCATTTGATACACTGGGCTTCTGCATCACCCAGGGAGTATGACATGAACCCATCCTTGTTATTTGGTTGATAAAAATTAAGGAGTCAGCTTCACTTTTCCTGCCCCATCCCAGAGATAGGTCATCCAAATATCCCGGTAGCAAACAGAGATTCAGTTTTCTGTTTGTTCTTCAACAGAGAGAAGAGAGGACAGCACACATCACTGAGATTATCTGGAACATTTGATACATGTTGTCCCTTCCAGCTAAAGGAGAGCTAGAGCAGCCAGAGATGGCTAATAATTTAAAAAAAAAAAACCAGAGGTTGAGACAGCCAGGAATAGTTTGTACCAAATCAGAATAAGAAGCGGAAGCAGGCAACAAGCTTCTAATGTTTCTGAGCTTGTTGCTAAAGTCATCACAATTGGATTTCACTTTTTTATTAAGATATCCCCATTAAGAAAAGGCTCTACATTTTTAATGGCCTGAATATTTGTTGCAAATGGCCGAGGATATGTTCGAAATGGAGTCACTTCCTTTCCACGGGGCTGTGCAAGAGCCCCTTATCAATGTAACAGCCTAGTGAGGAGCTGTCGCAAGATAAATCAGTGATTTGCAACAGATGATGGCAATGCAGAACCATGCTGACTGAATATTCCTGATGTTTTTTAGCTTACATTGTAAATATTTGCTGCCAGTGATAATGTCGGTCATTACCCCAAAGCAATCATCTCAAATGTATAATTAGATGTAATAAATCCCTCCCCTGAGCATGGGAAAACACATCAGGAAAATCCCAAGCTGCCTAAACCAGATCTCTACCCATGTTTTCCAGCCAAAATAATGTTGTGATTTTGGACTTGTAAGTGAGGCTGCTACAAACGGCATATGCAGATTCTTCAATCTGCATTTTCATTCGGGTATACCTTTTGAACTAATTGGAAGAGGTTGCTTGCCCTTGTCCCCTGACCCATCAATCCCAGCCAAACTTTCTGCTATGCCTGTCCATAAGAAGAGACATATGAACACTCAGGACAATAATTTTTAGAAGCCCGGCCTGTCTCCCAATGGGCTCCTCCAGAGTTTTCCCCCTCTGAAAAGATGTTTTTGCAATTACTGACGCAGTGGTTTGCAGTCTTTGTGCAGGTTAGAGGACAGGCAGGGAGGGGTGAGAGGAAACGAAGGTTTATTTTTTTGATGTGTTCTTTTGGCGTTGTGAAAATTCCACCAGTCCGAACTTCATCGTTAGTGGAAACTATTATTTTACCCGCCTGAGCGGGCCAGAGCTCCCTGCCTGTTTGTTAGCCTTCAGGCTCACACAAACACAGCAGCAGGAGCACAAGAGATGTTTGTTCTGCAGCTCGTCTGGCTACTATAAATTCCATCTCCAAATGGAAAGTATTTTAATGTTATTTTGCCAGCTAGAATTACCCGTATGTTAGGCCACACACATCCGTTTCATAACATACTCCCTGGCCTGGACTGTGAGGAGAGCCACTGCACCCTCAAAGACGAATGACACCCTTCAAGCCAAGAAGTAAGGGCTCCTCAGAGACAAGAATGTTTGTTCCTTGTACCTGAGGCAGCAGAACCACTCTTGTTTCCGCTGGAAATACTCAATTAATGCACCCGGGGTTTGGCTGCTACTGCGGTGGCAGCTCAGAAGAGGTACTACTGCTGGTGACAGACTGTCACCTGGAGAAAGCAGAGCAAAGCAGGCAGAAAACTACACAGATCCCTAAAATGAATGAGGAGGAAAAGCAAGACATGGCAGGGTGAGGAGGGAAAAATTGCACAATGTCATCTGACTAGGCAGAAAAATAAGGAAAAGAAAAACAGAGCAGCCTAATGATACCCCTGTCACCACCAAGAGCCAAGAGGGAGAACTGAAGGAAAGTAAGTGTTGGTTATGACAGGTGGCTGGATAGCAAGGGCCCTAATGCCAAGAGAGTTGTGATCAAGCTCAGACATTACATAAAATGGTGGCCCACTGTAGCTATGTTGAAGCCTACGATGCCAAAAAGAAATGAAAAATTGGAGAATGCAGGAGTACATCTCCAGAAGGTGGGGAGGAGCAAATTGTGGAAGGATTAAGAAGAAAATAACAAACAACAAAGAATGACTCAGTGACCTGAGGGGAAAGCTCCTGGCTGCTGGAGTTCCCATATATCAAGAATGGGGCAAGAAAGAATCTGATAGTGCAGGCAGTCTGGTGAATGATGCTGGCTGAATAAAACTGCAAAGTTTCAGCTTTGTGGAGCCTTGGGCTGCTTTGTATGGGAGAGGCAACTCTTTGGACTGTATTTTCAGCAATTCAGCATACAGTGCTCACCTACTAGGTTCAAAACTGGTAAACTGAAAGAATGGGAAGCAGGAACAGCAGAAACCTTTTTCTGAGCACAACGTATCTAGCCTGCACTTCCAGAACACAAAACAAAACAGAAGATGGAGCTGTTCTGCCAAAGAAGATGAATGAGAGTATTGATACCATAGGGTGGCAAATACAAGATATACAAGTACTAGGGCTGACAGTTTTTCAAGGTCATGCGATCTAGTGAGCATGGTGCCATCCCAGGTAACATTCGAAGCCCACAAGTTTGGAAAAGCTGGGTCCTACAGAAGGAAAATGCAGTGGAAATAGGGCAGAGGGAAAGGGGGCTAGGAGGAGAAAGAGGAGTGAGGAAAAAGTGAAGAAAAATGGCCAATGGATTCCCTGAAGGAAAGGGCAAAGATCTGAGGACAACGTTCCAACTTCTGATCTGAAAGCAGTGAAAGGGATGGAAGCCAAAATAATAATGTAGGGTCAATATTGACAGCTAATTAATGGGGGAGAAGTCCACAAAAGGCGCAGTAAGTATGTCTGGATGGAGTATGGGACTGTCTCAGACAGTCCTGCTGAGCCCTTCACAGCTGCACTGTCTCACCCCAGAGCACTATAAGAAGCTGAGATCTTTTTTGAGTCCCCAGTTCTGATACGAGCATGGCTATCTGCATTTGCAAACCTCTTGGCTTGAAAATCAAATCTGGAGTGTTGCAAGGAAGAGAAAAGCTGCCTGATGCTTTCAAGCCTATAGAGGCATCGTGAAACCAGCCGTTCCCTTTCCCCCAGAAAGAACAGAACATTTATTTGTTGCAGAATATTCTTTGGTTCAGAGGGATGGAACTTGTGAGACTGTCATGAAACTGCACGTTGCAAACCCATGGGATTACATTCTTCTGAGTGTTTCTGTACCTCTTTCCACACAAACACCACCTTCTTTCTTCAGAAAACAATTAGCAAAATTACCTGCCAAACTGAGCTCTGTAACAAACTAATGGGTGGTCGAAATGTCCCCTGGCCACCCAAGGGGCTTTCACTGCTCAGACTACCTATGTTAAGCAACATCACAGGTGAAGAGATGAGCAGTGGAGGGATGCTGCTTCTTATCTGAACACCCTGCCTGGGTTCACTTGAGGTATAAGATGGGAACGGTACTGTCTTCTTCAGACTCGGTATGATGTGGGCATATCAGTTTCGAGCCTTTCTGCAATGAGTGCCTCTGAGACCAGTTTGATCCAGTGATGCCCAGAGAACAGTTTCTTAAAACGGGGGGAGATGAAAACACTCAAATCTAGCTCACAGGTTCTGAGATACTGCTTGGTAACTGTGAGTGGAAAGGAAGTGAAAACAGGGTCTTTCTTCCTGGATCTTTCAGCTTCAGGAAGAATCGGCTATGCGTGTTACCCTGAACACTACGAAAACAAAACAACTAGGAAACACTTGGTGTGAGCAATTCTGCTTAACAAGCCTACAGCCCTGAGCTGAAATAGTCTGTTTCCTCTTGCTGCGCTACAGAGAACACCGAGTGACAATAAGGACAGGGCTCTTTAGATTCACACTGAAATTAAGCAATATACAACGCAAAGAAGAGTTGTGACACATTGCTGGAAAACATGAAAGGGATGTTTGCGCTCTGAAATACCACAGCATGCAGGTTGTGCAGACACTTCTGGAAAGAAAGCAGCACCAAATCCCCACTCTGAATGAAAGATGTACAGTGCTCAGTCCTGCTGTTGGAGGCTACCAGAATGCCAGATGAAATTATGCTAGCAGTAATGCAAAGTTTGTCTTCCCAACTTAGCGGTTTTCTGAGTCTGCTTCTTCTTAAGAGATGCTTTGAAATCTGACTGCCCTTTGAAGTCTCTCAAGTACAGCATGACATTTATTTAAGGTACAACCCGAACTGTTTGCTTTCCAGATCCCGTCCCCTCTTTCTTTCACAACCACGTTTCCCCTTTGCCAGCGAGCCTCATCCATGTTTCCCCACGCCTGAGAAGGTCCTCAAAGAGGTGCCACCGCCCCGCAGCCCTCCTCTCCCCACCACGCTTGCGTGGAGATAGCGGGGCCACCTCTCCCCACTGAGACCCCAGTCCGTGCTCCACACCGCCCC
>VZTU01025227.1:48422-99328 GCA_013400835.1 Zapornia atra | reverse complement strand
CCCCCTCCCCCCACGTCCGGAGAAGCCCTTTTGAAGGGGAGGCAAAGGGAGGAGAAGTCCCTGCTGCGGAGGAGGCAGACTGCTGACTAACCCCAGCCCCGCTGTCACGCAACCCTTGCCGCCTGTCAATCTGCCGGCGGCTCTGACAAGGGCCTGGCGCCTGTTCAAACCCTTGCGTGCGAGCAGACGAGCCGCATTACCCTATGAAGTATTTCATAATAACAACAGCTGTTAAATATTGATGACTCCTGGCAAGCGCTGAATGCTTTTTGAGAAGGTTAAGCCTTCGTGTAATGGAACCTAATTCCTCATTATATACTGTATCAGATATCTGGAAGTTGCCTGAAAAAAAAAAAGCAAAGGGGCTTAAAGGAAAGGATCAGAAAATAACTCTCATACAGCAGGGAGAAGGGAGAAAACCCACAGTGTGAGAGGTAAGGAGTGTTTTCCTGAAGTCAAATCCCTTTCCAAACAGTAAAGAATGCTGCTGGAGCAATAGTCCAAATGGTTGGCTTTGATATATTCCACTGGACAGGGTTTTTTTTTGGTTTTAGAAATTATTGCAGATGAGAGAAACTTTCTAAAACAGCGATCTGACTGCCACTATTGCCTCTATGGTTAAGAGTACACATTAAAATTATTTCTACAGGAAAAGAGAAATGAGGGAGAAAGCTCACATTCCTATAGTTTTTCTACATCAGACCTGAAAGATCTGGCTCAGGAGAAGATTTTGTGGTGATCGGACAAGATATTAAGCATGAGATCTCAGGGAGGGTTTCCAGGAGGTGAGGAAGGAGAATGGCAAGCCCCTTTGCCCTGGGCAGGTCCTGGTATCCTGTCTTACAGTTCCCAGTCCTATCTTCTCCCTCTTGACCAAACCATTGAGCACGGTCGTGTCTGGAAGGGAACCAGTTCAGGGTAGGAGGCTGTGATGGACAGTGTGTCTTTGGGATGGGACTGGTGTGACACCAGGGTGGGTGAATCCACTAAAAAGACAGCATCAAAGTCAGGGTGTGGGTTAAAGAAAAGAAATGCAAACTGTAGAGGTCTTGGGGTGGTGACAAAATTGGGTTGTTTTTTTTTTCTTGCAAGTGAGAAAGAGGTCTGTGTGCTTTTAGGGAATACAGTTTAGATGAGGCAGGCTGAGAAGCTGAAAACAATTACCCGGTCATGTTTTACTTGTGCTGAAGTGCAAGGAGTTCTTCAAAGCTTTAGGGAAGTATTTTACCTATGGAGAACCCAGGCCTATTTATTGAGTTCAGATAGGGAATCATGGAAACTTAGGAAGTTGTGGGTTGGAAGGGACTTTTGAAGGTCATCTGGTCTACCCCACCCTGATCAAAGACCTAACTTCAGTTAGGCAGGTTGCTCAGGAGTTGTGTTGAGAATGCCCAGTAATGGACATTTCAGGTTCCCTCCAGGAAAACGTTCATTGTTTAATTACGAACAGGTTAAATTTTGTAAGGTGCTGATGGACTTAGGTGAATGCATAAGGATAAATTCTGGCTGGACACTTTCTGCTTCCACAATTTTTGGTCTGTGAAGTGTGCAGAATCATTTAAGAAATGCTGGGAATGGTTAGGTGGCTCTCACGAAAAGTGTGTATATCGAGAATGTGTGAATTATTAGCTATTCTTATAATGTTTTTTGATGACTTATCCTGTCTGTATCTCCCTCAACTGACTCACAAGAAACCACACTTGTATATCACATTTTTATGTAGTCTGGGACTGTAACAGCTCTTATCCCATAACTTCTGAGGGATCACAGACCCAAAGAAAAGCTGTGCCTCCATGTGAAAGTGGATTGTGTGCTAACTATGCAACCAATATACTCTAGAGAATTTCTCTAGAAAGCACATTTCCTCTCTGCAGCTTGCTGCTCCAACATTTCTTTCTTCACATTACTTAACAGGTGATGTCCCCAATGGACAACCCTACATAGCACATTGGCAAAGAAGATATTTGAGAGATCTGTTGCATGCATCCCTGCCAGTAAATATTTGAGTTATCAGTTTGTGTGGTGGACTACATTGGCTATAAGACTGCAAAGGACATGCAGTCCTCCTAAATTATCCAAAAATGTAAGACTTATTCCAAGTAATTGTCTTCTGTTGTATCTTTATAATTCCATTTGGTTACCTACTACATTAAATATGATGATTTGGTAATGTAAACCTATCGATTTATAAGTTCAGTCATGGGTCCTTAATTGTATCCCTGTATTATTCCATTCCTAGTTTAATTAAGCTGTAATACATTAGCTTGTTTGAGCCTGTATTTGCTTGCACACCCTTTTGAATAAATCCATAAAAGGTAAATGCAAACGGGTTAATCTGTCAGACTACAAAATGGATTGCAAGCCAGAGTTATCAGCAACCTCAAGACATCTGAAAACCTCTTAGTCCTCTTTCAAATCAATATCCACATCCCTCATAAAACCTAAGATTATTCCAACAAATTCCTTGGCCCTTAAGTCATGTCCATTAATCAGAATCAAGATCGACAGTGTAGGTTTAGTGTAGAAAAAAAGAAATTTAAGTGACCTAGTCTATATTTAGAAAACCTGCCTAACATTGCTTAGTTCCAGAGTAAAGGACCTCAGAATGTACAGTCTGTGAGGTTTTATGTTTGTTACATGCTAGTTTCCATTTTCCTCTGTATTACACTCTGAAGCACTGCATGTTAAGCCAATGTAGAGGGATTCAGACTTCACCAAACTAATCCACGTTAGTCTTAAGTGTATTGCAGCATGTTCTGATCTGCCACATCCTGATTGCTTGAGCAGGATCCCAGCAAATCCCACTGGTCATGATATACATACATATTTAGAGGAATAGCACGCCAGGACACATTGATTCTAGGATCTATGGCACAGATGGCTTATCAAAACAACTTGCAGAGTTTTATAGTTCTTCCAAGTGTCCTTCATGATGGCTTGTTGGCTGAATAGCTGTTCATCTTTTCCCTTGTCCAGATATTTTTAAAAAATCTGTACAGGGAAAAATAAAATTTAGGTTCTCCATATCCTCTGAATTCCCAGCACTGCGTCTCTCTCTCTCTGGCCCAAGAATGTAGCCCTCTTATGAGATGGCTCATACTCTTTCATTGTCCCGAGGCCGATTTTTCACTGGTTTGATTCTCTCAATGAAAATAACACAACAATGGACATTGGGGCCCACAGCAGAGGCAGCTGCCCTTTGAGGAGAGGCTAAAATGGCTGTGTCTGTTTACTGAGGAGAGGAGGATGAGAGGAGATGTAACAGAGGTTTGCAAACTTGTGAAGGCAATGGATAAAATGAATGCAGAACTGCTGTTGACCCAACTCAGTTGGGTGGACAGTGAAGTGCTTGATGACACCAACGCAAGAATGCTTTAAAGCCAACAAAATAAAGACATTTTGGAGATGAGAATACCAGACTGGATGGACCACTGGTGTGGCACAGTGGTGTATTTCTTATTCATTCTCACTGCAGTGCCATGACCTTGTCCACAAAATTTGTTGCAGACAGAAAATAAACAGCAGAGGAACAAAAGCAGCATCTGTGACGTGAAACAAAGTATATCACAGAAGTGACAATAAGAGAAATTGGAACCTTGTCAGAAAGCCCGTGTGTGACTAAATTTAAGCATATGATGAAAGACCAGCTTCTGACTAATCATTGCACCCAAACAAACAAATTCTTTTATGATAAACAGCCTACTGAAATAAACAAGTCTGAAAGTTTTTTCAGAAACATAAGTAATGAGACCAAAATCCATTTTTACTGAAAAGACAGCTAAGAGAAAAGCTGTGTGTGTCCATAAGTAAGCAACTACAGTCGGCTGGAAATGTCTTCACTTTAGAAAAAGGAGACTATAAGAATTGCAATGAAGTCCTGATAACAGATTTATCTTAAGAATATCAGAACAATTTTAGTCTTTTTTTTACCACAGAAGACGTGCAATATTTTACCCTTTTCAATTTAGATCTACAGTTTAGAACATTTAGTAAATCAATTCCTGAAGAATGAAATCAAGTCAAAGACAAAGCGTGAAAATAAAAGCAACTGGGAAAGTGTACAAGAAAGCATCTCCCCCTCTCTTCCTGATTAAATCAACCTGACAATGACTGACTTATGTGAGATTTACATGATCTTTGCTTCCCTCTTTGGATTTGATAGCCTCTCTTCCAGGCCTGTGTTTCAAACAGACTATCTCCTGCGCTTCCCCTCTTCAATTTCTACTGCTTTTATAACATTTTTGTCTGTTTATAATTTCATGTGCACCACTCTGGATGGAAAGGCACAGGCTAGATTCATACCTGCTAGCTCCGAGAGGGGATTTAAGTCAGTATCTCTTAGAAGAGAGTTGAAAGAGCATGTGTCAGTAGGCCAGTATATCACCCAAGAGACTGTTTAAAAATAGCCAAAGCACACGATCTGGAGAGGATAAAGGAAACCTTTAAGATGAAATAAACATTGCATCTAAAATATTCACCCTGAGACCTTAGCACACAGGATGTGCATATGTTACCCAGAAAACCAAATCTGGCTTCATCAGTTTCAGCATTAGAAAGATCGCAAGAGCCATTCCTTAGTATCTGCTTTACAGAGCAGCCATACCCTACATGATATTAAAGGCCAAGATACAGCCACGTTTCCTTCCCAGTGCGCTTTGAATTATCAAGCACACGTGACAGGGTAAATACAAGAATCGCTGCTGCCTTTGAGTCAGATGGATACCACAAAACACAGCTCCACATCACCGACAAATGCACACAGCCCACAGGACGTGGGCACTCTTGTTCTAAGGCATAGCTGCTGCTCTCTGTGGAGATTGAGATGATGAGATTGACTGTATGAAGAGCTGCCTTGAGAGGTTAAATGAACCTAACGAGCTGTGGGGAAAATATCCCTGAGAGGAGGTCCGTGAGCTTTGACTTTTCTACTTCAGGAAGTAAAAGAATGTGCCAAGACAAGATACAGGCAGATGAAACATCAGGAACAGTATTGGAAACTTGGTTTTTTTAAAAAAAAAATCAGTATAAATTTTCAAGATAATTTTAGAACACTGAACTATAGTCCAGAACTTTTTAGACTGCTGAAGAAAACTGGTAACATGAAAATCTTAAATAAAAGCTCAGAATGAAGTACAAGCCAATAACAGAAGTAAAAAAATTGAACTACCAGAACCCTAAATTGATAATGTTACCATCCCTGGATATGTTAAATGTGTTTTCATGCACACTAATTTTTTAATGATGCTAGTGCTGAAAAGATATAAAAAAAAATGGACCATGCTCCCAACTGGAATCCCTTGTAATTCAGAGGGCCTGCAGGGAGGACATTATGGTTTGTCCAAAAATAAAATGGTTTTCAGAACAGGAACCTTCTGCAGAATTAGAAAATGCACGCACATGATGTGTTCAATTACTACAAGAACCTTCATTTTTCACTTCCTCAGAACTGTTTTTCTTTGCCCCAAGGAGTTCCTAAAGACCCTACGGAGGCCAGTAATGGGTTTACATGTTCTCTCCACCTTAGCACTAGAGAAATTTAATTTTTAAAAAATGCCATATTCCCTAGGTCAACAACCAGAATTAGGACCTTCAACATTTCTAAGTATAAAGAAAAATCTTTTTAAAAGCCAGGACAGGTAATATTTGAAAGCTCTAAGAATGTAAATGCTTTGATTTCCTTTTTTATTTTTAAAGACCAAAGACCTCTTAGATATACTGATAAAATTAAAAGACAGCCATAGAGGTTTTATCAGATTTGTCCCATGTGAAGACAAGGAACAACCAATGTCCTGTATTTCAGAAACAAAGTTCTAGCTAATAAAGTGCAACCTTTTCTCCAGTTTCAACTCTTCGGGATATGTGTCATTGACTTGAACAGGCAAGTCTGACTGCTGTGAAGGTGCCTTGACTCATACAAGCTACCAAAGAAATAACGAGTATTCTGTATGGCATGAAACTTGTCTCCCACTCATGAAACACACAGTATTGCAGCCTTAACTTTCAAAGCAAGTGTAGTTAATTACAACTTTCACTAAGTGATCAATGCTAGATGAATCATATGAATATAGAGAATTAAGATACATTAATTACTTCTAGTGCTTCTGTCAAGGTCTTCTGGTTGAGAATTGGTGATCTCTTACCTACTGACCGATCAGATCTGTTTTACACTTACTATGTGGCATAAACATCAGTTTATATTGGTTTTTCATCAGTTATAGTATGATCTTAATTGGCTATGCACTGCGACTTGCTGCCAGGGTCAATCTAATAACCACTGAAGCAAAATTCATCTGTGCTATGCTAAGGAAAATATGAATAAGTTTAGGGCAGAAAACGAATGCTGCAAATCAGGAAAAAAAAAAAAAAGAAATAAGCAAAAGCAAAGGTGCTTTTGCACATATTCTTAAGAAATGGGAAATCTAGCTGGAAAAAAAACGTATGCTCTAGACTCTACTTTGTTTTAAGCTGAGTATTTTTCGGGGGAGCCTTTGAAGACTCGGTCTGTGAAGGCTGCATCCAGAAGAGGAACATTTTTTCTCCTGCCGGGGCAGATTTGCAGGGAGGAGGCTCATTTCTGCCTTGCTGGTCTGGCAGGCAGCAGAGCTCTATTCCTCTGATCAAGAGATCACTTTCATAACCACTTTTCTGAGGTCACAAATGAGTCTGCTGCAGTCACGCAACCCCTCGCCTACCAAGAGCTTACTATAGCAATACAGGTTCACGGAAACCTTTTAAAGAGGCAGCCCATCCTTTCGACCCACGCGGAGAGACGGCTCATGCATGGAATCGCACGGGCTTCCCCCAAACGTGTCATGGGACTCTTTTATTTCAGTTGGAGCAGGGAAGAAATGTATAGCTCGGAGTTTTATCTGGATGGAGTCATGTTGCCTGAGTAGAATTAAATAAAAAGTTAAGGTAAATAGCTTCACAACTCTTTTAAACTGTACTGGCACCTTTTTCAAATATTTATTCAGCCCGTGCCTTTTTATTATCTTAAAGCTCCGTGTCTGCCAACCATGTGCTACTGTGAATTATGTTAATTAATATACTTAAAAGCCATGGTAAACAGTAAAACAAACACGAGATTCGATAAGCAAGAGATGCAATTGCCCTGAATTAAACACTGCCCTGCTGCAGTGTCAGAAACCCCAACGATACAGAAATGGTAGATCAGGGAACAGCTTACTATCAAAATTTTTTTCTGAAGAAAAACTATGAAAATACAACAAGTACTAGTTAGAGCTTGTTTGAGGACATTAAAGCCTATTTTATATTTTAGCTGAGAGTGTCCCACACATGACCAACATATGGATGTGCCTTGTGGGGTAGCTGGATTGGCCTTTGGGTGATGGAGGGCAGGTGGGAATGTAAAGAAAAGAGTTTAAAAAATATTTATGTGCTATGAAAGCCATTGTTGTTGTTCCATTATGAAAGATTTGCACTAATACAACGTTTTCAAAATCTGTTAAACTACTTTGGAGTGTGCATCTCAAAAAAAATGAAGTTGAATGTATTGCTCATGGACATTTTATGAGGATTAGTATACAGACGCATTTCATTTAAAGGCAGCACAAACACGCTTGTCCAAACCGGCTTTATAATCCATCTGAAATAACTAACAATAGCAATGAGAGCACCGCACTGAGCCCATTGAGGTCTCACAGTATGGGCCAACATGACTCATTTGCACGCTGTCCCACGAGTTCATTGCTATTATTAGCCATGCTATCCAGGTGAAAGCTCATTCAGGTGTGCCTACACATGCTACAAACAGCTTCAGGAACTCTGGAGATGCACCCACAGGTTCTGAGGCGCCTTCGGCTTCATTCAAAGTGATATACAGGCTTGACCTTGATCTGTATCTTCATCCAGCTCAAGCAGTGGGAGAAGTCCTCTCCCATCTGCACTGTGGTTTGAACAAATGATAACCTCATGGTCTAGCTTTGACATAAAACTAATGACACCCCAGCACCAGCCTCATCTTCTCTCCAGGGCTCGCCTATATTTATGAATGGGAATTAGGTTGGAAATCGGATGGGGCATCGTGACATAACTGTTGGTGGACCTCACTGTCAGAGCCTGGCTTGTTTTGTGGATGGGAAGTCAGGGCAGCAAGCATGCTCAGCCTGCAGGTCAACTCTTGCCTAAACAGAGAGATGTGACTTTGTCCCTCTTTAAGAACATTGGCTAAACCACAAGAAGCTAACCTAAAGTGGGAGAACGTTGGATACTAATGCAAGTATTTAACCAACACAGCAAATTTTCCTTTCCAGTTGTGGAAAGAGATACATGAGAATACTGTTCTGCTACTTTACCTTTACAAACAAATTATACTGTCCTTCTATAAGCAGCTGGCAAAAAAATCATTGGTAACAGCAGGAATGAGTTTATATATGGGTATGTCAGGGTAAACAGCTGCTAGAATACTTGCTGATCAGCTCTGTTCTGCACAGGAGTCTGGCCACAAAGCTAGTACCTAAAAAGCCTTGCCTTACCAGGGGCCCTTTTTATATTCCTTAGCATATGAAAATAAAATATTTGCAATCTTTTTTTTCCATCTTGACCTCTTCTAGTCAAATATAGTGGGGTCAATTGCTCCATTTTCTGAGGAGATGCCAGAAAGTATCTAATGCTTAAGTGCCATTGGACCGGCAATTCTAGAGAAAGAATCGGTCAATAATTTAGTAAAGTGCAATCAGGATAAACTATGATCTCTGCTGTGCCAATCTCCAAATAATTACAGCAAGCTTTCCTCATTCCCTCTACAGCTCTAAAATCTCGTGCTTGACAGTCAGAGATCTTTGCACCACCTAAATATATGAGAGCACGCAGACAGTAATTTGGATTAGCTGCAAATCTGCCTTTACACTAATATTTTTGTCATTTTGTGAAGTTTATTTCACTTGAAAACTATCCAGAGAAATCTAATCCAACTTACTTATACTCCAACTAATAATCCAAAATCAAACAATTTCAGATTACTGTAATATAAATCATCATTCAATAAATAAATTGACTTTAAATAGCTACTAAGAGATATTCTTTCACTAGAAATCAGTTTAAGTCCTGTGAAAAATTACAGTAATTACAATCAAGCTTTAAGGACTTGTGAGCAACTCTGTTACAAAAACTATAGCAATCATGCTCAAAAAAAGCTTCTACCCTCACCCTCTTCCCGCTCTGCTGTCCCAAACTACTGTCCATACTTGATGCTCAGCTACCTTTCCGACAGGGCCCAGTGTTTTCCAATCAGGTTTTGTCTAGAAGTGGAAGAAAAAAGCTTGGCCAGGATTGATGAAGGCTACCTGTCACTACCCAAGCAGAAGGCAGATTAACAAGGACAGCTAATAGTGCAGCTGCAGAAATTAGTTTAAATAGAAGTTGTCGTGACTGAGCCTTCTGCACATGGCGGTCCATCAAATTTGTCCTAGTATGGCATAGCCTTTGCCTTATATGCAGGATGAGAGAAGTATCTGAAGAGCCTAACCGTTGCACCCCAGCCAAGGCAACGCAGCCGGGAGTCGATGGAGTCAAGGCAGGATGGGGCAGGCTGGGAACAGGGCAGCTGGAACATTCTTATCCCTGATGCATTTTCCACTGCCCAGATGTTCCCCAGTTGACACGAGCTGTGAGACGCTGGATGCGCCAGTCCCGGAGGGTGTTCTGACCCCTGGGAAGCACTAAAGAGGCCCAGGCCTGCCCAACATCGAGGAGGCAGAAAGGTATTTTGAAGCTCTGATTGTCTCTTCTCCCACTCGGTCCCCGTGCCAAGTTCGGCTGTGGCGCGGGAACTCAGCTGTGGCGCAAGATTCGTTTCGTTCGTTAACCCAGGGAGCTAAAATACCATCTGAGACCAACATGTAGTTAATTGCTGTGAGAACAAAACTTTGAATTTCCTGACCTATTCAGAATTTGAATTTCCCATTAACTCCACACTCCCATCCTAACAGATGGTATACAGGGTGTAGTTTCAAAACTCTTTGCATCACAGTGTATGAGAAGAGAACAAGACGAGCCCGAATTGCACACCCCTGGAAACCTGCTCTTTATATGNCCTCATCCCCCACCCCCCGTCCCCCCACGCTTCCATGCAGATGATCCTGGCTGAAACTCTTACACCAAAGCTATCCCTGCCATGAGGAACTGGGAAAGCACTGGTTAGCAGAGCTGACTCATCAGCTGAGTAGCCCACAACATCAGCCACAAAGGACCAAGAATGCTGGTGGTGGCATGAAGCGTGTGGGTGGGAGCAAGGAATAAGCAGTCATCTGGCAGCCTAATGCAGTCAGGGAGGGTTGACAACAATTCATTATTTATTCCCCCCTCCCGCCCTAAGGCTTCATCCTTCTGCTGCAGTGATTCTCATCATCTTGACTCTGTGGTAGGGCTCTGTGTAGGGGAGGGAATGAAAGGTACATCCCCTCCCTGTGGCCCATGCAATGAAAGCATCAGCAGGCTATCTGAGCTCACCACACCCAGACCACATAGGGCAAAAGGCCCTCATGGAGGAGAATGGAAAAGAGGTTTGCCTGGTCTTTCTGTCACCCAACAGGAGACGAGAACAATGTCTGTCTTACTAGCAAAAAAACCCAAAAAACAAAAAAAAACCCATTGCTTTCCCACCAAAGTCAGTCTTTTAGTAGAGGGAAGAGATGGAGATCTGGCTCAGGAACAGCAGAGGGCAGATGTAAGAAAAAGAGTTTGCGAAGCAAGGACTACAGGGAAAAGGGAGAATGTTGTAGCAAAGACAGGAAAAAGGGGGAAAAAAACCCACTATATAGGCATATCAAGAAAATGTACAGTTGAGGAAGATGCAATAGGGAAAAGCATTTATTTCTCTGTTACCTTCTATGTGTGATGGTGCTAGCCATTTAAAACAATTTGCACAAAGTTTGAGAATTACAGACTGAAAGGATGCATGTGTTATTTCTCATTCTCTGTGTACATGGCCTTGACTTTGAGCTTCATACATCTGGTCTGGGGGTCAAAAGGAGTGGGAGATATGTAAGTAGTGTACAACTTCAGGTTTAGTGGCTTTAGCCTGGCTTCTGGCAATTTCTTCTACTTGCAACTGTGCATTGGGTGCAAAGGGTTTTTTCTCCAGGTGCACTCAGTGCTCTTGGTGGTACCTGCTCTGGGTAACGTGTTCATGTCATTTATCTGTGCCAGAGAAGCCTGGTCTAGTGGGAGGTGTCTCTGTCCATGGCAGAGGGCAGAGGGTTTGGAACTTTAAGGTCCTTTCCAGCCCTAACCAAGATTCTATGAAAAAGAGGTGAGGTGGGTTATCTCTAAGAGAGGCCACTGGAGAAAACTAGATGGAAAATATTTCTCAGTGATTTCGGAAGAAAAGAGATTAACAGCAACCACTGAATCGGGGAAGGAAAGTCACCAAGCTAAACACCAAAAGTGCATTCAGGAAAAATGAAATTAAAAGCTTGACATGAAAGTATGCTGATAAAATACCCCAAATTGTTCACATGTATCCCATTATCTCTGTGAAGATCAGAGCTCAGTTTCCAGTGTTCATTCCCTCCATCAGCCTGCTACCACTGTGAATCTGGCTGCACTAAGGCTAGCTGGTGCCTAATTTACCTGGCATGGAACACTCCAGTCAAACAGGAGTGGTGAAGGAGTGAGCATACCCCTCCCAAAAGGGCTTCAGCCTTTTCAATGGCATTTTTGCTTTGATTCATAAAAAAATACGTTCAACTAAAGGCAATACAGGTTTCTAAACACCAGGCCAGCTTTTGAAAGCCTGACTTGTATTACTCCACTAATGCCAAAGATAAGGTGACATATAATATGGAATTAAGGACTTGACCAATCTTTATGTTTCCCTCCCAGCCCAATCTGGGTTTTTTTTCTAAGAACAGGCATTTTTCCCAAATTTTGCCTACAGTGGGTCTTTCCTGACAGATTGCCTCAGGGAGAAGGAGATGAGGTTTCCCTCTGTCCTTTTCATCCTTGGAAAGTTTGTTAAATTTCCCAGTCTTCATTACAGGTATTTCAGGGCTTGAAAGTCTTCCCTGACATGTTTTTTCACATGTTGCTGTATGTATCTTTTGGCCAGAGAGCAATGGAGAGTCACAACATTGTAGTTTGCCATTGCAGCTTTTCTCTAGATGGAGAAATGGTTCTACTTTCTTTCCAGAACTCAAACTAAACTAGTTGAACACTATGTTCAAAGATTCAGAAGATGGAATATTTGCTGAAGTTAGAATGTCTAAGGTAAGCACACTGACCTGCATCCAGAGATTGTGAATTGACTAAAGACAATGAACAAACAATAAAGAAACTCTTCTTTTCCATTTGACCTCTTGGAACTTGGTGTTCCTGCAGTGTCGTCACAAGAGGCATGTCCTCTGTATAGAAAGGGACCTCTCCTCCCCTCCTCCCACCTCATTCTTCCACAGGTGATTATCTCAGTCACACTACTAATTTTAAAGATATTATCCGTTACCACCATGATTTCTTTAAGGTAGGATCGTGAAGCAGACCTTTACACACATCTCTTCTTGCTGGAAGTCGGTAGCAACAAACATAGGGTGGATCACTGACCCCAAATAATATGGCACTACCAAATCTATTAAAAAAATTTAAAAATGCTTGCTAGCATCAGTAAAAATGAAGAATGAATATTGCAATGCATGATACCTTCAAACTCTCTGCCACGTCACCAAGTATCTTTTCGGCACACAAGAAAGAACTCTTCACTTAAACAGGTATATAGAGCTGTATTGATAGGGCTTAGTTATTACACAAGTCTGATGGTTCTGAAGAAGTGTTGAAAATAGCCAATTCCTGTGGAACAGAAAGTAATTCGAGTGCACTCTGCACCTTGCATGACTGAGCCTTTAATAACTATTGAAGTAATTCCTGTATTTTTCAACATCTTCAGTTTCCTCGTGCTAATGTTACTTGCTTTGAGAGGTACAGCCTTTTTCTATAAGCAGTGATATAGATTAAGACATAAAAAAACCCAGAAAGAATGCAATCCTGTTTTTCTTTACTTACTGTCTTAGCCCTCATAGTAACATATTGGAATATTTTCCACATAAATCCTTACATTCATCAGTTCAAGATGTATTATCTAGGTTAGATTGCTTCTCCTCTCAGGAAGTGTTTCCATACAGTATTATTTATTGGGCCATATTCCTGTACAAGGTTTAAAAGGGTCATTTGATGGCACAGTATCATTTTAGTACATTTGGAAAAAATACAGAGCTTTTGTGGCAAGTTTTCAGTGGCTCTGATACACAACATAATATTAACACAACGAAGACAGCGTTGTCGGAACACTGAGGGGAATATATAAGATTCATATAAGGTGACACGCATGTTCTACAACTATGCAATTAGTAACGTGGCTATGAAGTTGCTAATGGACTAGAAAAAGGAAACTTAAAACATGTTGCCTTTTGATCTAGATCTTTGCTTGTTTTCAATCCTCTTTTCTCAACTTCTTTCAGCTGTTTCCAATACGTAAGTAGCCAATTCATGTTGCAGGTTCAGAGGTAAATGGGAATAGCGGAGACTTTATTAGAACAAAGAACTACAGGCAGAGATTTACTTCCTATATGTGCCTTCAACTTGATATATTCCATGCAGATATAAAAAGGGAATGCATTGAGGGGATTTCAGTGGAATTTTAGGGATGCAGTAAATCCATGTGATACGCGTTTGGCAAAGGTGTTATGTAGCCTCAGACTTCCACAGAAGAAATTATGGGCTTCTTTGAAGGATGTTTTAAAGTATGTTTGCAATTTCTCTTAGTAAGCACTCAATTTGGTTTACTGATATGCATTCTGCTTCTACCTTTACTCATACAGATGTCAGGATTTTAGAAAATTTATCAATTGTCCTATCTGCACGATTTCAACAAAAATTATAATCAAATGAAAGCTACATTTATAAAGGAAAATGTCCTGTGCCTCATCTAAAAAAAATATTTCATTTCATAGTGATGAATGTTCAGAGCACAGATTAATATGCTACTGCTACATTAGATAGAGAGGAAAAGCATCCTGTTAGTTCAGATTTTCTTTCCAACAACATAAAGACACCAAACCAAATATAATGAGATGAAAAAAAGTCATTTATAGTAATCTATTGAGCCAAATGGTAGGATTAATCACACAGCAAAATAAGGTAAGCTTTGCAGAAACCAGTTCCCGTCTCATGTTTTATGATTTCCAAGCATCTAAACAAGATTTAATCAAAGTCTAGAAAGACAGATGTCTCACGGATTCAGCTGTATGAATCATGTGACAAATCATAAACCTTCAGGTTTGACTAAATCATCAATGTATTTATTTATTGTCAGACTTTGATAAACCTCCCTGCCACCTGTAGCTCTGCTTATAACTAACGAGATGTTTGTGCTGGAGGAACTGGTGCATGACCCAGGTGTGATTTCAGGAAAGGGATTTCATCCATAAAGGGCAACATGAAGAATATGAACAACGGCTGTAGGAGAAAGTCAAAGCTATGGGAAGAGGAGAGATGATTGATAAAGAATTGATAGGCATGGATTATTACAATTACATGGCTGTAATGGGAAAAAGATGGGCATAGAGATGCCCACAGAGGTGGCAGAGCAAGTTGCTCCTTCAGAGAAATGGACAAGAAAGAGAAGCTATGATTTCCAGGAAGCACAAATGCTGGTGGTGTCGGGGAGGCCTGCGATACAGAGGTTGCAAAACGAGGAAGATACAAAATTTAGACAACAGTCTTTGCATCGTGTTCAGAAGGGAAGTTACGGTCCAGAATGGTGGAGGGGGACAATATGTCCCCAGGCTATAGAGGCAAGATGGAAAGAGATGGCAGAGCGTGGCATTGTGTGATCCCAGGGAGATACCCAGGGCTGGGGCTGTCCACAGTCCACCCTGGCTTTGGTGGTGGAACAGACCTTAGTTGGGAGGCCCTGATAGACCTGATGGACATGGGGAGTCTCCATCCTTTTAGGGAGCAGCCAATCCTTGTGACACCTTCTCCAGTGCTTCTGACAGTGGATGCTGGAGCAGCAGTGATGCCAGCAACCAAATGGACAGCGGTTTAGGATCTTGTTCCTGGGCAGCATTCAGACAACAATACGCCAAACTTTCAGAAATTATGCCACAAGGAAGACGGAAAAGCATGAACCAAAGAGACTTCAGCCTTCTCCAAGACCATAAGAACTGATCAGAATGCAGAAAATCAATTATTAAAGAAATCCTGAGAAGTGGTGTTTGAGGGTCACCTGATAGTGTTCGCACTGAAAAAATGCCTCAGGCTGCTACTCAGAAAAGATGTCAGCATTGAGTGTTGTGTGACATAAAATAGGACCTTCCAGTCATTGGGGCAGGTTTTCTGGTGTAGTAACTAGGATAACCAGGGCTACCTACTTGAATTCTAGTGAGATGTTTTGTTTATTGCTAGCATTTAATTTACATTTCCTTTGCTCATTTCAAACTTGTTTGAAACTCCAAGCATGGTATGCAAAAAAACCCTCATGCACCCCAAGCAAATACAAAAAAGTCATTAAAATGCTATCAGTAAACAAAATTTAAATTGAATTTATTGGAAATTACATAAAATCTTGAGAAGACAGAATGAATTACAGAAAATCCTCAGGCCATACAGCCTTGACATCTTGCTTGTCTTGGTATCCTCTTGTCCCCATGCTAAGTTATCCTAGTGGATCTTTAGGGCTACTAGAGATGGAAACACACTTGGCCCCTCAGAATAAAGAACTGGTCACTCACTGACAAAGCACCCTTATACCTAGGGATAGGTGTAGGGATACAACAGGCACATCCAGACAACCCAGAGCGAGCAATACAAAAACCCAGTGAGACAATACTGATGCACATGACAGGCAGTGGTCTCAGGGCTTCGGGGGCCCAACAACTAGAAGGGCTTTGGGAAGCAGAACAAGAAAGACATTTTTAAAAATGAAACTGTTGTAAGTAGATGACCAAGTACATCTGCGAGTGGTTAACAGATAGAAACAATACAGTACTTATACAAAAATCTAGATGGTGGAAGGCAGTTAAGGGTCTGGCTATTAATCTTTATCCTCTCCCCTCCAGACAACCCTGCACCTTCCTACCCCCTCCACCCACCCTGCTGCCTACAATTAGTAAACCTATATTTACACTTGATCTATATTAGGTACAAATTTCAGATGAAAAAAACAAATAGGGAAAAGTTCTGATAATTCATAATAATACCATTTTGTCTAGTTTTGACAAATCTTTGCAACCTCCACATTTCCTCCAGCTCCATGTTTAGCCTTCAGACTGCATCTTGTTAACTTCTCAAGGTCCCAGCAACCACCATGTACTGCTAGTGAGACATATGAGACAGCATTTCAGAATATCATGAACTGACTCTATAAAATTACCAGAAAGGCCAAAAGCTAAATAATATTCTCAGAATTGCTTAAAAGTCTTGGAAAGGAAGCAGCGTTTTAGATTTATGTCTGAATGGCAGGCTCTTAATTCAAGATATTAATGGGTTTGCACCCAAAAGTCTCATCAGAAATAATTCCTGACTACATTTACACTACTCTGGAAGAGTTGTCTTCAAAGCAGCTATGACGATACTGTCATGTGGTTCTCACCTATCTCCATCCATGCTGCTGCCTCTGGTCAGCTTGATGGATTTTGCCTGAAAATGTGATAAATTACAAGGAATGCGATAGCAGGAGGGTCCTCTATGCACTGAAACATGTTCTCACCTGGGCAGAGCCTAAACTTGCAGCTTTCCATCTCCATGAACCATGAATTGCCATCTTGAGACCTGCCTTTGAATAGCCAATGTAAAAGATTGTACAAAGACTGGAGTTACCTGATCTGGCAAGCACCATAGACGCATGTCTGTGCTGGAGATGATGGAATGTAGCACAGAGCTCTCAGACCTAGCTCTAAGAACATTGTTGAGGGCACACAGTGTCTTTCGCTGCTACATGGAGATAAGAGGATCTTGAAAAAAAGTGTTTCTATATTGGGATGGCAAAGCACATACTCCAGTGAGCTGTGCCCCTCAGAAGGACTAATTCATGTGGGCTTATGCCCAAAGTGACACGGCCACTCTGCTTCTTGCTACAGGACCTACTCTAACATCCACCTTGGTTCAGAGTTCTCTGCAGAGAGCTTCACCATGTGCTGCAAGCCAAAAGGGAAGCAACAGCACAGAGAGAAAAGAGACCAGGAGGACAGTCTCCCACACTGTTCTCTAGCCTAAAACTATTTGTCCTGTTTGTCTTCAAAGCCCTATGCAATTATATTATGCCAAGCTAAATTCCTTGTTCTGTTGGATAAGAGGTATTGTCTATCCTTTAAAACATATCTGTGTTTAAAATAAGAAACAAAGTAAATCATTTTCTTGACAGTAAAGAAACACGTTTCCTCTCAGAGATTGTAATCACTCATGAAGCTGAGAACAAGTGTAAACCAAGCCAAAGTTCATGCCTGAGGGAACGCTTTCCTACTTCACATCCACTGCAGCAGTGATTATGACAGAATTATCACTAGGACCTTCTACAATCACTGCAGTTGCTAGCAATGTCTGGGGTAAAAATACAACCTTTCCTAAGATGAAAACCAATCTTGTTTCCATATCCAAGGAGAACTTGGATTACAGTGGAACTAAACCTATGCTAATTTCTTTCTCAATCTCCAGCACCAAAACACAATTTAACTCAAGAAAATGAGGTCAATAAAACTTCATTCATTATAGAATAGGATAATAGAACTTGACCCACAGGGGACTACGAGGGTATTTCAACAGCTGGTACCAGACCATGCCAAGGAGGGTCTTAGATGCAGAGGAAGGATTGAGGAAGCATGGTGCTTGAGCAAGATGAACATCACTGAATACAAAAGACAGTACATGTATCAGTCTACCAGCTTAGAAGGGCCCAGTTTTTAACTTGTCACATACATACATTTACTTACATCAATGCTACATGAGATGCATAGCGTGACCTAACCAAATGCAACCAAGCATAAGAGCCTACCAAATCAGCATGGTTAAAAATGACTAAGCAAGCTGGAGAAAGATAAAGACCTGCACTTAGTGGCTCAAAGTATTTTGGGGACTTCCCCTAACATTGGGCCAGTACAGCATTTGTGGTTTGTAGGAATACCTACAAAACCAGCCACTCTGTGTGTCTTTGACCATGTTGCCTGTTTCTGAGTGTACTTCTACTTTTGGTAGAAACTGTGGAACTCTTCCAGTGCCACATGCCCTCAGGGGAAATCTAACAGCTGAAGACTTCCTTCCTGTCACTTGTCATTTCCAATTCCCTGGTTTTATACTCAGACATGCCAATATCAAGAGAAACATTGAGGCCTACAGGGATGTTCACTTGAATGGCATTCAACAATGCAAAAGTGGTATAAGATATGGATCCAGAATCACAAGAAGAAGTTCTGCAAGAAGAACCATAACAACGGTGTATTTCCCTGAAACAGCATAGTCTATATAGACTTCATCCCTCTCTGTGCAAATGACTGGCTCAGCCTAACTGCTCTGAGATCATCAGGTCTGGCAATATGAAAAACCCACAGCACATGACACAAGTACCCAAGGAGTACCAGAAAAGATCTGACAGTTATTTATAATTAAGGTCCTTTATTTGCCATTGCTCCAAGAAAATTGTTATGGAATTTAGACCTCAGAATATGACATTTAAGATAGTGTTGCAGTAACAGGCTCCCCTGGTGTTCAAAGGTGACAGGAATTAAAGCTGTTTAAGAGTCCTCTGTTCTTCCTAAATATAGGTTTATTCTGAAGTAAATCCTGCTTGTAAATCTACTCTCCACCTCCTACAAAACACATATCATTTTCAGGAAACTAAAAAGAAAGCCAGCTACCAGAAGGAGGTCCATCCTCTTACAACAAGGCACAAAGAGGGAACATGGTCCTCTTCCAAGAGTCACCAAAGCTCTCCCAAGGGTCAGATTGATCTCCAGACGAACCAAGAGGACATGCAACACAAAGCAACCTCAGCTATTTGTTACATGGAATGGATGGTGTCCCCAGGACATAAGTGAAAAAGAAGAAAGTGAAGCATTGGTATAAGCAACATGTCACGATAAAATGGTCTCTCTGGTCATTAAAAATATCAACAAATCTAGTCTATATGATCCCCTGTTTGAAAATGGGTAATGTAGGGGAGAGTCAATGCTCAGCTGCTTCTCCAAAAATTGGAGAATCTCAGGAATCAATATATGCAGATCTCAGGAATTAATATATGCAGCTACCCTGCCTAAAGTCTTGATGTTTGTACTAAAATTTCACTGATGTAGTGTTTTAGCCCTTGATTCTATAATGACTTGCAGACAGCAGGTCTTCCTTCAGAGATTTACATACATACCACTTCCGCAGGAGAACACTTTTTCCCCTTTTCAATACTATATTGTTATAAGGATGGTAAAATTATAGAGCAGCAGAGAGTGGAAAATGTTTCTTTCAGGAACACTCCTCTTTTGGCTGAAACACTCTGAACCCTGTGGTAATTTGAGTAGGATGATTCAATGCAGTCACAGGAATAACCTTACCTGTTACCCACTCTTGACTATGAAGATTCCTTCTCAGTGCGGGTTGTGGAATATGCTGCCCCAAAGAATCCTAAACAGCCTAAATGCTTATATACAAGCCAATAAGCTATGACAGAGGACTACAGCAACAGATACCCTGAAGGCATTTTTTAATGTGTGCAAGAAGAAAAGTCCTTATTTATCTTTCAAGAAAGGAATCATTCAGGCATTCCATTTCAGAGGACAGCACTAGGAGTGCTGTAAATCTGTAGAATATGTCTTTAAAAACTGAAGTAGTAATTGTTAAGCTGTTCAGATACATCGGGGACTTCTTGACTCAAGGTATCAGCTTCAACCCTAACTAAGCAGAGAACTAGAACTTACATTTATAACTCAAAGTACAGGTTTCATCAAAAACCTGTTTGATCAACCATCTTGTTGATAGCCTGAAAGTCTCTTATTTCTGTAATGGAAATCAATATATAAATCATACCAAGAAAAGATTGGTAGGAGTCAAAGAGGCATAATTCCATGATTGTTGATTGAGGCATTTTATCCTGTTTTCAGTGTAGCCTCTCATATAACCTTCATTTGTCTTTCACATCTTTTATTAGGTTGCTGAGAGAAGTTGTGGGTGCCCCTTCCCTGAAATGTCCATGGCCAGGTTGGATGGAGCTTTGGGCAACCTGGTCTAGTGGAAGGTGTCCCTGTTCATGGCAGAGGAGTTGGAACTAGATTGTCTTTAAGGTCCCTGCCAACCCAAAGCATTCTGTGATTTTATGATTATTTTACTTTTTCTATATCCAATACAAGGGACGGAGATCCAAAAGAGTTCAATGAAAGGACATGAAGATCATAAAGGGACTTAAGCCTCTCTACTGTGAAGAGAGGCTGAGAAAGCTGAGACTGTTCAGCCTGGAGAAGAGCGAGTTCAGAGAGGATCTCATACATGCGTAGAAATGCCTGAAAGGAGAGCTTAAAGAAGATGGAGCCAGGCTCTTTTCAGTGCTGTCCAGTGACATGACCAGAGGCAATGGGCACAACCTGAAACATAGGACATTCCCTCTGAATATCAGGAAACACTTTTTCACTGTGAGGGTGACCAAACACTGGCACAGGTTGCCCAGAAATGCTGTGGATTCTTCATCCTTGGAGATACTCAGGAGCAATCTGGAAACAGCTCTAAACGGGCAATTGGCTCTAAGTGGCTCTGCTTGAGTGGCAGTAAAGAGTGGGAAATCTGTCAAGGATATGTTGCCATGTTACACTAAATTAATTGCCTTCTACAACTGGACGTATGGATGGGAAGAACAATAGACATACATGTCTCCATAACTTTAAAAAGGTTATTCTTGCTGTCTCACAATGTTTTCATAAGAAAACTGAAGAATCTTGTCAGAAGGAGGCCCAAGCTTAAGAAATGATAATCTGAGAAAAGTTAACTGCTGCTGTAAAATGGAAGGATGTATTGCATGTACCCTAGATTAATTAAAAAAAAAAAAAACCCAAAAACAAACAACCCAAAAAACAAAAGCAGAGCAAAAAATATTATTAAATAAAACATAGACCTTGAGAAAAAACACAAAGGAGTAAGGCAGATCTGTTTTGTCTAAAGAAGAAAAGACTGTGGGAAACATGGCACACCTTCACAGATGTAAAAGCAGAGGGCTATGAGAAAAGGGAATAAGCTGTTCTTCTACAGAAGGAGGATGTTGGAGATTGCCAAGGAAGGCATGGAGTCACTCATGCTGTAGATTTACAAAAACTTTATGCAATGTCCATCAGGTTTAGGCATAGTTGATTCTTCATTGAGGAAAGTGCATTACAGGCCTGTTTCCTGAAATGTTACATTCTGTGTGGAAGAAGATGGCATAACATTTGTAAGAAGTTTCTCAGATTCTGCTGTAATTCAGTTTGAAAATCTGTAACTAACTTCAGCCTAAGGCAGGTCAAACAATATGTCTCTACTAAATTTCGAAAGACCTGGATTTCAATTTCAATATAAAATTTACAGAAACCTTGAATATGTTTATGCACAAAGTTAATCCAGGACTCTTTACATTTAAGCACCCAAAAATTTATCTAATTTTCAGCTTTGAAGATGAAATGAAGCCTGGAAGTAAGTAAATACAGAGAAGGCACTGAAGTCTGGAAGGAAACAAACACAGACAGTCAAAATAATACTGCAAGGGAAAATTTTATTGGGAAGGCACTGGTTTTGTGTGTGCATGCCTGTGTCTGTGTTTGCATATGTGGAGGTGTGTATAAACACAAAATACACATTTGTGCATGCATAAAATGTCCAGATGGCAAAAAATAACAGAAGCTACTGAATTAAATTACTTTTTCTCTAAATGAGGTAGTAAAGGATTTAAAATACCCTCACTTCTCAAATAAGCAAAAAATTGATCCATATTAAGGTCTTTGTATTTTCCATCCAAGACTGTATTCAGCAACATTAGTTATCATTTATTTGGCATGCTTGTGGCTAGAAGGATTAACATTAATGAATGGTATGTTGAAGGAAAGTTTGAGTGGCCTCATGATATAAGGTCAGTTACACTAAGAATGGAACAATGAGGAGCTTTAAGCTCTGGTTGTAACTGTGTTGGCCCATCTAAATTGTCATAACAGTTTTCCTCACAGATAATGGCAAGGTTAAGTTAGCTGTCGCTCAGAAAGGATCTGGGATGCTAAAAGAGCAAGGTGCTGTTCTTTTTTACATTGATTTACAAAGTTAACACTGCTACTAGAAGGGAATAATTTAAACAATCAACAAAAGGGAATCCGCTTTGAAGTGGAGCAAGACCACTGGGGGTTTTTTGCCAGTGGAAAAACTGAGAAATAGGAGGTGCTAAAGGATGTATTGTCAACACTGGTAAAGGAAGGCAGACTACAATGAACCAAGATGGAACATGGCCGAGGCCCAGCAAGCTCAAGTGGTCACAGCCACTAAGTACCACTCCACTCCCACAGGAGCTCCACCCAAGGCAAGTTTTTTGTAAGGGTCAAATGACCAGCACAGCTTCCTGTAGCAGTTGATGTATTTCAAAGTACTGGTTTAGATCCACTCTGCTGTTACACAGGAGATCTGGTGAGACTGGAAGGTTAAGGCTGCAAGCATTTCTGAAGTGCTTATCAAGAAAATGCAAAATGACTAAATGCATATAGCCGTGGGGGGAGTGGGGCTATTAATAGAGACACTGCCAACTGATAGCAGAGATACCAAGACTGTAAACCAAGTAGGCAGAAGAATTGTTCTGAAGCCAAAGGAAAACATTTCTGAGAGAGGGAAACCCACCATAGTGACCGTTAAACTGAATTCTAGAAAAATCTGTCTCAACAAACAGATCTGAATTTTGGAAAAGAAACAGGCCTCTAGCTTAAATAACTTAAAAGATGAACTGGCCACATACTTCAAGGTACTAACCTGTCACAGTGACCAAAGAGGCAACAAATGACTGATGAATATTCTCTATCCTCTAATACCTGTTTCTCTGCAAAATGATTTTCGTACTTGAAATCAATATGGTGAGGTCACTCCATGCCCTTTAATTGGCTATTGATCTTTATAAATACAACATTTATGCTACACACCCGGCTGTTGCAGAGTAGTTACTGAAAGGACATCTAGTGGTTAGTAAATGAGTATGTCTAGAAACCGCTGGGACAGTTAAAGGTGTGGAACTGTAATTGTCCTGGGAATTGCTGAACTGTTACAGGTCGAGTCTGCAACATCACATGTGAACTTATGTAACAAATAACACTATGTCAGGGTTTTATTTGGGGAAAAAAAAGGCAAACTGTGTCCTTACAAGCACTTAAAAAAAAAACCAAACCATGAAATCTAAGCTTAACTTCCTTAAAACTCAGAGAACAGTCTTTTAAACAGAAGATGCACATGCCTGTGTGTCACAGACTGCAATTTTGAATGTTCTACATGTTCACTGCATGTTTTAGGAATATTGGATAGCCAAGCAGAAGTCAGTACAGATATGTTTTCCTTGATATTCAAGCCAAATTTCAACTTGCTTATCATTAATCCTTGGGTTATCTGTTGTGCCACTCTAAAATATCCTAAGAAATTCTTTCCCTTCTTGCCTTTCCTATGAAGACAAACAGCTGAAGCATATAAATTGTACACATTTGAGCTAATTTCCCTCTTTTTTTTTTTTTTTGGTGTATCCAACTTTATAGTCAATTCTTGCCTGTGTTTATTCCAAACCCCTTAATATGTACTAATGCCCTTGTGACCAGGAGATGCCCACAACAGAAAGCTGTATTCCAGATGGAGTCATGCTGGTCTCATGCAGAGAGGGGATTATAACCTTCCTGTGTAGTGACATGCTGCCTCTGGGCAAACAGACCAAAATCCACACTTGGCTTTCTTGTTTATGTCAACATATCGTATTACAAGCATAGAACAATTTGCTGACCACTGTCCCTCTTCGATTATTGTTTTTCTGTTCTCTTTTCCAGGTTTCTCTCTTCTGTTGAACATCAGTTCCTCTGGATTAATTTTCCCTGAGTGAATTAGTACGGATTTGCTAGCTCAGTTTTTCCAGATACATTTTTTTTTTATCCAATTTTATAACATCTCTGTATGCCACTGCTCTGTTCTCTGTCCTCACAGTGTTTGCAACAGCTCACAACTTAGTACCATCCTTTAATTTAAAAAGCCACAAAAAACCCCATTTCTGCTCTTCTGTTCTCTCAGTACAACAAAGATCTAAACACTGGGATGGATTTTTTTTCATTGCTTTTTGCCAAAGTTTTTGTTAAAAAAAACCCAAATAATCAAATTCTGCCTTATTTCCTCACAACACAAGGAAGCAGATTTGTGATGTTCCATGGAGTTGAGGCTGGAGCACCCATTCCTCATGCAGCTCTATTTCCACAGCTCACCTCTCCTCCACTCCACCCTTCTGAAGCTCAAGGCTCCTCTCTTGTCTTACAATGGCATGTAGTTTCCTTCCTTTACTATAAACAATGCTTTCTGTAACCTTAGTTTCATGATGTAAACATTTAAAAATAAGAATGAAGGGAGCACAAACTATGTGTTCAATTAGGTAATTTGTGGATTAAATTAAATGAAATCTCTTGAAACATGGAACATTTCAGAGTAATGATGCCTGGCTTTACTTGTTTTCCTTTTACCCCTTCCCTTTTAAAAATAGGAGACAATGGACCCTGTAGAAACTCCAGCGGAAGAGTAGAAAAGGCAGCTGAAGACATCTTGTTGCTTGTGAACCCAAAAGAAACAAAACTAAAGCTCAAGGGGAAGGGACTGTAACATTCAGGTACGTGCTCAAAAGGAAAGAGGGGCAGGCACTCCGTACACTGCAGGATGCTGGAGGCTGGGCAACCAGCTGACACAGTTTGACATGGGAGGCTCCTGCTCTCTGTAACATCACCATCTGTAATCTGATGTCAGCTTGTAAAATGACCCACTGTCTGCCAAAGCCTCTTCAAAAAGCTGCTATTTCTTTTATACTAAAATATTTTATAAAAAGCAAGAAACCAACCAACAGATATCATTCTTCAGTCAAAACAAAAAACAAAAAAACCCAAACAAAACCAAAAGAAAACAAACAAAAAGGGCCCCCTTGCATAACAAGAAGCAATAGTGAAGAGCAATAAAAGAAAAATAATATCCATTAAAAAATCTCTGCAGTCCACCTTATAAATTTCGGTCAATTATTTTCCTTCAAATAGGGGTATGCTTGTTGTTTGTTTTTTTTAAACAACTCTAGAGATTGTTTTCATTGTTAAATCCCTAATCTGGATTTTGCTCTTGTGAACTCTTCAGCAGCAGAAGCAACTAAAACTGTCTGGGAATTGAGAAGAAATCTTATGATGTATGTCTGAGCATGCACGTTTGACTTTCGTTGTGTGGTGTGCCAGACAGCTACAAAAACAAAGTGCAGCCTACTACAGCTTTAGTCAACACTTTAAACTTCAGGTCTCACTTATCCTGAAAGAAAGTGGTCTTTCTGGCCCTTGAAGTGAGCCTGTTTCCTCTTGGCATACAGCAAGCACAGGTAAGACAGTAGTACCTTGGCTTTGACATCGTACTTAAATAGACATTGCAAACATGCGCAATAATAGCTGGAAAAGATGAGTTCAAAGTACCTACAGGTATTACAACTGTCCCAGGCCCGTTTGTTGGTTTGGGGATTTTGCAGTCATGTTTTCCCATTTCCTAAAGCCTGCTGATAAAGGGGGGGGGGCGGTGATCCCATTATTTGGTGGAAAACAAACAAACGGCATCAGAGGAAATGCACAAAATTTCCACCACAACATCCCCCCCACAAAACAAGTTCAATAGTAGATCTTAGTTTCGTTGGGGGCTTTTTGCTTCCCTTATCAATTTAATATTAGTTGTTAATTTTATGTGGGATTAGCACAAAGGAGCAATAAATTAGAGGGAGACATTGATATCTTAAAGAGACCTACCTTGAAAGAAACTTTTGACTCGTAGATAGCTGACACTAAGGCGCAAGACAGACAGCTTGTCCAGCTTCGATATGATGTCAGGTGGAAAAGGCAGGAGGCTGGCCAGATGGTCCAGCTCCGCGTTCAGACGGTCCCTGTGTCTCTTCGAAGGATTGGATTTTTCATTCCCAACTGCAGGCCTTCTGTGGTGGAGAACACATTTTTGATTACCTGTTTTACCTCCAAGTAGCACAAGTGGAGACTGGGATGTTATCTGTGATCAGTTAACAACTTTTCTATGAAAAGTTTCCATCCCCTACCAAAAAAACAGATTTACAGTTCTGCATTTGCTGTTGTACCAAGAAGTGAATGTCGGTCTCCCTTTTCACACCTGCCCAGCACAAAAAAGATGAAGAACTGATATCTCCCTGGACCCTTTCACTTTAGGGGAATGGGCACCATCTTCATGTTTAGTGAATAGTAGGAAAAATTATTTCTTATCTATGTTGTACAAATGAGGGTCAGAACAGAAGAGGAAAATTACCACGACTAATGCATGAACCCATTCAATACTTGCTATATTCTTTTCAAAGCATCTTAGTGCTTTCCACTTAATGACTCAAAGTTAACCTGTGGGTCAGGAGATAATCAAGAAAAGTGCTTGTCTTTAACCATCATTTTCAAAAGTGTGGGAAGCAAGGTGAAGGGACGTTCTTTCCCCAGGCTCAAAAGTCCTGTGAACATTCTCACATTTACCTTTCTACGTCAGTAAGATAAGATTTTGATTTCTCTGTTATGAACACTGATATTCCTCCCAAAGCATAAAGGCTAATGTTAGTGGGATTTCTAAGACAAGCATACCTAATCCATCCCCACTTCACATCACTCTCATGCAGTGGACAGGACAAGAAGCCTCAGAAAAAACACCATGAAAATGCATTAAGATGAAATGTATCACAAATGACTCAATTTTGGGTTGTCAACTGATATTCTTCTCACAAGGGCATGTAAGATGCTCTTCTCAGGAGGGAGAACAGGAAAAGCTGGTACACTTGCACACAGTCGTGGAAACTTGATTTCCAACATGACAGCAAGGAATGGTGAGTCCTGAAGCACAGACCTGTCAATTAAGCAAGTACACCTAAGTGGTAGGTTTGAGAAGGTAATTATCTCCAGCAGTCAGCCATTGCTGGACCCACCAGTAAGTAAAGTGCGATACCCAGGAATGAGCCACAGGCCACAGGAGCTATAAACTACACAGAGCCATGATCTCAGAAGGAGTTCAGCAGCTATAGCTGAGCTAGCATCTCCCAGGGGACTCGGTGCTGTGCCTGCTGATCCTCCGCTTGCTCTCATTCAAGTTCTTACTGTAGCACATCACCACATTCCTCCTGAGGCACTTCTCCAGAATAAGAAACACTGAGAGGAAAACCAAGGAAAGGGAAGATGGAAAAATAGTCGAGAACGGGAGATGGTGGGCCAAGAAAATACAGGTGTGCTAACAGTTCCAAATTTGGCCTAGCTAAAGGCAAGAATCATAATTTTCTATAGCTTAGCTGGTACACCAGTAGAAAATCGGAATAAAACTAATTATCTGTAGCACATTGCTACACATTTCCATGCTCCACACATTTAGTGTATTCTTCAAACATGATTTTAATTTTGAGTATTCATACTTCACAATGTGGTTAAAGGGTTAAATTGCAACTTGTGTGTTCCCTTCTTACAGGTACAATCTTAATTTAGCATTGTAACTGATTAAAAAATATTGTGCTTAGGAATTGGTTAAAAAAAAAAAGAGAATGCTTTGTGATTGCTGACTTGGCTGCTAATGGAAAGCCTCTTAAACCAAAGTGGATAGGAAAAATTCATTGCTATTTTTGAGACCCTTTTAACAGGGTGACATTGATGGACAGATTGAATGAAAATATGTTTGAGGTAGGTGTCAGTGAAAACATGTAATTCCTGCTTTTTCCTTCAAAATTACCAAAACTGGTATGTGGTCTTTCAGTAACACAATGAGTTGCTTTCAAAGACACGAGGGAGATTTTGTGATTGAAATGAATAAATAATTTTCCTCTATTAGAGAGAACAAATGCCCAACGAATAATGCAGTTGACAATGAAGGAATAATCTTTTTAACTTTTCCAGAGTTAGTTGTTTTTCAAAAAAGGGTGTTCATATTGGGCACTAATATTTTGGAGTAAACCCTGAAACTCAGCCATCCTCACTATGACACCAAAAAGATGTCTGGTCTCTGGGGAGCAGTAATTTTGTATGAATATCGCCTTTAGATCAGTAGAACCTAAAGAACATAAGCTTTTACTAATTGCTCTTTATACCTGAGAACCCAACTGAAGCAAGGAAGCAATTTAGGATGGAAAAAAACTAATTCCGATAAGGAAAATTAGACTGATTTTTTCAAGGGACAAAAAATGTCAAGACTAACATGGAATAGAAATATAAGTTTTTCAAGCCTATGCACCATGTAAAATAGTGATTTTTCTATGCCAGCAAGGTACGTTTTGAGGCAAATACGTGGACTGCATTTGCAGTGAGTGTTAAGGATTTGATTTCTGGAGATTGCATGGAACATGTAAAAAGACTCCAGGAGAAAGTACAGGATAGGGCCTTCCTGAAAACTCAAGGAAATGATTCAGTAAGGGAGTGAATCCAAACAAACAGGGATTTGATGTAAATGGTATTTAGGTGCCAAGTGGACGTAATTTTAAACAATGCAAGTTCCATGGAAAGGCTATAGCTATCCATAAACAGAAAAAGGCAGGCAGGGACATTCTTCCATGAGGCCTTTTGAAGAAAATGGAAACTGTAGCCCTAATTTTGAGCTGAAAGTAGGTGGTGCTGCTCGTGTTTGCGTTAAAGCAGAGGCTCTCAAGCTGTGTGCGTCAGGCCTAGCACTCACTCTATCTACCATACCTCTTTCACCCTGCTTTTCACACGATGCTGCTACAGTAATTAAAACAAGAAAGCCAGCATTTCCTTCTTTGCATTGTTAAACCATCCAAAATCTGCTCCGCTGTACCAAGTACTTGTACCTGTACAAGAGCCATCTCACCAGTCCCTGTCCCATAGGAACTGTGTGTGTGGGAGCTGGTGCAGAGAACTTTTGCTGTTTTGGGGGTACATACAGCGTTGAGCCATTTGCACTTTAACCATTCAGCCTGCCTGTGACACGCAGATCCAGACAACACCAGTGTAAACCAGTTTGGTGAGCTTGCAGAGGAATTTCCTGCAGCTACAGATCTGCTGTTCCCTACCCTCTGAGAGAGCCCTACCCTGTCAATGAAAAGTGAACGAAAAGTTCACTCTGATTAAGCTTTTTAAGTATGTTGAAGTGTTAAACCATCAGATGATCTAAACTGAGAAAAATCTAATCATTTACTATGATGGCAAGCTTTCTGTAAGAAGGGAAAGGGAAGAGTGAGACTGTGAGATGAAACAGATAAGCTAAGTGCAAAGCAACAGCAAGATGATTATCATGAGTGCACTGACCAGCATGCACAGCCACTGAGCTACAGGGACCCTGGCAGAGCTGAGTGCCAGATGTGTATGTGCAGATGTTCACCATCTCCAGTGAGTGAAAAGGGGGCCCTTTGCCACCTTCTTGCTCTTCTGGGTTTTCACAGCAAGGAAAGGTGAAAGCAGAACTAATGGTCAAGAAGACATGACACTGGCAGAGCAGATGAGAGGTGGGATACCAAATAAGAGGAAGGGCTGTGCCACAGAGGGCCTTAAAATGAGAACTAAGAAGCAGGAGAGAGCTGCACCTCCTGAGGGCTCTGTTTACCCTGGCACTGGGATGGTTCTGGCTGAGGTGGGCAGCCTGGAGCAGTTATTGATACACTCAGAGCTACGGCAGCTGTAGCTTGCCTTTAAAGACCTGTAAAACATTACAAGAAATGTTTTGTGGAGGGAGTGAGTTTTACAAGATACCAGGGTGTGAGACAAAGAGGTGGTTAAAGCTCTCAAATGGTAGCTGTCCTGAAGTGCTGCGTTAGCATTTCTACTCTAAATATTCATTTCAGCACACTGATTTGAGTTTGAGGTTAAAAACAAGATCTCTTTAGCTTTCACATGCTTGAATTACCAGTAAAATGTTAGATTTCCACAGGAAACAAACACTTGGTAGAAAACATTTCCTTTAGTCAAAGCTAAAGGATGGAAAAGTGTATCTGATGGAAATTTTTCTATTGGTCCGAGCTCCAGGTGTTTGAACTGGTTCCATAAAAACCAAAATTCTTTCATGTAGACCACATTTAATTGGACTTGTTTGGAAGTTTTCTGGGGCAAAAGGAGAACAGCTAGGGGTGGTTATATATTGGGGGAGGAGTGTTATATATTTGCATGTATAAAAGCAAAACTTGAACCCAATGTATTGCCTGAAGAAGGCAACCTATTGAAGTAAGTCTCTCCTAGTTCTGTGTAGAGAAGACTAAAACATATTAGGTCTCTTGGAAAAACAAGTTTTCCTACACATTCTTCCAGTCTTGTGAAGCTTCTTCATACATTTTCATTACTATTCTATAAAACTACCTCAGAATAGAATTTATGTGCCTGAAAAAACACGGAAGTAGTGAGCAATAAAATTCTGTGACATCCTGAATTAAAAGCCAGCCGCAAGATCACCACTTGGCTTGACAACCTGATAAGAAAAAGCTAATGGAGAGGCAGAGAGCTGGCTTCCTGGGATGCACCAAGTATGGGTGGACATGAACATCCCAGTTGCTCTGCAAAGGGGAAAACTGCTCCTCTGACTTTTGAATCGTGGCCTTCAAAACGACTAATCCATTAATTCCTACAGATCCAAGTGTCCTTTTCAACCTGGCACCTGAACTCACTTATTCTTTTGTCAAGACAAAGTTAAATTTCTAGAGAATATTAGTGGAAAAAGAGAGGAATCATTATCAGGACTGACCAAAGAATTGCCATCATATTTTTTTTCTCTCTCTTTTTTTTTCTTCTGTGGAAAATTAGGTTTTTCAACTGAACGAAACCTCTCCTAGAATAGGTGGCAACATCTACCATGGTTCATTATCAGAATGATGGGGGGAAAAGTAGAATAATGACATGGAGGAAAGTGTGCTATGCTATCCAAAAATAAAAGAGGGGAAAAAAAACCCAAACTATTTCCAAAATGGTAGGGCCTTAATGAAAATCATGTTTAAATACTATTCAATTAATAGGCTATGTCTGCAGTCCTAAACTGAAGATAAGTTATTTGGGGCAGCATAACAGTAAGGATACCTCAGAGCCCTGAAATGTCGGTAAAGTCTGCAGGACTGGAGGAAAGAGATGGTGAAAGAAGCTCTGTCCACCAGTTGGTCCTGAGTGTTCAGAGTCTCTCCAGATCAGTTAGGAAGTCCCTGAGTGAGGGAATAAGCACAGGAAAGGCTTACCAGAGACCAAGTCCACAAACAGATAAGGTTTGAGGAAGAGACCAGTCTTGCTAAGAACTGAGAAATCATCCTCAGCAAATGATGAGTAACCAACCACAGAAAACAGAGGGCCATCTCCACCGCGGGAGCTCAATAGTCTAATAATCCAAAGCATATGATTACCATTGTTTTAACCAAATCCAAGTTTCTCCATCAAAATTTTATATATTCTGGCTGGATAAGCTCATGCTCGAGTACCTGTACTGCAATCTCACAGCAAAACCACTTTTAAGGTAGCATTACTGGTGATGGCTCACAAGGTTACAACTTGATTCTATCCAATTCAGTGAGAATTCGCTTCTGATTTTGTTAAAGACAGAATTTTTAAAAAGACTCCTGAGGCTATTTACATCCTTGGATAAAAAGGGGTTTTCTTAGCATTTATCTAGAAGGCATCCTCATGAGAAGTTCTGCTAGTTATTATATATACTCCAAAATTAATATGCTTAATGTTTCTGAAAGCAACTGCAACTCTCTTTCCTTTCTCACAAAAGTTATGATTCATAAACAGTTCTACACAGAGGTAGTTTCATGCACTGGAGCAATTCCGTACTTCATACCATTATAAAGTTAAATATCCACATCCATATACAAACAGTAGTGCAGAAATGTTATATACATTTGGGATTTAGCACTCAGGTTTTGCAGGACTAATTTTCTTATGTCATCCTTGTCTATTGAAATTGTCACCTATGATATATTTTACACTAAAATAAATATTTTTTAAGTGGGAACAAGTCACTCCTGTGCAAATTCTCTCCAAAATCCAACCAAAATTAACATATTTCACCCAAACATTCAGAGCAACTGCTCTTTGAGTTTAGACCAGTATATACAATTTCAAGCCAATTGAGTTATTTTTAGAAGTTCTGGACAACTGAAAGTAGGGAAATCTATTGTAGTTACCTTCTCATCCTTAAATTGTCTGTGAAGGCCACCGCTGTCAGTTAATAATTATAACACAGTGAAAACGTGTGTTTCATAACCATGTAATCAAGTGTAACACAGAAGATGCGGGGTGATTGTATTAAAAAGCTTCATTTCACAGAGTGGTTTGTGGCATCTGGAAATCATTTTACATTTGAGTGATAGGAACCTTTTTTCCCCTTCTGTTTCAAGCATCTTGTAGCAACAGCTTCCCCTCACTTTGTTTCTTTTTTTACTCTGCTGTCACGTGTACAATGCCTCTCTCCCACTGTTCTCCCAACGAAAGTGATCTCGTAGTAAATAGTGGTTTGAAAATGATGCGTTCTTTGTGCAGAAAGTGAGTCACCAGTCTGCTTTTTCAGTTGGCTGAGCTGACCCACTTTCCAGGCTCACACATGTTGGACTTAGCGATGCCCCAAGCAAGGCTAAGCCAAGGAAGGGGGAAGCGGGGGGGAGCGCAATGCCAGCGTACTGGTGCCACTCAATGCACAGCTTCTCAAAAGGCTCCTTGAACAGACGGTAGGGAGCACAGAAGCACGGAGCTCCAGCCCATTGCCTGGCTGAGTCATAGGGTCGTAGAATCATAGAATGATGGAATCATAGAATGCTTTGGGTTGGAAGGGACCTCAAAGATCATCTAGTTACAACCCCCTGCTATGAGCAGGGACACCCTCCCCTAGACAAGGTTGTCCATAACCCCGTCCAACATAACCCTGAACACTGCCAGGGAGGGGGCAGCCACAGCTTCTCTGGGCAGCCTGTGCCAGGGCCTCACCTCCCTCATAATAAAGAATTTCTTCCTAATGTCTAATCTAAACCTACCCTCTTTCAGCTTAAAGCCTTTGCCCCTTGTCCTATCACTATATTCCCTGGTCAACAGACCCTCTCCCGCTTTCCTATAGGACATCTTTAAGTATTGGTAGGCAGTCAGGCTGAACAAGCCCGACTCTCACAGCCTGTCTTCATAGGAGAGGTGCTCCAGCCCCCTGATTATCTTTGTGGCCCTCCTCTAGACTCGCTCCAACAGCTCCATGTCTTTTCTGTATTGGGAACCCCAGACCTGGACACAGACTTTGGAGTCTCAAAGGAGCTGAGTAGAGGGGCAGAATCACCTCCCTCGACCTGCTGGCCACACTGTTCTTGACACAGCCCAAGACACAGTTGGCCTTCTGAGCTGCTAGCGCACTCTATGTTGAGCTTGTCATCGCTCAGCATCCCCAAGTCCTTCTCCTCAGGGCTGCTCTAAATCCATTCTCTGCCCAGCCTGTAGTTGGGCTTGGGATTGCACTGACCCACATGCAGGACCTTGCCTTTGGTCTTCTTGAACTTCATGCAGTTCACATGGGCCCATCTTTCAAGCCTGTCAAAGTCCACTGGTATCTTGTGGCTACAAAAAAGTACTTTTGCTTTCTGCTCCTGACGACAGTGTACTCTGCAGTACACTGCAGTACACACCACAACCAGCAATGCCCACCTCCCCCTGGGACACCTAGTGATGGGTAAGAACAGTCTGACCCATGCTGGGTTGTCATCCTTTCCAGGGCCAGTCTTACCCATGAAGAGCCAGCCTTCCGACTAGGGGTTTCTCATTGAAGAGAAAGAGATTAGGTCTCTCCTGTGTCAGCAGACCATGGGAGAAAGGGACTCCTACCTCATTTTTAGCATGTACATTCAGAGGGAGATGCCTCCTGATGAATATGATACTTAACTGTTTCTGAATGGGTTTCCTCCTTTTCCTCCCAGCATACAGGCATTCCCCAGGAGGAATCATTGTCTTGATGCTGAAAAACAAAAGGAATAGGTTTCTTAGTTTTGAGATTTCTGTGTTTCATACCACTGTACAAAATGACAACACCGAGAAAGTTCGCCCGAGGAAAATGTTTGTTCCTTGAGTGTGGCATTCAACAACACTAAAAAGCACACTGGCATTAGTTAAGATAGAAGCTTAAGGCTTATTCCAATTTCCTACCTTAATATTATTAGAATATTGATGTTCATATTCAATTTTCATTTTTTCAAATTAAGCATACTATACATGGTATAAAAATGGGTATAAAATACATCCTGTTTACTCGATATCCAAAATTAATTTTTTTTACCTTCTAGGCTCATTTTTTAATTCAGCTAAACAAATAAGAATGACTAATACTACCCATCATCTTCTGCAGGGAGCATTTCACAGCTTTTTTAATACACAGGAATATGGTCTTCCATTACTGACACCATGATAAGTAGGATGCAATTATTCAAATCAGCATTTTTCCAGGTCCTCACATCCTCATTTTTAAGAACCAAAAACATATCTGGTGTCAGCTCAAGAAGCGACACGCAGTATTGTGGTTAGCATTAGGACCCAGTGCAGTGCTGATGGAGGTGACAATTTTCAGACAAAACTTACCCTTATTATTGCTGTGTTTGAACATGTTGTTAGCCTTAGAGACATTGCAAGCTCCGAAACAAGGCCTTTCCATACGCTTAAGTTTCCTGGAGACTAGCTGAATATTGAGGTCTCCTGATTTTCTGTCTGAAAGGGCACTTTAGTCCTGCTGTGTGCTGCTCAGCACTGGGTGCATGCTGCCTGAGAGGTTACTATCTCTCAAGAGTATTTTCTGCTTTGTGTAAGATATAAAATTAAGAGGACCTGCTATGTCAGGGAATCGAATCCCATGATACTGAGGACACCCATATCATGTAATGCAAACTGTAAACCTACTGAACTTAAGAACTCTTTAGAGTAGCTTTGCTTTTCACTGAAAGACAGCTTTTTGATAACTAGAAACCTTTTGCTTTCCAGCTTAAATTTGTTCATGGTCATTTTATGCCCATTTGTTCTTCTGCCAACATTGTCTTTTAGTTTAAATAGCTCTTCCTCCTCCATTGTGTTTACTCATTGGTATATTTTTAAATATCAGTCATATCTTCAGTCAGCCTTCATTTTTCTATTCTAGGAGAACCTAAACTCTTTTATTCCCCCTTCATGTTACAAACTCTCTATTCTTCCCATCATCTTAGGAGACTTTTCTATCTCACTTCAATCATTTTGTCTAAACCATGGACAAACGTATTCATGAGCAGTTTAGTAAGCAAAATCTAAAAGTATTTCATACATGCATGTATACAATTATGTATTGACAAACCATTAATTCTTTATAGGAATTATCTCACGTGATCTTTGTGTGACTCTGCATTTTCCTCTTTCGTAGTCGTTATCAAATTCATGGCTCACAGCCATCCTGTGGTCACCTAATCTGCACGGTTCTCCATCCTCTTGTGTAACTTACAATAAATACATGCAGAGTTTATGGAGAGAAGCTAAATTTTAGTACCAAAGTGCCTGGCCATGCCAATCATATATTTAATCTCCATTTCTTTTTTTGTTATGTGAGAACTGTATCTTCTGCTGCATTGATAGCCCGAGCAACTGAATTTATTGATACACCCCTGGTTTTGCATGAAATTTCTTAGTAAAAATATGATTGTCTCTGAACTGTTAAGGAACTTTGCTTCTAGTTTCCCTCCTGTTCTGACATTTCCCTTTCAGCACATGCGGTTGACCCAGTTTCTTCCCCCAACCCTTTCAATACTCCACAGCACAGAGTCCTTCATTAAATTCAGATTGATTAGGTCTACCATATTTCCCAGATCTGGAAAATTTTGTCAAAGTTGTCTAAACCTACATTCCATTTTTATTCCACTACCCAAATAACCACAGCCATTACTGTTTTTTTCCTCGAGAATTTGTTCTAAAGTGATGCACAGTATAGAGAACAGAGAAATAGATCGGGTGGTAGAAACACCAGTCATTCTTCAATTAGTGCAGTTCCAGGTATAAAGTTCCTCTAGAAATAAACAAAACTTTTTTGGCTTTTTTCTTCACTGTTACTGGGACAATTCCATGTGACTTCGCATGGGTGAATGGCCCGGCCAGCGTCGATGAAAGATAGGATACAGTACAATACGTACCGCCCCGGGTTAAGCAACTTTGTTTATCCCACAGCTTTTGCTTCAATAAAGCCTTCTTGCCACCTTCAAAGACCTTGTTAGGTTAGGCTAGTCTACAAGCTCACTTTTTGCAACAGTCTGCCAGTTTTTTAAGATTTCATGTACCCTGGTGGGTTTTCTGCTGAAATGGTGTGGAGATACCAAAATAATCACCACTGTTTCTTTTGAGATCTTACATTAAAAGGTATTTTCTTTATATTGTAGAGCTTTTGGGTTCTGAGTCTTTCCCATTCATAATATGACTCTATGACTCATAGTTCATGTTTCAAAACAGCATCACATGCTGGACTTCCCTTCCCTCGCCTTCATGAGCAACATTACAAGGAGGAGAAAGACTTGGACAGCATAATTCAACTGAAAACTGAAAGTTAAGAGTTCATTCGATTTCCCAAAAGGATCACTTTGTTTTAAAACCTGTTCTGGTTCAGTTGATTAATATGTGACAGCAAATAGAAATAAATTAAAAGACGTCAGTATTCAAACAACTGAAAACCAGGAAATAAATAGCAAACAATATGAGCTGGAATTTATGAAGTGTAAAATGCTGGTTAGGGAAGATAAAGGCCCAAAGGAAAATTCGCAAGTTGCAGCGCTAAAGAGAAAAGATAATGTGCTTTTTAGAAGAATATTATGAACAAAAGAAGTCTAAAAATTGTGTAGAGTGCTTATTAGGTGGAGATGGCTTTGTAAGAGCTGCATGAAAGGTAAGAGTGTTCAACAGGTTTATTTCTAGTCTCTGAAAAGAAGGAGAATTGTGCACTTACATCAAATAATAAACCATGAACTCTTCAGGCTTTCCACAGGAACTTTCTACAGAATTAGGACAAGGGGTTACCACAGCAACATGGTATGAAGCACTGCCTCAGCAACTGAACACCAACGTCCTAGATATGTGTACAGCCGAGAGGTTCTTCTGCTACTACAAGTGGCATGCAGATTAAACGAGTTTGAGAAAGAATGTATGGAAATAAAAACCAAGTCCGAAGGCTCACAGCTAGTGGCTCTAAAAATACAGCTGAGAACAGCACTTGAAGTTGTTGAGCTGCATAGAACCATACACCAAGGAAACATTTCATTTAAAATCCAGAGAAGAACACATATTCAACGTTCTGCCTGGACCGTGCCCTCTTCTGATCGACTGTGAGCTCTGCTCCTCACCGCTGGGACAGGACAGCCCAACCCTGCCACTGCAGGAGGCTGGGGGCTCTTTTCCCTCCCAGATTACCAGCCTCACGTGCAAATGAGAAACAGGAAGAAGTTGGTGGGACAACACTCAGCTTCTCAGAACAATTCTGTTCTTTCCTTTCTCTTTCTTTTTCTCTCTGTAATACTTGAGAGTCCTCACGTACTCTTCCCCTCTTTGAGGAAGGATGAAGATGAACCCATCGCAACAATCTTCCACCCTGCCAGCATCAGGACAGGGGGCTTCCAAGCTTGAGGAACTTCAGGAGGAGGATAGCTAGGACTGAAAGAAACAGAATTGCTAGGAAAGGGCAGATGTGGGCCATGATTCTTCACTTTCTTATGTCAGATGCTTTTAATCACTGCTGACATTAAATCATAATGAATCTCTGAACATTAGGGAAATTCAAAGGACTGAAAGACAGCTGCTATATGGCAGTCTTCAGAGAAGGGAAACATAATGATCCAGCTAAGCCCCAGATGAGGATACTGACATCCATTCCAAACAAAATACCAGTAAAGCTGATAAGAAGGACAAATTACATCACTTAACAGCACTCTATGGAATATCCAGTTCTTTGGAGTGAAACTTACTCACTGAGAAGTTATCACCTCTAGCTGATACAGGAATTCACTTGTAAATCATTGAACTTAGCAGCAAAACATTCTGATTTTTAAAAGCCACAATGAAGTTTTATAGTGCAGAGTTTCCAGAAGTAAAGAGGAAAGGAGAGGAAAGGAGAGGAAAGGAGAGGAAAGGAGAGGAAAGGAGAGGAAAGGAAAGGAAAGGAAAGGAAAGGAAAGGAAAGGAAAGGAAAGGAAAGGAAAGGAAAGGAAAGGAAAGGAAAGGAAAGGAAAGGAAAGGAAAGGAAAGGAAAGGAAAGGAAAAAGGGAGGTAATCATTGAGAAATCACTGCTAAATCAAAAGCAGGCATCAAGGTTCAATACAAAATCATTGGTGAGAACATTTGCAAAGTTATCAAAATTTAGAAGAGTAGTAAGTAATATTGAAGGCACTGCCAAATAGAGAAATCTGGATTGCCTGTGGGCTGTTTCTGTTTATTGACAATGTATTTTACTACAGGCAAACGCAAACGCTCACATCTCAGAACAGGGAATGCAAGTCATTGCTACAGAACGGGGACTGCATCCTGAAATGCCAGTGATTCTTGAAAGGAATTAAGGATCAAAGTGAAAAATGAATACAATCCATACCCTGAGCTCCCAGGGAGGAGCTGCTGCAAAGGCAGCTAATGCGGTTGCTGACCTAAGTGAAGTGATTTTACCTCTGTTTACAGATATGATAAGACTGATGCTGGAACAGCGTGTACAGTTCCCATGTAAGTGTTTTTCAAAAAAATGTTAGCAATCAGAAAGGACAAGGAAACTAGCTTAAAAAAATAAAAATGCTCACAAGCTGAAGGGAGCACCTCGCAGAGACAAAAAGAATTAGGTGGCTTAAGCAAAGTGAAGTTCTTCCTTGAGGAAGATATTGGTGCAGAATTATTTTAATCTGAAACAGAAAGCACTGAGGAAGTCAAGCTGAAGCCAGATATGTGCCCAATAAGAAATAAGGTGTTAATCCATAACATTGTAAGTCTTTAAACACTGGGGCAAGCTACATATGATTTAATGGATCCTCCATCTCCAGCTGTCTCCAAGTCACTGTAAGGTGTCTTTCTATAATGTCCACTTTCCCCTAACAGAAGTTAGGCTTCAATTAAATACAAACAGTTGGGCTGAATCCAGGCATACGCAGAAAAAAAGAAAATAAAACAAAATGAAATTGGTGGCTTTGGTAGCTATAGGAGGTCAAATTATGTTATCCAATGATCTTTCCTTTCATTAAATTTTATGAATCATTTCCTGCCAGAATATGATCACATACCATGCATTCAATGCCTGAACTACATAACAGGGCTGTGCAGACCACAGGTTTTGAAGAGGCCACCTGGGAATAAGGAAGTTGTGTTCCCTACCACACTGCAGAAGCACAGCACGGCTCCATCACCTAAGCAAGAAGGGTATGGTGCTGGAGCACAGCTTGGCTTTACGCAAGACTATGTGTTGCTTCTACCTTGGGAGACAGTGACTCCAGAAAAAGCCTTCCACTAAGGCTAATTAACAGAATAGGAACCTACCTGCCTGCTGTTGCTAAATTAATTGCAGTTAGCCTGTTTCTGCCAAATGCTTTGCTTCTGGTGAACGGTCGTGTTTTAGGAGAAAATATGATAGTGGCTTTGGATATATTAGCTTTGCAAATAGCATGCACTGGTGTGTCCAGCTGAAGCAGCCCCACTTTAAGAGAAACTGGAGCCAAAAGTCACAAAAATGGTTAAAGGCTGAGAAAATGAGCTATGCAGTCAGAGTCCAGGAGCTCGTACTGTTTGTGAGTATCATGAAGAGCAGCCACGGAGAACTTCCTCACAATTAGTAACTACATTATGTAAGAAACAAACATTTCGTGACAGAGATCAAGCTAATTCTAGCAAGATCCAATTTGCAAAATTTGAGGCCAATTAAATTCAAATTACAAATAAATTAGGATAACTATTTAAATAATTTTCCCAGGACTGTAGCATACTCTCCATCACTGAGCATGTTTCAAATTGAGAATTTTTATCTTAAGAAAACTACTAGACTTGGGAGGTTAAGAATTTGTTTAAGGATGTCTGATGGTCCACGTCATACATGAGATTGAAACAATCACAGTGGCTCTTTCTGGCCCTAAAATTTACTTTTCTGCCTCAATCCTCTCTCTTGTGAAAAAGGAAGAAGGTTAATTCACAAACCTGAAGAGTCATGAGAAAAGTTAATTGGCTAATGCAAAGGCATATAACACTTGACTTACAACAGGTGTTCTGCAAGCAACGCGGATCATACGTTGGGCAAACAGCTCAGCTAAGGTTGTCTGACATAGCATATATAAAATCTCTCTTTAATTTCCTTTAAAGAAAATATACATTTGGCTACATTGGGAGCTTCTGAAAAAAAAAAAATCCAGTTCATGTGTGCCCGGGACACTCCTTGTAGCCTGACAGTTATCTATAGTTTCTGCTTACTTGGAGCACATGTCATCCCCTTCATTTCTTCCACAGGCATCTTCACTATACATATGCATCCCCATGCCATCCCCATGTGCATTACATGCCTCCCCTCAGAGCGGCAAAGGCACAACCAGGCTTCCTCTCTTGCTGTTCCTCCCCGTCCTGCCGTGCTCTCCCTGCTTCAGCCACTGCAACCCAGAAACGAGGGACTCCAAATGTAAGGCACGGGACTGAGGAGTCGGCTGTGGGAAGGACTGGGAGGCAGGCTGAGACAAGGCAGGGAGGGGACTCCAGAAGACAGCTTGTGGTGCCCTGAGTCTCAGCATCCTTAAGACCTGCAGACAGACACTGGGCTTCGTAACACTCCAGAAAGGGCGCCTTGGGGACCACTGCTTTTGAATTATCACTAGGACTTCAAAGTAACCGTCCAGCATTCAGGATTTTTGCCAGAAACTAGGTGGTCCGCACCTCTCCAGTGCAGTCTCCCACCCAGATGTCCTGCAGTTTCCCTTGCAGTCACCACCCATGTCACAGGAGGAAGTCTGAGCCAGCAGAGCTAGGCCTCAGCCCCACTCAGAGAGCTCACAGGGAAGGAACAGGCGCTGTGCAGGGCCAGTAGGAATGAGGGATGCGTGATGTGAGGCACAGGATGACAGCCAGTGGTGTCAAAGGTGTCTACCCTCATTTTCTGGGAGCCTTGGTCTGATCACTTCTAAAAGCGATGAGCACCTTGTGCTGCAGCTGAAGGCACCTAGATCTGTGTTCTGAATAGACATACATTAAAAGGCCACCACTTTGGAAAAATCACCTTCTGAGCACCTGGAATTGAGTAAGTGAGAATACTTCTCTTAGATTTGTCTCTACAAGTAAGACCATACGCCTCAGCAGTTTAACAAAGATAAATTCAGCAGTGGGTTTGATGTACTCTGACATTACAGTCACCACTATCTCAGAAAAGTCTGTAACAAAATTAATAGCACCACGTTCACAATGGGATTTGATAGTTCATAGTGTAGAGCTGGGACCACAAGGTGGATGAGGACAATAAAAACAAATGATGCCATTTCTGGTTTTAGTGTGAGGTTAAGTTTAGTGCCTGGCCACATAGGTGAGGAATTCACATTTCAACGCCAGCTCCTGGGTTTTGAATTTGCAAGCCCTTGACTTCGAAACATGGCAGCCCTTTGCTACAGGGTAGGTATGCAGCTACACCCTTCAGAAATCTTTAGCAGAACAATAATTTCAATCACTATTCTTCCCTCACAAACAAGTTCATCTGGGGACCAAATTAGCTCATCGGTCCTTCTTTCTTTACTTGTTTATATAAGAAAGCCTGAAATGAAGTTCAAGGAGATTTTTTTTCGAGCTTTGAGGATGTAAATAGAAAACTTTTTTTAAGAGTCTAGATGCAAGGGTGTTTTTAAAATTATGTTTTAAAAATTCAGCTGTTTTTAGAACTTCTAACATGTGCACAGTGTCACTTCAGGAAGGATACGGACCACATAGCATATAAAAGCACAAAAAAATAAAATCAGACTTGGGTATCTGTCAGGTACAATCCTTTCTAGTTAGTGGAGAGGCATCTCTTAGTGCTGGGCTTGACTTTGGTCCTCCATTGCCTTTGCTATAGACCATCTAGGAAGCTTACGGTGTTGCCACACAGACAAAGCTTTGCATAAAAAGGTGTGGGCAGTGCTAAGAGGTTTTGCTGTATCTGGGGGCATTTAAGATATTGTCTCCGAACCATATGGATTATTCGATGACACTCCATCTCACATTGCACTCTTCCCCTCAGTAGGGTTGTTAGTGTAGCATGTTTCACCCCAGGGACTGAGTATCTTTGAGATCTCTGTCCCTCTGTTATGTTTGCTGGAACCCGATTAACAGCTCAAAAGAAGTAACTCGTGGAGACTAAAAACCAAACACCATGAAAGAGTAAACAAAGTTTCCATAGCACATTTTACTAAAATGAGTAAGAAATTAAATAGTTCCACCATGACTACGTAGTGTAGTAGGGCCTTAGTTTGTCTGCCTTCAACCTATAGCCTCTCCAGGTTGCAGGAGCAGCTTTGTGCTGGCCACACAGAGTTCACATATATTCATCAAGTCTATCTAAAACTTGTCAGATAGGTTCTGCCCAGATTTAGCTCTGTGCTGTCATGATAAGGATGCTAGAGCTAATTAGCTCACCGTATTTGCCTAGTTCATTCGTTTGTCTACACTACTCCACAAGTGGGACAAATGCCCTAGGATAAATGGGGAGTAGCGTGGCTTTGAATGGGTTGTGCCACATTTTTTTCACAACAAACACACATGGCCCTGCACTGGCTGCTTTTTGGGTTGTCTTACCCTCATTCCCCAGTCCTCTCTTGCACCATAAGGTGGTCCATGTCCCAGCACCTATACACCACTGCAATGGGAGGAACTAGACATGCTGATTCGCATTGCAGAACTAGCCACGGGTTGTAAAGGCAACTATGAACTATGAAGATATGCTGGTCCTCCAAACCCTCCTGTAAGTTCACCCGCATTCCTGGGGATACTTTCCCAACCACCTGTGTTTTAATGCCCTGCTTGTCATTTCATCAGACCTTGATTGTCTGGGGTTTGGGGTTCTCTTTGAAATAGTGGAAGAATGATCTTCAATACCAGGCATCCACCAGGCCAAACTAGAAGCTTAGTGCAATTCTAACAGCACGATGAAAATCCTTGAGTTATACCAGGTGGGGTTACAAAGAGATTAGAGGGCTGAACAGATGAGGCAGGAAGAGAGAAAGATGAGGGACCTATTTTTTTTGAGTTTTCTACCGTAGAGCCAAGATGGCAGTAAGTTAAATGGATTTTTTTGATCAGGAAATGATTGCTTATGAAAATAAGCAGGTTGTTAGGGCCTGGAACAGGCTGCCCAGGGAGGTGGTTGAGTCACCATCCCTGGATGTGTTTAAAAAAAGGGTAGATGAGGTACTTAGGGATATGGTTTAGCATAGGACGAGAACAGTTGGAGTTGATGATCTTAAAGGTCTTTTCTGACCTTGTGATTCTGTGATTCTGTGAAAAATCAGGGAGACTCTCCACAGTAGTCAGTAAGCGGGTGAACCCCTCCTGCGAGTGGGCCAAGATAGGATTCCAAGTCCTTTGAAAGAGTCTGCCACACACTATAACTGTACCCTCATTTCTCTCTTCCACCAAAGGCTTCTTAAAAAGTTTTAGTTGCACTCCAGTGTAGAATATGAGGCAAAATATATGACAGCTCTTATGTTTAGTATATGTTTTTCCTATATGCATATATTTCATATATATTTCGTATATTTGTATATTTCTCTGTCACTGTAGACAGAGAGTGGACAGAGAGTGAAGTGGCTGTCCCTGGCTCAGAGCCACAGCTTATCCTTGGAGGAGCTTCTGTTCAGTAGAACCCAGTACAGCATTTTCCTCAAGAAAAAAAGCAGAAAGAGGGCTGGATCTAAGGACAACGAAATGGGGACCAACATCTTTATTATTATAAAAGTTATTAGGAAACATGCATGTATAGGAGGCAGAAAAATTGCTTCTAAACCTAGATGTAACATCAGCTTGTTGGGAAGATGCAATCCCATTCATCTCCTGGCTTTGGTCTTCTGTGTTCCTCCTCCTTGGTCATTCAGAGGAACAAAAGGCGAAGCAGAGGATGACAGGCCAAGCACCCCGTAAGAGAGGTTCAGCAGAACTTAGGCACCTGAAGATCCATGGTAAAAATGAAACAACTTTCAGGGGAAAAAAGGGGGTTTCTCAAAGCCTGAGGAAAGTATGCAGAGAAAAACTGAAATGGAACATGACATATTTTCTCCTAGTAGTGACTTACATTAGCTTGATGCCTAAATTGACATTTTTATTACTGTTACTGCTGCATTTCGGTCTTTGAAAATGGTTTTTTGCTAACAGTGTAAGACACACTGCAGCATTTGAAAGCAGCAGGTCATGGTTTGAAGAAAAGCATACTGAGAGCTGGGCTGGCATCTGAGTCGTTGAGGTTTCGCTCAGCTCTTGCAAGTGTTCAGTTTAATGAAGTACATGAAAATCAGAATGAAAACTCAAAGGTTCCCGTTCTTTCAGATATAGAATCTGAAGACAAAAGTAGAAATAAAAACGGATGTAGCTATTATTTTTGTGATTATAGAAGTAACCAAACAAGTCATACTGGTTGCAAGGCTGCCCAGCGCTGACAAGGCACTGCTCCAGCACCTCAGTTTGGATACATACTCAAATTGACTGCAGGTCCTTAGGTATGGATGTGTAAGCACACAATTTCTTCTCCAGGAACACAAATTTCTCATTTATCAGCAGCATAACATACCTGTCCCCATTCTGTTTCTGAGATCTACTGACACATCTACTTTTCTTGGTTCATTATTTGACCATTTTGGGCATTTTTTATTGTAAATACTTTTGCTGGTTTAGAGATACATCTCCAGAGGAAAAAAAATATATTTAAATACATTTGCGAGTCATTTGCACTACAACTCTGTCTTTTAATAGTATTTATATCTGTTACTACTCTAAAGTAATCAATATGTACAAATGTATTCTCATTAATCTCCCCAAGAGTAGTATTTTCCACTAAATATTTCATCAGGTATTCTAAGGTTTTTTTAAAAAAGAATTAAATTTAATTTTCATAAACAAGCAGTGACTGCAAGGATTTCATTTTATATCATCAGGGGAAGGGGGAAGGGGAAGAAATTCGACCTTTTGCCATCAAAACTCCCAGAATATTTTCAGTCTCTAACATAAAAAGGCTAATGTTTTGTGGATGCATCCTACCCCAATACAACTTGTGATAAAGAATTTGTTGCAATCCCAAGCCACCTGACAGTAATAAAGCAGCTAGTTTAACATTCATTAACTCTCCTGAAAAGTAATAAAGCTGGATTTTTCAGAGAGAGAAAATTTTAGGGAATGTCCCCTATTTCAGGGTAGGGGAGAGCTCTTTCATCTGCTTTCATAGCACGCCTTCCCTCCCCAGGCCCTGAACACCCAGCTATCCCAAGATAGAAAGACAGCATTAATCATTACATCTTTGCAAATGGGGCTGAAAGGACCCTCAAGAGACCATACAGAACATCCTTCCCTGCTTCGTGCAGAAGCAGCTGTACCAAAACCATTCAGAGGTTTCAGATTGGAGAAACGTCTTGTAAGCATGAAAGCCTTGTCTGTTTGGGGCTGGATTGGGTTTTTTCCCCCCCCTAGCTAAATCAATTGATATAAATAAAAAAGAGCCACATCTTCCTAGTCTTTTCCATCCTCACATGCTTAGACCATCATAGCTGTAACAACACAGCTGCTAAACCACTCCCAAAAGCTGCTTATGCTGAAGAAGTATAGTTTCTATGAGAACCCCAGAGATTTTATTCCAGCATTTAGCTATTACTGAAATCTTAAAAAGCATCTTAACCTAAATTTTCCTTACTGCAATGTAAGAGTGTAATTTCTTGTCCTAGCTGACATGAATTTAAAAAACAGTTTAACAAACTTTGCAGCTAGCCCTGTATTTCTAAGGTCTTTAACTTTTTTCCCCTTCACTCCTCTCATTCCTAGACAATTATTTTAGTCTTTTCTTGTAAGAGATGTTTTCTATCTAGGTATCCAGTCACTCCTGCTGCTCCCCTCTGGACTCTTACTTTGGTCTGTACTTTTCCTCATGTACCCTGCTCCCAATGAGTGCAACACTCCAGCTAAGGATCTACCTGGGCTGAGTAGGAAGAAAAGAGTTTTCATATATCTTAGGAAAAAACATTCCTATTTTTACACCCCATTATTCCCTTTACTATTTTCACAACAGCGCGATGTGGCTGAGTCAGGTTCAGTTTGTGATCCACTAAATTTCCACATCCTTTTCTCTATAGATCACCTTGCCTAGCCAGCTATTCCCCATGCTGTATTTGAGTACATGATTATTGCTGAACGCAGACAAAATTTTGCACAAAACCTTACAGACTGACATTCTGCTTGGTTTTCTGGGGGTTGTGACTGTCAAAACTCACTCTGAATTTGATTCTTGTCTTCCAGGGTGCCCGAAACCCATTTCAGCTTGTTTACACCTTCAGGCTGAATGTCCACATGCTCTGACGCATCAGACAAGTCTTTCATGAAATAGAGACAGCTTTGACAAACCACTGTGGAGTTCCAACCAGTCCTTCTCAATACACCCCTCCAAAACCTCTAGTATCTGTATTTGTCCACACAACAACCTCAGTAAATTTTACCTACAAATGGCCTGGAAAACAAGAAGAAAACACTGTGTTTGTGGAAGGACTCCTCATCTGAGGAAAAGGGGAGGACTGACAACTGAAGTAGGAGTTCTCAGACATCCGAAAAACACATCTTGGAGAAGCAAATCCCTGTGAAAGACAATGAGGCCAAGAAGGTCCCGCCTGCCAAACAACACTGCCCTGACTGTGAGGTGAGAGCATAATATCTGGAGTCTCAGCAAAGGAAAAAGTTCAAGACACTACTCATGACTCCCCGGGATCAGCATAGAACCACATGTAGCAAACAGCTCATGGGAAAGCGAGAGAATGACCCCAAAGCTGCCACGTACTCAACTTCACTCTGCCTCAGCTCCAGCGCTACAGGAGAGGGAGGAATCCACTAGCGGTGGATTTGTACAGTCTTACGGAGTGACAACATCAATGATTGGATGTTAGCACAGGTTTTCAGCAAGCTAAGCCCACGGAAATGACCGCCACTTAGTATCCCTGCAAGTAAAGTTTCAGAGCAAGGGATAAATGTTTAGCATATTTAACGTATTCATGGATGCTGCTGTTGAAGACGGAGCCGTAACTCCCGTGCACCCGGCACCGCCGCAGTCACGCCGCAGGTCAAATGCATGGTTGCAAAGACGTCTTTGCAGTCCAAGCTTAATAGGCTGCATCATGCAAATTACTTATGCGTTGTCTGCAGATGCAGCCTCGATCCAAAGCAGTAGACAGTACGATCCAGCTCAAAGCAACCTCACCATCTGACAAGTACCTGGGTATAGCCTAATGCTTCACTAATATACATTGAAATTCAATGTCATTTGGTGTTCTACTGACGTAGGTTGCTAAGCACGGCCGTCTCGCACCATTTTTCACCACCACCCTGCACTGGTCCTGCTGCTGCGTACCAGAAGGTACCTAGAAGAGGGAAAGGGGTAAGATCCAGAAAAAGATCTCAAAAAAAAAAAGTTTAAAAAGATAGATGGGGTTTCTTGCAATTGTAGCTGCACACCAGGTGCCTGAGGGTTGCACTTGAGTGAGCAGATCCTACCTTGTCTACACTGAAATGGTTACATCACACGTGCTGGCACTAGGGACCTCAAGGTTTCATAAGCATTTGGGGTGCATTTAGTTGACATTATGTTGGCAGCACCTATATTTTGTCCATCCCACCTATGCAATGCTGCAAGCCCATCCATTCAAGTTCTGCAGTTACCCATGTCGTATTTGTTTCATTGACAACAGCACAACACAGCCACAACTGCTGTAGAAACCACAAAGATCCTGACTCTGAAGGTAAGTTGAACTAAATCCAGCATCTCGGTAGGAGCTCTGGACGGATAGAGCAAGGCAAGCATGCTCCTAAAAGTATTTCTGTCCCAGGATGTCCAACTGGTCCCTACCTCTGAGTCGAATTCCTTGCAAAGCACCTTGAAACTTTGATTCTTCATGCAGGCATAGGAGTATGCATTAGGGTCATTGTCCTCTTTAAAAAAAGCATCTGCTTGGTATATTTAAGGCTGCATAGCTGCTCTTAAGTCCACCTTCTTTGAGCTGACCTCAAAATGTTTGTAGAAATCTTGGCCTCCATTTCCTAGTACCAATTTGCATAGAGGACCAACAAAGAAACTGTTTCTCCACAAGTAAGGTCTCGCTACTGCTAGCCAAGTATGGCTGGATTTATTTTTTAGAGATATAGATATGTGTGTGTGTGTCTGAGTCTGTGTTTTATATTTTATATATATATATTGTGTATATATATATATATGTTAGTAGCACACACCTCTGACATGCAGCTGACTGTCTCATACCAGCTGGTAACTGCTAGTAAATTAATTTCTGGGGTGGAGACAATTTTTTGCTCTCCATGTCTTGTCCCAGCCCTGCCCCATGCTGGGCATCGGTGAACACTGAGCTGCTGCAAAGTCCTCCCAGCCCACTCGCTGTGGCCGTGAGATGACAGTCACTGCTACGGGCAGTTAGGCAGGAATTGTATGGGAGCACTCAGGCTGACAAACGTCCCGTTGCTTACTCCGTGGCCAAACTGACAACGCCTCTGCTCTGCTGGTGCCAGGGGAGCAGGCAGGTGCTGCCCACTGTCCAGGTAACCCCAATTCAAGTGGGAGCAGCCAGAGTGGAGCAGAATCGCACTTGTGCCGTTTAGGCAGATTGTGTGAACAGCTGATGACTTGTGGTTATCTGAGCTATAGCTTATTCCTCAAGGGTAAGCCAGCTAAAATTGAAAACATCACCACTCTTCAGCAACGAGTTTGTGTGTGTGTGTGGACATGAGTCAAATTAGAAGCGATGTCTGAGTTAGGACTCCAGTTATTCCACAGCGAAGACAAGCCCATGTTATCCAAATTCACCCCCTTCTCGAGACTCAACTTTATTGGTTATTCAAACATTAATGTAAAAAAAAAAAAAAACAACCCACCCTGGCTGACACTTCCTACCCAAACTTGGCAATTCCTTAAATTTTCCTCCAAAATCTGCTTTGTCCTAGCTGTCTCTGGGCACAAAGAGACACTCCCACATCCTTTACATTCCAGTTGGGGCTAATTGAACTCACATGTCAGCATGAGTCAGCAGTAATTACCAGGAATATTAAGGGAATATTTGGCATCAGACCTCAGTTATTCAATAGCAGAGCCCCCACATCTAGTGGGGTCTCGGATTGAATCAAACCCCTTAAAAACATGACTGCAAAAGCTGTACCAAGTTCTTTAGCCTAGTTCAACAACATATAGGTGATTTCTGATAGCGAAAGTGTCTTTACTCTATTTTTAGTTATACCTACAGAAAGGCAAATATAATGGAAACATCATTTCTGGCTACTAAATCCTCCTCAGGAGAGTTTAAATCTGTTTATACGCTGAAACCAATATTAGACCGGCTGGCTGGTTGTCTCAGGCACCCGCGCTGCAAACAGGGCCTAGCAATGCATTTTCTCCTTACGATTCCTGGGCAGAAATCCGAATCGATTAGAAGTTGAGGTAATGACTTCCCCCCCTTCTCCTACAGCTCATTTGGAATAAAGCTCCCGAAACACACGGATTTTCCATATGTGAGTGTTTGTTCCCTGCCACTCTTTGCCGAAATAGTCGTGTGCGTGTGTGTCCCCTAATACACCTTCACCCTACGGGCTGTGGAGGCTTGGGCTTCCAGAGCTGAAGACTGGAGGTGTTTACACACTCACCCAATGCAGCCCCTAGAAACCTAACCATCTCCTTGAGACCAGCGAACACCCGAACACACACCAATGGTCACTTACTGAAAAACACGTTCGTTCACAGACATACATACCAACACGGAGACGCGGTGGGTGACGCGGTGAAAAGTGAGGACTGTCTCAGCCTGTGCTCAGGCTGGGGTGACGGCAGGAGCAACGGCATTAAAAGTTACCATCCGAACCTTAACTGGTAACTCTTTCTGCTTCTTAATATCTATGGCATTATGTACTTTGTTTTTCAAGGAAATAAATTCTTGCTCTTGGTTGCAAATTAACCGAGTGTCTTGCCAGTGAATTTGATCTTGTCAGTCATTAAGTCTCTCGCTTAAATGCGACGATTTAGTCTTAGCCCTGGATAATAACACTCTCTATGGTTCATAAAGGAGAACTGTTTTATTTTATCTACTGCAAACATATGTGCATCGACATTCTTCTCAACAGACATCTTCTGAGCCCAACCAGATCAGTCAGTTTTATTTAAATCCAGTCCTGGTTGTCTTTTTGAAACCTCGAACTACCAAAGAACACCAAGCATATTCTTGGGGTTTTCTGGTAGGTTTTGTTTTATTTTTATTTTTATTTAATTTTCTTCTTTTTTTGATCTTGATAGCCCATCTCCTAGGAACTCACTAAATGACGCAGAAACATTGTGCCCATCTTCAGGAAAAAACCAACAAAAGTTTTGTAACGTGACTTAGCTCAGCTTTACGCTACTTGCGTTGTTCTCTAATAAAGACATAAAACTCCAGCTTCACCCCAACACTAAGAAAATTCTTGTTTACTAAACTAAGTAAGGCAAAGTCAGAAAAACCACCGGAGCCCGTACGCACCCTTCGCCCTTCCCTCGCTGATTCCCCCCCCCC
>VZTU01025227.1:11149-48407 GCA_013400835.1 Zapornia atra | reverse complement strand
TCCCCCCCCCCCCCTTGGTATGTCAAACTGAAACACAACAAGAATTTTTAGCTCGGAAGTTCTAAACCGCTGAAAATGAAGGTTTTCAGGGGAACTTCTGACCGACCCCAAAGCATACCCACCCCGGTCTATGCCAAGTGCACTTGAGACTCGAAAGAGGCGACACGAAACTTTATCTCCCTTGTTTTCCCCAAAAAAGGTCTCTTGAGGCATCAGGGGAAGGGGATGGGTGAAGCCAGATGCGGCCAAGGTGCCACGGCAGAGCCCTCCGGCGCCCCGCTTTCAGCCCTCGGGACAGCGGGGCAGCACCCCAGGCATCCCCGGCCCGGGGGCCAGCGGGCACCCGCCACCTCCCAGGGTTTTCGCGTGGGAGCCTCAGGCGGGCACCGGCGCTCGGGTGGAACAAGCGGGGCTCGTCCCGCGCGGCTGCCGTCCCACCGCCGCCGAAACGGCCGGGGGGAGCACCGACACCCCGGGAGGGAGGGTGGAGGGAGGTTCGGGAGCCGAGGCGGCCGGAGCCGGCTGTGCCACGGTCCCCCCGCAAAGCTCCGGTTGAAGCCTCGCCCGCCCACCGCGAGCTCTCGGGATGCAACGACTTCCCCCACGGCCCCCGCCACGACCCGGGGGTGCAAAGTTTCTCCGAGAGAGGAGCAGCCCCCCGGCCGCGGCGCAGAAGCGGGCGGCCGAGGCGCGGCGGCGATGNGGCTGCGGCGGAGAGGACAGGGACGGGGCGAGCGGCCGCCCCCGGACGGGGCCGCGGAGTAAAGCGCGACGGTGCTGCCCCACCGCTCCGCCGCGGGATGGGAGGGTCCGAGCCGGGTGCACACACGCACCCCACTCGCTCCCCCCCACACTCCGGTGCAGTGCACCTGCCCGCGCCGCCGCCGCCTCCGAGCCCGGCTCTCCTGGAAAGTTGATAGGAAAAAGTACCGTGCGGGTCCTTCCCCGTCTCCGGGATGTCTGGAGCAGCCTCATCCCACCCCTGGCATCGGTGGCTCCGGAGGGGGCTTCCCTCTGCCCCCCACCTGCCCCTCTGCCCAACCCGGTCTGTGCCCTGTGCGGGTCCCCTTGCGCCCGTCGCCTCGGGTGTTGTTAGAAGCGCTTCTCCCTCTGCATACCGGTACCTCCAGCCCTGCACCGTATTTACCGGCTTCCCCAGGAAGCTCAGAACCAGCTGGGATTTCTTTAATTTATTTGTTTTTTAACTGGCAGGGTTGGATTTTCCCCCGGAACGTTTTGCCAGCAGGCTTCTGGTTTGTACTGGAAGTGGCGGGGGATCCCAGCGAACCAGCAAGGGAGGCCTTTTGGGAGTGGTGTTAGGTGCACGTGTAGGTACCTACAGCAGCTCTCGCACAGGAGGCTTAGGCACAGACAACACAGGAGAAGGCCAATGCCGAAAATCGGAGGTAACAAAGTAACCTTCTCCCTGCTGGGACACCAGTCCTTAGTGTGGAGATCCGTGCATTTAACCCCTGGAAGACTTCTGGAACTGGTTGTTGTGGGGAGGAACTGTCTACCTGTCCTCAGCCCTGGACCACCAAGGTGTCCCCTCGGACACAGGTGCACCGGCAGGTACGGCCCTTCAGGCAGCAGCTCCCTGCACCGCTGGCCTCTGCCCGGGACCCAGCACTGCAGCTTCTCACGCCCCAGCTGCCTTAGCTCTCTATCCACAGGCAATTGCTCCAGGAAAGCTCAATTATGGGCATATGGGTAACAGGAATAGCGTATAGGAAAGCAAAGAACTCTGCTTTTGCTAATGATAGACTCACAGAATGGTTTGTATCTGAGGGGGCCTTTAAAGGTCATCTAGTCCAACCACTCCTGCAATGAGCAGGGACATCGTCAACTAGATCAAGTTGCTCAGAGCCCTGTTCAACCTGACCTTGAATGTTTCCAGGGATGGGGCATCTACAACCTCTCTGGGCCACCTGTTCCAGCGTTTCACCACCCTCATCATAAAAAAAATCCTTCCTTATATCCAGCCTGAATAACCTAAGAGGTGTTTCGTCCATATGAAGCTTCACTCTCAGGTTGCTCGTGGTACAGACTGAACGAAAATGTACTGCCTGAGCATGAACTTACTGGGAAAGGAATGGAGAGGAACAAGAGTATCAGAGAGTACCTGAGCCTTTCCTTTACCCCTCTCATCCTGTCCAGCAGTGAGGAAGGGGGCACCGGCTCCGTGGCAGGTCTCTGGCTGCAGTGGTGCAGCTTCCCAGCTTCCCCAGAAGCAGAGAGATGCATGCCTCTGCAGCGCCCTGCCACCTGACTTCACGGTCACTGCTAAGTCTTTGGCTTGACCTCTCTGTCTTGCCTTTAGCAGGGAGACCTCACTTTGACAAATGCACCTGCACGATAAGCTTCCATCCCTCTTTTGCCCCTGTTCTGCAAGACGAGGGGAAGCCTGGCCCATGGCCCTCCTGTCCCGCTCGTGAAGATCGAAGAGCCCAGCTCGCAGGAACACTATTGTTCCAGCAAAATAGAACCAGTCAGTGTTGTTGATTGCTCTGTTACATCTTCCCAGACAGAGCCTTGGCTATAAAAATAGATGCAATAATCCACATGGACAGTTGCAATTGTAAATGGCATTCAGAAAGCAAAAACGGGATTCATAGTTTGACACAGACATATCCCCAGCCCATCAGGATGTGACACATTGGCAGCGTGGCTGTGCCAAGCTCTGAATGCCGTTATTTACTTTTCTTCTGAATGCTATTTGTGATTGTAACCTTCAGAGTAAATTAGTGTATCTGGTTTATATCGGACATTCTCTGAGAGGCTTTGATATTGTCTGCACTTATTATATTCACAGATTGATGGAAGTTAGACTGATTCAGGCCACAATAAATCTTCAGGGACTACAGCATGCGCTTATGTTAGGAGGATTTTCCAGAATAACCCTACCAGCAAAATCCTATCTGGCAGAGGCGAGGCCTGTGTTTGGAAAGAGAAATCAAAGGCCATCAACACTGAATAGCTCTCCACTAGATGGAACAATGGTGCTTCTGCTGCCAGGCCATTGACAGGGAGTGATTTACCCAGAAGAGAATTGGGGCAGGGGACTGAGCCCAGAAAATGCTGGATAATGGTGAGACAGTCATGGGACAACTATTGTTCATCACTTCTCCCCATGAATGCAATGCCACAGAGGAGAGTCGGGGAGATAGGAGGTGTCTTGGTGCGTGAAGACACATCTGAGCTCATCGACCAGGCATGAAATGGCTCTGATTTAGAAGCAGCATCACCACGTGGTGTTCAGGGCACTCTACGAAGTCTCTTTGCAAGTTCTCTTGGCTGGGAACGGTGCCGAGCTAGCATATGTCCAGCTTGGAATTTGGACCTTTTGCACCTGTCTGTATTGATACATCCGAAGCTGACGGTTCAGATGTTTCAAGGGATCTTACTCCGTGTACAGCTGAATGCAGAGAGAATATTTGTGCAGCGTTCTCTTCACTCCCTGGTTTTTTAAATTTTGTTAAAAGTAATTACATTTGCCAGGCAAGAATTGTTTTTCATAATCTCATGCTGCTGACTGTTTATACTTATACCAGCTATGTGCAGATCTTTTTTATACAAGTTAGGCTTACTGAACAACTGCCAGATAGTTCTGCTTTCCTTCTTGAATTTTAATTGCTTACTTGCCCAGCATCTATTTTTAAAATGGAACTGTAAGTGGAACAGTAAGTTCCATCACTCACCGTAGAGGCAGGGGGTCAGCGCCCTCCTTACTCCTCCTCCGTGCCCTCCTGCAGGGAATGTGGAGGAATCAGGACCTGAGCTGTCAAAGCATTTAATCACGGGCAAAAGCATTTCGGTTCAGGCATGCATCAAGACACTCTGCAGGACTGGAAGAAGAGCTCAGTGTTAGGCGGGGCTGAGACCAAGGTTATCGGGACGTACTGGTTTTATATTAGCAGTGTGATCATCATCGATAGAGTCGCGCGCACAAACGCACACATGTAGAGACACAGAAACAAGTGTAGCTGCAGTGCACCTACAGCAGGAGGCTGGAGACCCATGCAGTCTCAGCTGCATTGTGTGACTGGGAAGGCATGTTCTGGATAGTGCTCGTAGGTTACTTATAGACCCTTCATGTGCTTAGCAAAACTGAGCTTGCACAGGGTTTCGAAGCAGAAGCTTCAAAATACTAGTTTGTTTTCTCCTCAAACTCCCTCTACTTGGTGAAAAATGTGGGTTCATTCAAAGGGCTGGTTTTAACATTGAACCTAGACTCTCATCCACACCTTTGTTTTCAAGGCCACATGCCATCGATTTGTCCCACAACCCCACTCCACTTCTGGAAAATAGTTACAGACCTTAGTCTTTATTTGTCTTCTTACGGTCATCATTACTTCAAGCCCCCGCAGACTCAGAACATCCATTTTATCCCTAGTATTTTTGCTTCTTGAATGTAACTGGCTTCTCAACTGTATCCTTTGGTTCATTTTTAAATATTTTCCATTATTTGTAGACTACCGGGAAGGGAGGTGATCTTGTGCAGGAAACTAGCAGGGAGCTGGAAGCCAATATGATTTTCTTCTTGATGCTTTAAATGACACACGCTATTGGAAGAAAGAAAAAAAAAAGAGACAGACATCTTAATATTCTCATCAACACAAGCATTTCCTCATGAAGCAACACTGGTCGCTTCTTATTCCTCCCATACTGCTTTTGTAAACTCTTGAAGTACAAAGTGATTGAAATACAGTAGGTCTCCAGATTGCCAGAGATAGCAATTTATTGCAGAGACAGCAAATTACCTTCTTTTCTTTGAATAGAGTTTTTCAGAACTATCATATCCTATTTAAGGGGGAAAAAGAAAAATAAAAAAGGGAAAAAAGGATGTGTAAGAGGTTTGGATAGCGTTCTTGTTAAACCACAAGCCATCCTCGCTCTTTATTTAGTCCCTGATTCAATCCAGTGCCCATAATAAATGCAGAAGTCATCAAATCACAGCTGAAAAGAGCATCACAATGACCAGTTGGTTTGAGGGGGTTTTTTATTTACTTTTTCAAGATGTGTTTAACTGATATTGGACAGCTCTCTACACTTGCATACTCCCAAGGGTTGTCTCTATTAACCTCTGACTGTGTTACACGGCAGCAAAAATTTCATCATCTGAGCTATTTCTGCTTCCATTTTCCTCTTCCTACGCTTCAGGGTTGGTGAGGCTGCTGTGTTTTCATTGAAAGCTTCTGTTTCATTGAAAGCACTGTGTACGGTTCCTGGAGTCCCCAACATAAGAAGGACATGGAACTGTTGGAACAGGTCCGAAAGAGGGCCATGGAGATGATTAGAGGGCCGGAGCACCTCTCCTATGAAGACAGGCTGAGAGACTTGGGCTTGTTCAGCCTGGAGGTGAGAAGGCTTTGGGGAGATCTTACAGCAGCCTTCCAGTACATGTAGGGGGTCTACAAGAAAGTTGGGGAGGGACTTTTTAGAAGAGCATGTAGTGATAGGACGAGGGGGAATGGTTTTACATTGGAAGGGGGTAGGTTTAGATTGAGTATTAGGAAGAAATTCTTCACTCTGAGGGTGGTGGATCACTGGAACAGGATGTCCCGGGAGATGGTGGATGCCCCTTCCTTGGAGGTGTTCAAGGCTGGGTTGGACGGGGCTTTGGGCAACCTGGTCTAGTGAGAGGTGTCATTGCCCATGGCTGGGGAGTTGGAACTTAATGATCCTTAAGGTGCCTTAGTCCCTTCCAACCCAAACCATTTTATGATTCTATGATTCAGAATACTGCGGAGAGGGAAAGAGGAGTTTCAGCTGATGCACTGCTACTGCTGCTGCTGCCTGAGTGCAGGGGCTGCTACTTGCTTCCTCACCCTGTGAGAATCCGGTCTGGGAGCCATGGGGGACACAAGGCTGAAACCACTGCTCAATGCTGCCTGGAGTAGCCCTGGAAGTGACAGTGGCCTCACTATTGAAACTCAGTCGTTTTTTTCATCGCTTCCCTGCCAAGGGGAAGGTTGACTTCAAGTAGGAGTGGGACCTGGTGTCTAGCCCAGAAACTGTAGGTGGGTGCCTGGGAAACAGAACAACCTTTACAAGCCACTGGAAGAAGGGAGATGAAAAAGAAAAGTTAAGTGTTTTGAAATAAATAATACTTGAGTGGCACTTTTCACAAGCTTCTGTGTGCTCCAGTTTAGGTTCTAGCAATCCCCCCAACCTTTCTTACCTACAAGACAGTATAAACGTGTGAGTTACAGCAAAATGTAAGGAGAAATGTCCAGTGCACTCATAGAGAGACTGGAGAAAGAAGAAAGGATGTTTAGAAATCCAAATTCTATCTGTATTTTCCCAATGTGAATAAGCAGAAAGAAAATAAGAAAACATTTGCAAAGCACATTATGAGATACCAAACTATGATTTGTCATAGTATGCATTTTTCTGTGAACTAAACAGGCTTGATTGCCCTTAGTATTAATAGAGGGTGCTAAAGCAACAGGGAAACAGCAGAATGAAGCCCTTGCAGGTCATTATAGTCTATAAAAATAAAAAACTAACTGCATCATGTCAGTGAATTTTTAAGGCAGTTCATTCCATATGGTCCAACGTCCCTCAGACAAGTCAGTTGCTAAAAACAAACAATAAATCATCCCCATTCTTTTATTTTAATACTGTAAAGAATATTTGTTTTTATAACCAAATTGATTTAAGACTTAGCGCGGCCACAAAACATTCTAAACAGATGTCTAACTTGAAAGACACCAGCATACTCTCTTGCCCTGTATTTGTGAAAATTTGGGGTGCATGCAACCCAAATCCTAGATTTTTAAGCCCAAAGGGAAATGCATTTATTTAACAAATATGTTATTATAAGCACTTATTCATAATAACTGACTTCTGTGAATAGACAACATGCTTGCTAGACAGCTCGGTAACTGAATTAAAAGCTGTGCAAAGACAAAAGTTGTCATGGTACTTAGGATTTATGTGCAGATTAAATAATACTGTATTAATATGTGGATTCCTCTTTACACCTATAGATGGTTCAGAGAGGGGAAAGTTTTTATTGACACATCTATGGAGAACCTGAGGTGTTTCACCCTGAGGGGCACAGCAGCAGAGGAGCACCAAGCGCTGCTTGGTTCCACCTTGGGCTCAGGATTATGACAGTATGGCAATGACATTCTCTTACTGAAAATCACCTGCTGCCTTCGTCTGACTGGTGGGTTGGTTGGTACAGGGGGCATTGTACATCACATCAGACTGTTCTGGAGCTTTTCTGGGAGAAGATTAGGGCTGGTAAAGAAGCTAAACTTGAATCAAAGGAAGGGAAAGCAACCATGGTGAAGAGGAGCATCGTCCTGATCTTTTTCTCAGTCCTGTACAAGACCAAGGGCATTTCTTCCACCAGGAAAATTATGTGAAGCCATTTCAGTCCACCTCATGCCTGCACACAACTTATTTGGACAGTGCAGGCATCAGGAGCGCATGTGCCTAGCTATCACCAATCCCACAGTGCCCTGTCCTAACTTCCTGCCTTTGCTCCCCCTGCTCCTCCTCTACAGCCCCCAGTTAGAGACTACCCATGGAGGACTGACAAGGCCGTTTCATAAAGGAGCCTCTGGCATAAGAAGCAGTGTGATACAGCTGCCAGGCTCCTGTGTGGATGAGCAAAAAGGGAGTGCCAGTCAGGAACACCCTTAAGTCAGCTCCCAGGCTTGATGGGGAGAAGTTCTCGAGATAGTTGGAATGGCCTTAAGCCCCTCCTTCCCAAAAAGCATCAGCTGGTAAGGTGAGAGTAGGGCACAATGGACTTCTTCTGTGGAGGACAGAGATGTAGAGCCATTGTTTTTTCACACTCTGGATGACCTTATGAGTTTTTAACTGGCAGAACAGCACTTGCCAATTGTGGATGCTTGTCTATATGCACATGATGAGGAATGGGAGGGTAGATCTGGACACATGTTTGTGTTCTCATTGAATTTAAAACATTGACTGCCCTAAACTGCAATCTGATGTCCAGTTTGAGACCCTGGCCCTACCAGGTTCCTTGTGGAGGGTCTGGGGAAGAGAGGGATTGCATATGGCTCTGTGCAACTCAACAGCTTCTTGCTGGTCTCACCGTGGCGTTTGAAGTACTCATCATGATGGGAGGAGGCAGTACTGTCTCTTGTGTGCCCCCAGGAAATAGTTTGGCTGTAGTATTAGAAGGACATGACTTTGTACGTGACTAAGTACAAAGTATAGATGTTACCAACTGTGCAAACAAGTGTGCAGTTATATAGAGAAAACTATATGCATAATAGGTATTATGCTACCTGTAAAGGTTCAGATTATGGAAAGGGGAGAATTTTAGCTAATATCTTGAGCACAAGGAAGTCAAAGTTACTGAAGTAGATTGCCTTCCTCGGGGTTGTTGCAAGAAGACAGATGATGGACTTTTAGGTCTGAAGGCACTGTGCTCCCTCAGGAAGGGAAGAATTGAGACAGGTGAGTCTTGCCAGCACAATACCTGGTAGTGGTTTAATTATTTATGAGCTGCTGGAAGTAAAGTTTGGGAACCCTATAGCTTAGAAGACAGGAAGCAGGCAGAAATTTTGACAGAGTTTGGAGTTTGGTTGCTCACCTTGGTAAGGTGCCACATCACTTCTGTACCAACTGGCATTTTTAACAGCCACTTCCCATTCAAACACCTCAAATTCCTCTTCTGCCAGGTCACCTGGCAAGTTTCATATTTTTACCTCCCTCTGGTGTCATCCTTGGCATTTCATTCTTTGTCTCTTCCTTTGCCTCTTCCTTCCCTTTGAGACACCTTTGAGAAATCCTGCAGTTTTTCCCAGAGGCCTCCCTTTCCTGCAGACAAGCCAGAAGTTTGGTGTTCCTTTCAATTCAGCAGGTTAGTATGTTTCAGGAATAGACACAAAGCTGGTTTTGTCAGTACAAGGCTGCATGGAGAAGACACAGCCAAAACGCTGCTTATTGCGCCTTTGCCATCTTCTTCACTGTGATTTACGGAAGACTTGAGATAGTGACTGATAACTTTACTATCAAAAAAATGCTCAGCCAAGATACATGCTGAAAATTCACCATCCTTTTCTGAAGAGATTTCCCTTGTGATCAAAATCCAATATGGATATCGTAGGAGACAAATCCTCAGCTATGTGGTGGTCTGCTCTTGAATGTTCCTGTGATAGGGTTCAGGGTGTGTTTGGATGGCCTATGAAAGCTGGGTATGCAGCATCACAAGAGAAGCAATGGCCAGGTTTGAAAGCTGACACAGGGCAGATGCAGTGCTACAGGAATTGATTTGAGTGATTCCAGGGAGTTAAGGAGGAATAAGGCGGTGTTTTCCTTTAGATATTAAATACTTCTAGACTTACAATCCACATTTAATACATTTAATTAAGGAATCTATTCCTTGCTACACACGTTAGATATTCAAGCAAAATTCTGGTGGCTTTTGTAAAGACAGGGTAAGTAGCGTTAGCAAGTGTCATGTTAAATATCTCAAGTTGTTCTATCAAAACCAGTGACGCTTTTGTTGAGAGAGGTCAACTGAACTGGATGGCCCTAGACCTTTTACACTTGTTTCTCCAGCTCTAGCCAACCTTGCCCCTTGTCCCATGTTTTCCCAGACACTCACCACTCAAGCTGTGGTAGATTGCTGGCCTTTCTCTAAGCTCACAAAAGGCAGAATTTTGACCCCCCCCCCAAAATGAAGGAGACACAAACAAGAAAAGCAATCTGAGATAACGTATGTAGCAGGCTGGGCAACGGCTCTCATTCAGTCATTTTCACCACTGTGCTAATTCTGATATTCCAGTAATAAAAGAGTCCCTGCCATGAAAGAAGGAATATCTAGTCTTTCCCTTAGGGAATCCTATGGGAATTTTTCTGCCTCTCTGGAGCTTTGAAATCATCACACCAACCTCAGGCACAAAGCGGTTTTTGACATGTTCTCTGAACCGCTGCTGACAGGGCAAGTATCCTCATGGGAAGGAGGCTGGCTGGTGGTGGAGTGAGAGGATGGGGTGCCATCTCCATTTCTGAACCCCGTCAGGTTTCAGTTATCTGGTGCACTCTTTCAGAAGGAGTCATCAATCTTGTATTCTTGGCACTCGTCATCTGTCATCAAACTCTCTTCTGTTGGCCATGCCTAAATGTGTGGGTCTGAATGAGCGCACAATGCCAACAATCCTGTCCAATTTCAGAGCTGGGAGACATGACTGGAGCCTTGCCAAGAGTGCTGTTTGCCTCCAGTGCTGTTGTTGCCCACTTTCAAATCCTTGATCTTACTCCATGTTGTAGTATCCCATCTGCAGCCCTGCACAAGCATTACAGTGGCAATACCACTGAGGGTATCCGCTTCTGTCTTGGTACAGAACTGTTGGCATTGTCCCTTTACCCCAGGGGCAGGAGCATGATGACCATGACTAGCTGAAAAACATCAGATGTATTTGCCAGGGTGTGCGTGTTGAGTCCTAGATCATACAAATGCAACAAGACAAAAACCTGGCTGTAGCAGAACATTAAGGTGGAACAGTAGCATCTGCTCACTTTGATACTAGGAGAAGATCCTTCACGTTTCTCCAGCACCACACCCATTCTTCCCATGGAGCACAGCAGCAACAGGCACTGCCATGCCCTGAAGCAAGAGGCACCTGCAGAACAGCAGGCCTTCACAAACCGGCTGGCCAGAACTTGAGTAGCCTGCTGTGACTGTGTTGATGAACGGGGCAGGTTTGCATATCCATCTGAGGCAAGAGATCACCTTGGGCAGCCGTTGGACTCCAGTCCTGGCTGCTTAGACAGGGGCATAATCAAACAAGAGGTTGTAGCTGGCTCACTTCACAGCGAGTTGGAGAACTACATCAGGACTATTGCCAGAGTCACTGCGGTGTGTGAAGCTCATCTGCCATCGACCAAGACTCCGCTAGTTAAAGCTGTTTTGAACTGCCTTCCCTCAGGAGTCATCTTTAGCCCTCCTCTATGAGTCACACTTTGCAAATGGAGAATCTTTTCTTGCTTTTGAGTACCCAGATGTGCAGATAAATTTTCCTGGTTTAGGGGTGAGGAGATCAAGGCATCTCTCTTAAGCCTTTTTGGCACGCACGCCTGGGAACTTAATCCAGTCTCTTTTACAGTTAATCATTGCCTGGCAGAAAAGGTTCATATAAAAAGCTGGTTGGTGATGCAGAACTTTAATATTGCGGTCACAGATTTATCCTGATGGTGAGAAGCACGCAATAATGCTATTTTTGCAAACCAGATTGTTAGGTTTGAACTTTAAGAATTTTTGCTTACGTTGTTCTTTGCCTGCAGTCTTGAGAGGCTCATCCTGTACGTTTAAGGACAGAAAAGCCACATGGAGACTCTGGTTTTGTTTTAGGCTTCTAGTGAAAGAAGCTAGTACTGGGAGATCACGCTAAGCGGTTACAATGCTGTCACAGTGACTTGTGCTTTTCACATATTCTAAGGAATTGAACCAAGAGTAATAAATTTATGACTAATACATAAAATGATACACTGCATCCCATTTCACAGAATCACAGAATCACAGAATTGTAGGGGTTGGAAGGGACCTCGAGAGATCATCGGGTCCAACCCCCCCTGCCAAAGCAGCTCCCTAGCTCATATTACATAGATAAGCATCCAGACGAGTCTTGAATATCTCCAGAGAAAGAGACTCCACCACCTGCCTGGGCAGCCTGTGCCAGGGCTCTGTCACCCTCACTGGGAAAAAGTTCTTCCGCATGTTGGTGCAGAACTTCCTATGTTCCAGTTTACAGCCATTGCCCCTAGTCCTGTCCCCACAGACCACTGAAAAGGGGCTGGCCAATTCCCCCTGAGTCCCATGTCTAAGATATTTATAAACACTAATTAGGTCCCCCCTAAGTCTTCTTTTCTTGAGACTAAACAGTCCCAGTTCACACAGCCTGTCCTCATACGGGACAGGCTCTTTCCCTCTTCCTCTCCTACTTCAGCATGATCTGCTAATGTTATTCACATTCTTGTAACTTTTGAGGACAGATATAGTTAGTGAGGGATAGTGAACAATGGTGGGTTTAATCTTTGTTCTGGTCTTTGTCTTACAAGGCTATTCTGTGCAGCTCCTGGGGGAAATACGCTCCCAGAAAATTCAGTGTAAGTCACTTGAGCAACCTCATTTGAGAGTCCTATTTTTTGACACCCCTTGTTCCCATGTACCATTTGTTCCCTGACAGATAGCTCAGTTAGGAAAGGAGTACCTCTTCATCTCCTATTCCTCCATTATCAATTGACCAGGGAAAGGAAATGACCCCATGCAATCTTTTCTTTGCATTGCTTTTTTTCTGGGAAATCATGATCTACGGTGGGGAGAAGACAGATGTAGCAGATATATAACTATCAAAGCCTCAAAGAGACAAGTAGGAATATTCTACAGATCTGAAAAGAGCCATTTAGGATTGTATAATTTCATGTGTCATGCTTGCTTTGTTCAGCTGTGAATGTCAGTGAAGAGGTGGCTTAATTTCACACTTGAACCTCCTGTGCTGCAGATGGAAGTGTGCAGCCACCTTCTAAATGCCTGGTCCACAACTTACGTCACTTATTTCTGCCTGCAGATGGTAGGTACTGTTCTTACAGTTCACTGTCTCTCTTCTTCCCTTCTTTCCTAGAGAAGAGAAGGATTAAACAGTGAAAGCTTGGAGAAGAATAGGATAGGAAGAATAAGTTGGGAAGAAAGTGATCAAACCTGTTTAGAAGACAAGTAAGTGATCAGAGCTGTTTTCTTTAAGGCCATCCTTGATCCATGTACCTGTGCTGATGGGCGTACCCACTTTATCCTCTCTAGGTAAAGTCCCTGCACTGAGGCATTGCCAGCTGTATGTAGACCACAGGGAGACAACCGACTGATGTTGAACTGAAGAACAGAGTTCCCAGTGAGATTCCAGAAATTCCTTTGGTATCCTGTTCAAGTGCTTCAATGTCCTATTAAAAACTTTCCCATTATTATTTTCTGAAAAGTAAGTCCATTTATTCTTACCCTTTTCCCAGCAGCGGCAAGTAACAAGCAATCACCATTCCACTCTAATACGTAGGATTTATTAAGTTTCTTCTGGAAAATAGAGGAAAACAGAAAAAATGCCATTTGTTTTCTGTCTTTTGCCAGATATCATTATTTCTAAAGCTCTGATCACTCTTGTTGCCCTACTTGGGTTCATTTTTGGGGGGGTCTTTTTTTTTACCTGAAATATTGTGTTTAAAACTAAGCACTTTTTCAGTTTGCTAGTAGACTCTTCTCTGAAACAAGCACTCCCACATGACAAGATAGACTGGATGATGTCTGCCCAGCAAATATCAGTTCTTCATTGGAAAGACAGATAAAACACAAGCAACAAAGCAGTTTGTTTCCCTGGAGGCAATATGGGCTGGGGAACATGAAGACTCAAAAAAATCTAATCAATACAGTAATTAATTGTTTAGATCTATCTTTAACAGAGGGTTATAAAGTTATGCAGTGGATACTTTGCAGACTGCCAAAACATCCATTTCTGCAACACTCCAATCTTTGGAGGGGAGGCAAAGCACATGTTTGTCCCAAAACAGAGTTCCACTCTGCATGACATTTCTCTCCCTTCAAAGGTTATAGGAGTTGTTCAGAATAACCCAACCATAATTTTTTTTCCCCCATAAAAAGACTCTTCAGGATAAGACATAGCAACCTCTTTTGAATTAGACAGTCCCAATCTGCTCAGCGCTCTGTGTTAATTCATGTTCATTCATTATATTTGGGGCTAGTGCACCAAAGAGTGACAAGATTAATTAAAACAGCCTGGCAAAGCTATCTAGGGTAGGGGAGCTGCACTAGAATTTCCTGAGCCATATTTCAATGAAGAGCTTTGCAGATTGTGTCAGTGGCAGCCGTCATGGTCAGGAAATTTTCTTGCCTGAGCAGTGCCAGCCTTGTGCAATAGCACTCCTCATCGCTCTAAGGATGACAAGTCTCAGCGGGAACTAAAAATGAAGCAATGGTGATTTCTGGTGGTGTTCTGCAGCAATTTGGAAGCCTTCCACCTTCAAGACTTCATTTCCCAGTATGGAGAAAGGCTGTGGCTGGAACCGGCACTTCTCATGGCTGCCACTGGTAATCTCACCTTCACTAATGACATTCGAGAGGGGGAAAGCTGCAGAGAAAGACACATTCACTGAGTATTGTAAAAGGAGGACCTGTAAGACTTACACTTCTTATTTACAAAATGCAGGTACAGCATGAGATCTGTCTCTGAGCAGACTGTAGAAACACACATTCATCAGCTATTGAAACCCGCAGACTTCTACCAGCATCTCTTAGTGTGTCTTGCTCCTCAGTTGACCTCTAACTTCTTCAGGTGTTTTGGTGTTTTTCCTCTACAGCATCTGCCATCTTTCCTAACCTCTTCACAAATGCTTGTGCCACATAGAAACTCAAGTCTTGTGTAGCAAAGAGCTCTTTTCCTTCCATTAGCCAACTTCTCTCTTGTGATAATCTCTGGAGTAAGGACAGACAGTTCCCAATCTTTGCCTAGGAAAAGGAATGGACTTTTCCTCTGGCAGTCCCAGCACAAGTCTCCTCTCACTGCAGTGAGATGAAAACATGAGGAATCATCTCAAGCAGTCCCTCTTGCATGCCAAGTGGAACAGTGTAATTTCTGAGTCACCTCTGGGGATTTGAGTACACTCTTCACATGCCTCTTATCCACTAGTCCTGCCCTGACAGACAGTGCAGGAAGAATGTAAGTGGTGTCATTTCAGAAGTCATCCCCTCCCCCCCACCCCACTGTCCTCATAGCCAAAGGAGAGGATTTGAGGCACAACTGTGTTGCTGTTCATCTCTACCAAGTCTCCTCAGTCCCAGGCTTTAGGCTTGTCTCACTGGGGCAGAGAGTTTTCCTGCTCTGCAGGGAGAACAAGGCATCTGCCACGAGCCACTTGCCAGCAGAACTTTTACGCACTAAAGATTCCTTTGTTTACTGGGTTTTTTGAGGCAGCCCAAATGTAGTATGTCCAGACTGTTAAAATATGCCCTGATAGTTATCAGCAGTGCTGCCATTCCCAAGCATGCTTCTTTAGAAAAAAACCCACAGATGACAGCAAAAGTACTTTTCTGCTGGTTTTGCTCTTTCCGCTACTTTCTCTTCATAGTCATTGGAGGGAGTTTGTAAAAATTATTATACCTCTGGGATAGCCAAACTTTTATCTGCCTTAAGAAGGCAAAAGAGTGCAGAAATGAAATCCCTAACAATTTGGACATCTGTGTTTACAAATGCGATTGCCAAGTGGAATAACTACACCTGGCACCTGATTTATTGATTACACATTGTGATATGAACCGTTGATTTCTTAATATGCTGACTGAGTGGCATACAAGTTTCCCTATTGTGTTCATTTTCTGAATCAGTTCTTCATTCTTTTCCAGTACAGCATGCGAGTTAAAGACAAGTATTTCTAAAGCACAAATGGATCATCACTGAAATCACACCATTCATAGACTCTGATCGCATCTAATGCCCATTCATTTGTGCTTTGTGGACGTGGTTCTGAAGTTAGCTTCTTGAGCTTTTCAATTCACTGTTTCTTTGGTTATACTCAAATATATAGTACCTTATATTGACATGGGAATGAATATATATATATGAAAAAGAGGGAATCTTATCAATGTACATAAATACCTGAAAGGAGGGTGCAAAAGACAGGATCTTTTCATGCCCAGTGACAGGACCAGAGGCAGTGGGCAGAAACAGAAACATGCAAGGTTCCCTCTGAACATCAGGAAACTCTTTTTTCACTGTAAGGGTGTCTGACTGAGCTGTGCCACTCAGGCAAACTGAGCATAGGTTGCTCAGGGAGGTTGTGGAGTCTCCCTCCTTGGAGGTATTCAAAAGCTATCTGGACATGGTCCCAAGCAACTGGGTCTAAGCAACTGCTTGAGCAGGGGGGTTGGCCCAGATGACCTCAGAGGTCATCTTCCCATTTCAGCCCTTCTGTGATCTATTGTGATCTATAATTCTGTGAAAAGGACACAATAACATTTATTTTAAAATTAGAACACTCACTGTAAGTCAAACGTTTCTGTCACCGCAATAAATTATTTCAGTATCCTAGTTTAAAAGTATCCTTGTATTTCAGTTAAGTATAGCTGGTATCCCCTTGTTTTGCTAGGGAACAATTAGGTACTAATTAACTTCCTGACAAAATACAGAATTTCTACCCATTTTCTACCCGTGCTGTCTGGGTCCTCTTTAGTCACCCAGAACTGTACTGTATGAGAAAGGGCAAACTAAGTCTTTAATGAATCAGCCTGCTTATTCTTCTGTCCAAGTTCAAAATTGATGAAGCCTGGCTTTCCTGGTACTCAGAAGGAATGGAGACGAAGACACAGATATATGTAGGGTATCCCTGTGACAAGTGCGTCAGCCTTTCCCTTAGTACATTTCTCCTGTGGTTTTTGTGGTATCCAGTATGATACACACCATTTTCATTGCTGAGTGCATTCATTTAATCTGATGCCTGATGTCTGTCTCTTGTTTATTAGTTGCTCTGTTGACACACTCCATAAACCTAAAAGCAAGGAATTTCTCATGAAAACATAGGTATTACCAACAGAACAACAGTAATTCTGTGTACAGTGGTCAAAGAGCCAAACATCCCCAGCGATTTCCTTTGCAATAGCTTTGCTGATGTACCAAAAAAGAGTGGAAAAAAGAGTGGAGCTTGGCCCTATTCCAGACATGAGTCCTTCATGATCCTTCCTCCATGAATCACCCCAAGTCCCCATTACCAAGGAGGAGAACATTAGCTACAGCTGTAGATTTGATACCTATGCACATCTGACAAACCTCTCAGGTGCAGAAATTGCTATCGGGCCTCTGGGCCATGCAAAAATGGTGTCAAGGAAGAAAATCTGGAGGCAGTCATTTCAGATCTGTACATTGTGGGTGCCAGTGGAGCAGCGAGCCTAGTGGTATCTGGTGGAAGGGAGAAGAACTGGGATGATCCTCTAGGTATATTATTTCTGAAGGGTTTGAACATCCTGACCTCAGTTTGCTTGGTGGAATGGGAAGTCCCCTCATGCTTCCTGCTTAGACGATTGGTATGTTCTTCAGGTGAGGGTATGGATACATGGTAAAAGAAGGAAGGAAGAACAGAGTTGGTTTGGAACTGCCTCTGGTGGTCATTGCTGTGACTTTTCTAGGACAGAATTCATCTATCATTAGCACTGGTGCTTTATTAAAGCACAAAGCTCAGACTTAAAAATCCTGCAGGACCTCTGACTGCTTGCATGGCTTGTTTCCCACAACTGTGGGTCTTGCAAAGGTTCATCAGCTTGGGCACAATATCAGACGCAAACCACTCAAACCACCTCTGGTTTGCACATGGGCAGGCACATTGACAAATTAGCTTCCTGGACAGCAAAAGACTTGGGAGCAGGAGGGAGATACCTAAGGACTTCTACTGGTGTCAGCACAGGTCCAGTGAGGCTGGCACTGATCTGGAGCTAATGGGCTCTGGCTGCATGGACCCAACTCTGCCACTGGGCATCTACACCTCATGTACTCACCACTGTGTTTCAGCAGTAGAGCAGTTTTCTGAAGCTACTGAATGTTGTGAGACAAAAGCTGACACAAGCTCTCCCTCCATCTCTTACCTTTCTTATCTGCTCTACCAATTGCTGTGTTGCCCACAGCTCCCTTATCCAGCTACCACAGTAAGTCTGAAGCAGTTTGTGCCCAGGAGGTGCATGTGCTGTCTGCCTGGCTGAGCAGTGAGCTAATCAAGCCTTCCTGGATTTCTGAGCAATGGGTACTAGTGTAAGATGCTCACAAAGCACTGGGACTTAGTCAAAGGTAACAAGCCCTGATAGACTCAAGCTTATAGATGTTCATCAAATTATTTAACTTATCCCAGAAACAGCTTGGCTATTCTGCTGACAAAGGAAGTGCAAAATTGGTGGAAAGCAGGAACTTTGCTGGCTAGCAGGAGTTCTCCAGACTTACCCGGACAGGCAGTAGTCTTTAGTTACTTGTTTACATTCTGTTTCTTCAGTAATACAATAAATATCAAGTAACTCTTCTGGAACTTGAGATAGGGATCTGTTGCATTTTTCTGTCTTGGCACAAATACTCTTTATTAAAAACAAAAATTGGGGGAGGAGGAAGAGCTGAAACCTGAAAACTTATCATAGATGGTTCTTCTGTTAGAGTGGAGGAAACTGATAATATCTGTAGATTTCATTTCATTGTAGCTTGTGCAAGTGCCTGCATAGCAGTAGTCCACAGGTTCCTTTTTTCTGCCCACTGCAGTCTTCTGATTTTCCCCAGTGACTAGAAGCAGAGAACAGTTTATTACTCAATTAGTTTACTATACAATGCATGGTTTACTGGTTGCGTTTTGAATAGTTTCATTCCTGTTTAGAAAACTCCTTGCAATTTTTGCACATTATAAATATGTTGCCAAATGCAAAAAATATATATAAATATATGTATGTGTTTAGCTTATGTCCTCTACAGGTTTGGCTGTGCTGTTTCTAATGAGATCCCTCTGGCCAGAGAGCACAGAAGGGGCTCACTCATGCAGGCCATGTGCAAGGGGGAGACGAGCCCTTCTGTCACAGTTTTGCGTAGCTGGGTGCTGGTAGAGAAGAGGGGGCTGCAGAGATGGTGTCTGCAGGAAGCAGCTAGAAGCTCTCTGCAGGCCTCTGCAGAACTGCAGAACCCTCTCAGGCCTCCTCCCTTCAGCAGAAAGGCCACGTGAGCCACTGACCAATGTTGTGTGCATCTCAGTTGACACCTGTTTGTGGCTTTTGGCTTACAGGTATCCCATTAAAATAAAGGCCTGGTGGCAGTAGGGCTATATTTGTATATAATGATAGAGGGCCAAGAGATGCGTGCCCGCGTGGCTTTGATGCTGGAGATGAAGGATCCCCAGGCAAGCAAGACAGGAGAGAGGGAGAAAAAAAAAAGTCTATCTTTGCTTACAGGGACTAGATGCAGATCCCGTTCACCAGTCATTTCTCTGCTAAGGAAATAGACTTGTGGTACCCTTGGACCTGTAATGTCCCAGGAAGAGCCAAAGAGGCAGAGCCAGGAGTGGACTGCTGGCATTGCAGAGGTTGGGGCAGGCAGCAGAGCTGTGACTTGCAGGCAGCTGGCAGTAGGCAGCAACGGTGGCTGCTCTACATAGGCCACTTCCAGGGCCTAAATACCAAGCCCCTGAGCACCGGGACACGCATCCGGGCCAGAACAGTAAGCTGGGAGCGGAGTGCAGTTACTCACTAGGGCAACATGGATGCCTGATCAGCCGAGTGGTGCTGAGAGTCAGGATCGGGTCAGGATGACTGCCAGCAGTGGATGGCTATTTCTCCTATTAGTTAAGCAGGTTTTCCAAGTTTATACATTGTCATATTTCTTTTACTCCTCTCTGACCTCTCTCTGTGGGTCAGAAAATGTGTACTTCTGAAGCCCTCTTGTTTAGCTCTCAGTTTGGGAGAGGGAAAAAGTTGCTCATGGCTCAGCTCTTGGGGTATAATTTAATTTCCTGGGTCTGGGGCTAGTAATTTAAACCCATGTAATTTAGGAGGTTTTCTTAGCAAGAGCACCTAGAAGCTGAATTGGCAGAAATTATATGACAAGGTACAGGTACGCTTTCTTTGAAAACAAGAAACAAATGTGAATGCTACCAAGAACCAGGAACTTCAGTAATTTTGTGTGTACTTTAGTGTTATCTTCACTGATCAGCCTCCCCAGCCTTTGGTTGTCTTTGTTTTCATTTTTGCATGAACACAATGATGGTGCTTTTAGACTGAGGTATTTCAGGCACTATGTCTTACGCAATTTGCTCTTAAACAGCTGAGACATGGGTGCCTATCTGTGTATGACAAGGATTAGTTTATTGCTTATTTAATAGAGATCTTGAAAACTTGTTTATAACTGTTTACATACAATTTTTTCAACAATTCAGATTGCCTAAGGCTACGGCATGTTCCCCACGCTTATGTGCAGTGTGTAACCCCCCTGTGGCCTCAGGCAAATGGAGTGGTTAAAAGATTTATGCACTGCGTGGATAAACAAAATCTGGGAGAATTTCCCCGAGGCTTTGCCTGGATTGGCAAAATGGTGTGATTATAAAAGATGATAGTTAGTACCTGGCATTTCTCATGTATGCTGGCTTGATGAGGAAAAATCTGCAAGAGACAATCAGGGTTTTTAATGAAAACCTGCTTAGGTATAGCATATGTTCACAGCTTGACCTATCTAACTAACTAACTGCTATCACTGACATACAACCCTTTTTCATAATGTAGATGTAACCTGAGAAAAATGCCTCAAAGACTTTCAATAATTTCCCTGACCAGACAGTGCAAAAGACATGCCAGATTGAGATAGAGAGTTGGAGAATTTCTCTTTCTGGTGGAAGAAACAAAATAGGAGGCTGCCAAAATTGCCTGTGGTTTCAGATCCTGCCCTGAACCTTACCGGCGATTTCCTGGGGCCTGGTATCAATGGGAAAGCATCCACAGGCTGAGAAACGTGAGGATTTCACCTGCAACGCGTTTCTGTTGTTCTGGATTTGTGTTGAACTCACACTTCTCAAGACTTTGTGGGGGGCAGTAGCCAAAAGCCTTGCTCACTCCAATTTGACTTTTAAGCAAAGCACAACAGTCTATATATAGCCTATGCGTAATTCTGATTTCTCTAGTAAAGTGATTGATTTTCTTTCAGTATAAACCAGTCTCTCACTGGCTTAGGCCAAATCGAAATAAAGATGTTGGCTTGGCTTCCAACACCGCCAAGGAAATTAATTCTAAAACAGCACCATCCATTACACCGGGCCAGCGTTCGTCTGGGCCTTAGACTGCCCAGGGAGGGGTTCCGGGGACCAGCCATTTTCCTCACACTCCGGGCGCAGGCCCCCAGACCCTGCGGGGAAGGTGTCTCTCGGGGGATGGGGGTTGCCAGAGACCACCCCCCCTCCATCCCGTCCCGGTTCTGAGACCATCCCCCAGGGCCAGCTCGGTGAGCACCGCCGGGTGCAGAGGGATGACCTGGGGGATGATGCAGTGGGGGGGCTCTTCGTCAGCTCTCGGCAGCGAATTTATCTGGAACGCAGACGCAAGAAGCTGCTCACACGAAGCAGGTTACCCGCTCAGGACCTGCAGCCGCCCGGGACTTCCCGGGAAACCGGGAAGTCCGGGAACCCTCCTGCTCCTCGGGGAGGAGCCACCTTCTCTCCTGGAAAACCGACTGCCGCCCGAGGGGCGGCCAAACGCCAGGCTGCCCCCGGCGGTCCCGACCCGTGGCCCGCGGCTGCCGCCCGCTGGAGGGAGCGAGCAGGGCCTGTGGCGGGGCGGGAGCGGGGGACGTCCCGTCGTCCTGCCCGTCCCCCCGGCCCCGTCGTTTCACCCTCTGCCTACGCGCTGCCGCTGAATCAAGACCGTAACTGAACTGCCGTATCCCCTGGAAAGGCACCGGGCCTCAGTGGGATGGCATCGAAACGCGGTGGGTTTGCTCCCTGTGGTGGTTTTTCTCCCAGCAGTTGAAAGCCCATCACCGTTAGGGCTTCAAGTCTCCGTTTGCTCTGGCAGAGCGCTTTTTTTCCTCTACTAGAAAATCCTTCACTAATCTTTTTTATTCCTGAAGGGAATTATTTTGATTCAGATTGTGCTACTTTACCAAATTCTTATTTATAAGCCCAGAAGGCTGCTCTCATTAAGACAGTCAGTACAAGGCAATCTCTTCTTACTTGGAAGGCTCATCTCCACACCCTCACCTATCCAGTTTTAACATCGCTGTAAAGCATAGGCGTCAGGTCCAACAATATTTTGTTGTTCAGTTCCCCAGGGCTACATAGGGAGGTAGCACTTCCATCTCTTACCACCACCCCTCCTTTATATTTCCTTTTAATCCTCGTTGCTGGCATGCACCCTTAGGGCCCCAGTGATCCAGAAATGCCACTCGCTTGGGGTGCCTGCTTTACCCTTCAGGCACGGCCTCTCTGAGTCGGTTCCAAATGCAGAGCTTTGTGTTTGCTTTGAGGCGCGTTCACGAACTGGTCCGTCTCCCAGACGTAGCCAGGCTGTATCAGATCTCTGCCTTGCCCTACCACTATTCTTTTGGCAAACTTGGTGCCAGCTGTAAATGAGAGTGATGACTTGCACATTTCCTTCAAGATTATTCCTGCTACCAATGCCTATGGAATGTCTCTAGAGAAAGCTTTGACCAACAACTGCTCTTCAAGAGTTTTTATGCCTGTCAGCCAAGCAGTTTTTAGGTCATGTAATTCGGACCATTTCTTTTTCATAAATCATGTTAGACTGAAACAAAGAGTTTATCGATGTCCATGTGGTTTTTATCTATGCAGTTACCTCTTTTATCCCAATTCTGAATTGTCTAAGAACAAAACCAGATTAATTTGATAAAAGTTTTGCTGGGGCTTTTTTTTTCTGTAGAAAGGATACTAGTTGCATTCCGATTTCCCTACATGACCTTTTCCACAAGTAGCAACCATCAGAGCTCCTCCAGGTTTCTGAGTTTTCCCAGTCTTCTGAGATGAATATCAGCTAAGCAGTAAGTGTCAGCCATAATTTCTGGGACTCTTGGTACATTCTAATGAAAAAGCTCAGCCGCTCAAAGTGGTCTTTCCCTCTAGCAGAAATCTAACATTCTCTTTCTGTAGAAAGGACTGTAAGGTTCCTTGTCGTACTCATATGACAAGTCAACTTTCACACATGAACCAATATCTTGCTCCTTTCTAAATACAGGAGAGACTATTTATTTTCACATTTTTCTTTATCAGTAACAGTTTACCATTGACATACAGTCACAGGACCATGTCGTTTAAAATTTTAAGTGTTTTTGTCCCCTGTACTGTAAACTTCAATAACTTGTCTTCTGTTTAGCTGTGTTGGACAAGACTTCTTTCCCTACTGTCTTTAGCTTTATTTATCACTTTTTAACTTCATTAGCTTCTCATCTATATTTATTAATATCGATTTTCCTTTCCTTCTGTTTGATAAATAGCACAGCCTTACTGCCAACAGGTACATTTATTTCCCCTTTGAAGAACACTGCATTTGTGTTCTCTTCCCCTCACCACCAAGCATGAAGTGTGGCCACTGTCCCAGCCCAGCTGGTTAAGATACTGAAGGGATGTGGAGGCACTATGGGGAGCCACTCAGCTTTAATAATTTTAAATATGAGATCCCTCAATTCATGGCTTTACCTTTTCCAAGGAGCATCAAATTAGCTGAAAAAAATATATTGTACACAAATCCACTTGCCTCTAGGTCTCATCCCAGTTCCTCTGCACATCTTAATATTCACCACAAAGTTCTATGTGTGGCATAGATGAGAGACTCCTGGGAAACTGCCCCACATCAACGTGGCTTTCAAGTGCATTCTTTCTGTGCATTATTCTGCACAGAAAATCCTAGAGGAGCAGGGAGAAGTCTGAGGCTGTCCTTAACCACTGATTGTTCTCCCTCTCCTCTGCTTGCTTCTGAACACTCAGCCTTGTGGGTTTTCACTCCCCAGTTTGTCTTGCTGCTTGTGGGTGAGACGCTCTTTCACTTTCTTGATTGTCTCACAGCATGGGTTAGTTTCCTGGATTCTTCTGTGTAGCCTTTGAACCGGTATTGTTAAGATGCTCATAATAAGACCCCAATTATTTTTATTGCCCATCGGTACCCGACACAGGCTGCCCAGGAGCAAACCTGTAGAACTTAACTCAGAGTCAAAGCTAATCTACTCAATAGACCTACAGGATGAACATCTCAGAGGAACTTATGACTGTATCAGCATTTAATCAAACAAAATATAAAGTCCTGTGGAGAATACATGCAGCGGCCCTCACGAATCGTGCTCCCTCCAACAAAATTTGACAGTGCAACTGAGAAAATTTGACTGTTCTGTGCAGTTGAGTGGAGTTTAGTTAAAAAGACAGAAATAGCCCAGTCGTGTGTAAATTAGATGACATCATTTGAAAACAACCGAAAGAATGGAGACTAAAAAGCTCATCTAATTAACGCATAACAATAGTTGATGATTTATTGAGTTTTTTGTGAATATACAGTTTCTATTAACAATATTTAGATACATTTTCTCAGAAATTCTTAATTATTTATGCTTAGTAATTTATGATTAAACATTTTACAAGAAACAAGGCACTAAAATGTACAGTTAGTCATCCTTATTACATACACTGTGAGTTTCAGACATACAGTAGATTCCCCTCACTTAGACAATTATTAAATCTCTTCCTCCAGCGGTACTTTTTGTTGCATTTCATACATGTTAGAAAACAGTTAGAAAGCACACGTTTTAGGGCCCTCCTTTCGTTTCTTTTTACTCACTGTTTCTGTAGGAAAACCCAAGAATTTCCTATGAAAATTAGCTACACGACAATGAAAACCCCATTTCTCACATTTCTAAGGGTTCAGACATACTGGGAGGTCCCTAGAGACTGAAACCATAATATGGGCATTATTTGTCAATTAAAAACAACAGTAACAGGAAAACAAATAACTTTGTTTAAAGGTGCAATTTTCAGGACCTACTTCTGTGCAGGGCAGAACCAGCTTTCGTGGTGTTTGAGGCACTAAAATACCAAACCAACACTTTACAACAGGTGAGGTGACTGAGGCTGACACCATACTAGGAAAATCAGACTGGCCTAGTGGCTGCCATCTGGCTAAAAAGGGGGATCTTAAGTAATCTATAGACTTCAGTGCAATTTAAAAAAGCAAAACCCAGAAACTGTTGCTAATAAAAGGTGAAGACCACAAGAGATACTGTCTAATGCTCCGTTAAAATATTTAGTATCAAAAGGAGTCTATACACTTTCAAGTATCTTTTGACAAATAGCCCAGTACTTAAGTGCTATTTCTGTTTTAGATGCTCACTGACTATAAGTACAAACACAGCACAATGTAATTTTATATATTGTTAAAATACAACAGAATCTAATGTCACATAATAGATACAACACAGTGTAAAGAAAGAGTGGTTTCCTAATTATTTGACAGCTTATACAAAAATGACAAAGAGGAATGCCTAGATTCAAGTTTCTTCTTGAGATTCTCAAGCTCTTGTGCTGGCAGTATTTTAGAGGTTTGATATGCAGTGCCTCTGCATTTAGGCTGCAGTGATCCTGATCCCCCTGAACACACAGAGAAAGATTAACACTTTCAGAGGGTTTCAGAGGATCCTTGCAGTCTCTGTGATCAAAGAAACTCAGGTGCAATTCCAATGCTGGTGGAATATACATGCAAAACAGGGGAAGCTTCTGCAGGGTAAGAAAAAGTGATGGTGGAGAAAGAACCTCTTGCAGCAACCTTGAATAATACCCTTGGCCATTGCCAAATAAACGTGAAAGTTACATTTTCCACTCAGAAATATAAGATTTTTAATAACCTGGCCAATAAGACTTCTCAAAACATGGCCTACGTGAGTTACTGTCACCAGATGGTAGTTCTAGTGAAGATGGCAATAACACATTTGGAAACAAATGATCTCTTAAAAAGAGTTTTCACTTTGTGGTTGTTGTAAAAATACTTCTGTTAAACTGCATGAAGTTCCAGGAGATACCTCTGGGAAGTGGAGCTTCAGTGCTCCCTGGAAATTGGTGGGATTTGCAAATGTGACCCAAGTGCTCTGTTGAAAATCCCATCCATGGTTCCTAAAGGCCGTTTTGCCCAGAAGTGACTTGCCATGACCCCTTCTGAAGACAGTGGATTCACACCTCTGAAAAACAGGCCCTGTAACCACCGGTGCTGCTGGATGTCAGGTGGTGGCCAAACAGCTTGTATGCATTGTGACTGGAAGTTCAGAAAGACAACCACAAAAGGAAAGGTATTGTTAGAGCTACATCTTCTAGTTCTCTGGGCAGTGAAGCAGACCAGAGTTATCTCTAAATTTGCATTTATGGATTACCAGAACTTTTTCTGGTATGGATTTAAAAAGTTATGACAGCTGCATCTTGAGAAGCTGAAGATCAGATCTCTCATTATTTAACTTAGACTCTTCAGGAAAAAAAAAAAAAAAAATAAATAAAGTGTAAAGTATAACTGAACACCAAAGCCCACATATAGCTGAAAACAGGAATTACTAGGAAAAGGTTTGATATATTGTTCATTTGGTTGAATTTAAATATACCCTACTGGGGGGTGGGTCAATATAATTGGCTTTATGTTTTAATTAAGAATGTGAACTAATTTGATGGAAGTAGCAAAGATTTTACAAGGAGGAGAAGTGAGAGCCTGCCTGCATGATATATTAACCACACCAGTTAAACAAATCCTAACAGAAAACTGTATCTGTCGGGTGGAAGCTGTGGTAATTTATTGCTCTTGGTAGTTGAACTGACAGGGCATTGATTTTAATCTGTCTGATGATTTGGAAGAGTTAATTTTATAACAATTTTAAAATCCCCAATTGCTTACCACCCAAAGCTGTTTTTACAGATCACCGAAGTAACCCACTGCTCCTACCATGTCCACGCTTGTGTTTTAGGTTGTGACAGGATGTGGGCTTGAGCCACTCCTGTCTGTGCTGCGTGTAAGAGAAGGGCTTATGTTTAAGCCAGTCTTTTCCCACGCCTGATCTCCCAGCCTGGCTCCCTCGGTGCTGGATTTACAGAAGCAGCATTGGCAGCTGTGGCACTTGGACCAGAACAAGAGCAGAAATAGATCTACGCTTATCTCATCAAGCTCACTGCTTCATACAGAGAAATGTATTGGCTTCAGAGGGACTGTGGAAGTATAAACTGGAAGCAAGCAATTAATCTTCAAGAGGAGGAAAATCAAAGATTGACCCCATTTGTCTTGTGATTGGCTGAGACAAAGTATCATTGCGATCATTTATTGATTATATCTCTCCATTTGCCACCTTATCAGTGTAACATGGTGCCTCAGTGATGCAGTTAGCAATGATGGCTGCTCCTGCTAGCCCTTAATTTTTTATTCAAATTAATCCACCGCCGCTGATCTGGTAATGGAAAAGATGCAGCAAGTCAGTGTGAGGAGACTTGGGAACATGAGCCCCTCACATGCCTAAGTGCATCCTAGTAGGAGTACTGCATTCAAGGGGAGGATGACAAAATCGGAATGGGAAGTCTTCAAATGCTATCAGTCACCATTGGACAATAACATAAAGCCCAACCTAACTCCAGAGGCCTCATGCAAGCCAGTAATTGAATAGCAAAACAAGTGCATTTTGGAAACTAATGTTGCTTTATTTGGCAAGGCATTCTCATTACACCTCATTTTAGATGCAAAGTTGGAGGTAAGGCAAGATTTGGCTTGGACATTATTGTTCCTTAGGCAGAGGCTGAACCTCTCTATTAGGTCAGCACTGATAACTCCCAGCCTGCCACAATTTCTGCCCTGGCTTAAATACCAAATACCTTAAATCACCTCCCTAATCTGTACTTCTCAGAGTCTCAGTATGTGAGATCACTTACAAGATCTTTTTCAGATAAATGGAATTTATCGTGCGTGTGTCAAGGGAGACTTCATACGGTCCATAGCCTTGGTATTGAAAAGTTGTAAAGCCACGTGGCTCACTGGGTTGAACACATTGTGTTCTGTGGAACACATAGGTGTCCAAGAGAACAAAACAATTTTTAGCAAAGCTTCAGTGAGAGTAACAGGTCAAAATTGCACAACTAAACAGAAGCAGGAGGCTTTTCCCCCTGCGTTATCCTGGGATACAGAATGTGTGTCAGGACTTTATACGGGTGATTCGTTTGTCCATTTGTGGCTTAGTACAAAATTTCAGGGCATAATTCTAAGAAAAGGGAAGGGGTTTGTACGTGACCAAATAATGGACAAAGCTCAAGCAGCTTATATATCACCTCGTTAGTGCCATATAAATAACAAATTACTACTAAACTGGCATAGAATGCCAGTTTCAGATTGAGGGCTGGCCAAGAACAGCCTTTTATATCTGAGAAGAAATATTTGAAGACTAGTGGAATACAATCAATCTCAAGTCATGCTGAATGCAAAGCTACTTCTACTCTCTTGCCAAACAAATTTGATTAATTAGGTGCTCTAACATTTGGTCAGAAACTGAAGCACACAACTATTCCGCAGCTGGACTGAATAACAAAAGGAAAAAAATAATCTCAATCAAAAAATTTTTTAAAAAAACTCACACACAAATTAAATAAGGGCAATCTAAAAAATCTATCTCCCTTTATTTTTGTTATATTAGAGAGTTATTTCCATATATATATGTATGTATACGTTGTGTAGCTTTTTAGCTAGCCAGCTTTTCATCAGGAAGGCAACAGATTGTTTCTATATATTTTCACTGCTAAATATTGTATTCTTTTTTTTTTAATTCCTTCCTTTTATTTTTGTCCTGTGGCTGTTTTGGCAGCTTGGGAAAGCTAGCCTGGGATGGATGAAAAGATTTGACAAAAATAATTCTTGTTTCTTACTGTTAAAGAGGTTGACCATCCAGTGAGATGCATCCACACGCTCTCATGGATGTAGCAGCTTCCTAACCCACGGCCACGTGGTGGGGATTGTCCCGCTCCTTGCTGTGTAGCCGATGCCACTTGGCAGGCTGCACGCTGGACGAACTTCGTGCGCCTTTCGACGGGGCACAGCGTGTGTGTGCCTGGGTAACGCCGTCTCAGGAAACTGCCCGCCTTCAGTTGGGTTGAGTGAGGTCTAATAACTCTGGTGGGATTACTGCTTAACGTAGTTATTTTTCTTATTGTCAGGCACTTGGAGCTGTGAATGATACGATAGGTGTCCAGAGTCTCAAAGAAAAGAGAAATCAGGGAAGGTGAAGAACATGCTGGGGCAACTGTTTGGCATATGTGACTGACCGTGTTACCTCTTGGGACAGCTAAGAACTGTCTTTGCTTCTGACTTGCTCTGAAAACCATAGCAGCCTTTATTTCTCCTTTTTTTTTTTTCCCCCAAGTTTCTAATTTGTTCAGAGTTATTAACGTGACTGATGATTTTGTGGGATGCCTAATCCCTTCACAATCAGGATAGTAAAATGTTCAGAGGCACAAGTAGTCCTTTTCTATTTTGCTGCTCTTAGATTTCTATGTCCACCTTTTTTTTTTACATAGAAGAAAATCAAGATGTTTCATGTAATTCCATTACTGGAGAAAGAAAAAAACCCAAAACCCAGAATAGACATCTAAGAGGCAAAGTCCTTTCTAACTCAGCAGTACACAAGCTGTTAATCTGTGATAGTGGAAATGGAGATGACTGCTTGCTTTCACTGTGAAAAGACATCATTATCCTATTATTATACACGGCAACAAATTGTTGCCTTTCTTTTTATCATATGTACAGAGGTGACCTCTGTAATGTTTTTTTTAATTATATTAACAGTTGTTGCATATTATCCTATCATCCCTCTTGTTACCTGGTTTATTTTATTAGCCTAAATCTATTAATTTTGGTATACATTAGTACTTAATTTGCATGGAAATGTTTTTGAATACCTAACTAGAGACGAAGTTCAGGAGGGGTGATGATGTGGGAGTTTACAGCCAACTGCTTTGAGAGAAACAGAAAAATAATGTGAAAAGACAGGCAATTATCTTATGAAAACAACTAAGAGGCATTGGGTCTTAAAAAATTAGCTTTGAAGAAGCTAGCTCAAAATATGAAATCACAAGAATACTTGTGATGGAATTTACTTGCCTGGAAAAAAATACAACAAAGTGTTATTTTAAGATTTACATGTAATTTTCCTGCCCCCAAATTAATAATATATAAATGTGTAGCAGTTTATTATTTCAATGTCATTATGAGAAAAATACCTGAAAACGTGATACTGCATGGGTGTGGGGCTGTACAGACCGGGACCATAGAGACTCAGAACGAAACTGGAAGCATTATCATGCAAGTGGCTTTGTGAAGCTTTGTGAAAGCCACTGTAACTATAACCAGCAAAAAAAACCCCGTGAACTGGAAAAGATTGTTGAAAAAACAATGTGAAGGTTTTGTGAAAGCCACTGTAACTATAACCAGCAAAAAAAACCCCGTGAACTGGAAAAGATTGTTGAAAAACACTTAAGTTATTGTACAAACCCTTGTGGGACTGCTAAAATTTGATATTGGAAACACGCGAGGAAAAAAAAAGATCATTAAGCAAATTTAGGACAAGCCCCTCAGCTGCACTAGATGTGGTATAACTCAGAAAAGGGTAGCCCTGAGCCACCCTTCCTTTCTCAGGTCACAGGGCTGCACCGGGACTATTTTAGCCCTGCGGTCTGAGCATGGAGCTCAGGCACCACATCTGAAACCTGCTCTCTAAGACCCCTTCTCAGAGCACTGGCTGGCCAGGAGGATTGTGTCTTTCAGCCCTGGCTAAACACATCTTCCCAGGGTTGGAAGGAGCATCGCCAAGAGGATTTGTGGCAAGCAACAAGATCACTTGTTCCGTGATAGAGCAGCCTGGGCACTGAAAGAAGTCGTATAACAGATTGGAGGGTGGGTTATTTCTTTGTCAAGGTAAGAGCCTTGATTTGAGGAAATATCCATGAGAATCTTCCACTGAGACTCTTCCACTAGCTAGAAAGAAGGAACCGTGTTATCAGAAAACCCCAAACCTAACCTCTGCAGAACCCCAGGGATTTCTTTAGAATCTGTGCCACTTACACAGCTTCGACACCCCGCACTAGCTCTGGTCCTGATGAATGACTTTGTAGTCACAGACTACAGAATTACATGGGGCAGGAATGGAGAAAGTGCTCTTCTCTACACAAACCTTTCTCTAGACTAACCTGTCTTCAAAATCCTTGAATACATTTCCGAGCCTGTGCACAGAATCCAGACTATATGGACAGCTCGGTAGGAAAGACTAAATGTGTGTTCTCTGGAAGGGGAAGATGACGACTGAGGAGCACCTATCTCACACTCAAACACTGTGATATAGGCAATTGGGGCAAGAGAAAGGTAAGAGCAAAACACACAGCTCGGGATGAAACCTACTGCTTGTATTGCTGGTTAAAAAAACTAAGGGGGAACACAGACATATGGAGAAAAAGAGAAACATATAGAAAAGAGCTAGCAAGTTAGATAATCTCCAAGGAGACACAGCACTTGGAACCAGGCTAGTTTCATTTTTAGGAACATAAAGGGATTCACCACAACAGCCTAGACTGACAGTTTCTGTTTGTGAGAACAGAGAGGCTGAGAGCAATGGCCTCCATACGTTTGGTGTATGTTTTCTCTTATGGAGTTAATTAACCAGGAGTCTTTTTGTCCAGTGTATCTTCTAAGTTTGTTCTTGTCAATAACTTGAATAAAAAGAACAGGCATGTTCTTGCTTTAGAAATACTGTTGTATTACATCTATGGGGGAAATGCCTATATAGCTTGGCCAAATGGTTAACAGGAAAATACAGTGACGTGAAGGTATCGGAATGATGTAAGCTTGAAAAAAGGGGAGAGGAACAAATGGACACATGGTCTGAGATGGCTATATCAGCGATAAGAAAAGTCTAACAAGAGAAAAGATTAATACCAGAGGAAGTAATTGGGAAAGAAAAAAAAATTGTAAAAGTCACTTTTCTCAAGTCATTTAAACTCCACCACACCAATCACTTTATAAAAAGCCTTTAGATGGAGAAGCCAAAACCTGGCAAGGAGACACAGCACTCCATCTTATTGATCTTTTCAATTTTTCTGTGTCTATCTACCCAGCCTTACAGCTACCAACAGTCAACCACAGATTGGAAAGCAAAAGCCTGTGTCATGAGTGAGCCATCTATTACCTGTACCACAAAAGAATCTTGTATCATTTGTGTTAGGTGTGACATTCCCTTTTCTCCTCTGTGCATGTACTGATCATTCCTTCTTTCTTATCTTCATCTTGGCTCTTGCTAATTTTTCTCCTGTGATCTTCTTTCTTTTAAATAGAAGCTGAATTTAAAAGATCTATTGTTCAGCCTAAGAACTCTAACTTTTGGTCTCAGAATAAGCATACCGAAATGCAAGGCATTACCCACTTAGTGCAGTCTGGAAGCATGCATACTTTAAATGATTTTTTAATAGAAAAATAAAACATATTTCATGAGCAATGGTATAACTTTCAGGAGTCAAAAGTACCCTTATCTCACATATCATGAGATTCTCCCTGGACTATTTCATACCTTCTCACAGGGGTATCTAGACCTGGATTGTCTCTCCATTCTTGCTCTCTTCACAGTGCTGAAATTGTCTTTGTCACCTTTTGACACCTTATCATACATGGTTTCAATTTCATAGTTTCAAATTACCTTCCTTCAGAAGCAGTGTGAAAGGAATCCCATCACCAGTTACCAGAAATGTCTTTCCTATTCTTTTTTCTGGATGGTACCTGAACAATTGTCATAACCACTCAAATAACTGACTCTTCTTCCAGACCACAGAATGCAACCTCAGAACAAAAAGGTCCTCGCTCCTGTTTACTTCTTTCTTTTGCCTCTACTGCTATTATACATCATTGTCCTACCTTCCAATAGTGTCTCCATTCAGCAGAAAAAAAAAAGAGAAGTGTCCATAATGATATCCTTCTGTGGGAGTCCTGTGCTCCCTTCATACAGCCAATTTATAAGAAAACTGAGTTTGCTGTCAAAAAGATCTGCCTTCGGATTTCATACGTGGCCTATTTTTTTTGATCTTGTGGCAGCTCTGCAAATTTTTTCCCCCCTGCCATATAAAGTAAGATGCAATAAATCACTCCCACTGCAATTGCTGGTGTTAGCACGTTGAGGGGATCCGTGCACGTACCACAGCGTTAACCACAGTGAGCAGTGCTGTGGTTGATAACGGCAGTGCTTGCAAAGATGAATCACCAGCAAGGAAAGCAGTTAAAAAAAACCAACCCAAAACGCCAAAAACCTACCCAAAACAAAACCCAAAGAAACTCACTCCATCAGAAAGAACATCCAGGGAAGAGATGGGAGTGTAACTGGGAATGTATGTTTTGTGACATACTCTAGTGTGAGTATGTTGCTCACTGTATGGACTTGCCCTCATGAATCATGATCTGAAAATACTTCACTGCATAATGGGATACTCGGGTTTTTCACTGCAAATTTATGGGTTTGATAATTTTTCTTACTACTTCAAATGCTGGTTGTAACCCTTCCTGCAAAACAGCTTTTCAAATAGCAGAAGTTGTTAAGAATCTTAGTGGAATTCTGAATTTGACATTTTCTTAACCCTTGCCCCACTAGACTAAACTGCCTGGGGAAGGATTACCTTTATTTGTGCTTTCCTACCATCCACTGCTCCATGCTCCAAACTCAGTGGGGACCCTCACATGAATGCTTTCTTACAAATCACATCCATCATCCCTCGCTGACAGCAAAGGCAAGAAACACACTACCGTAACACACAGGACAGAACAAAACAGAACAGTGCTCCAAGACAGGAATGGTTCCCTTGAACTGGTTCCCACCCTGCGTTGAAGGTAAACAGGGTGAGTCTTAGTCTTTTCTTGCAGCTAGAGAGAGGCTGAAATACTCCACCATCAAGTATCGCATGAGGAGACAGAGGGAGACGTTGCCAATGGATTGGACGGCTCGCTACATTTTAAGAGCTTTATGAATTGTTAAAAAGCTCTTCCCTTCAGCAGGACTCCAGGTACACAGCGCTGGCATCAGCATGCGACTCTCCTATTTTGGTATTCTAGTTAAATACAAGATGGGCTTGGAAAAGAGAGGAGAAGCACAATGGCTTTTGAGGAAGAAGCCGCCGTCTTTCCAACATCTTACAGGTCAAGGCTCAAGCAGCTGGAGGGACAGTCTCTTCATCAGCCAGTCAGCTGGAAAACGTTACCGTTCTTCACAAGCAAAAGGCTCAGTTATCACAGTGGTCCTTGTGCTACTTCCTTCATGTTCACATCTTCTATGAAGAATAAGTTATGAACTGTATTAACTAGAGACAAGGATGGGTTGTTTTTCTTCCTAAGCAGCAGTATAACAAAACAACTGACACCTGTCAATCGCCTTTTGTCTCAACAGCAGAGAGGAACTCCAGCCCTTGCCTTCATTTGTGACATGGTAGAGAGGAAGCAATAGAAATCAAAATAAACACTATTACCTGATTTTTAAAGCTGTTAAGTTTTCTTAAGAACTCCCAAGGTAAGAAGTACCTTAAATTTCAGAAGGATATTAGAGGATTCTGAGAGGGGAAAATATGTTCACATTTTAGACCACTGTGTGTTAAACAAATCAACTACCTACACATGAACAATACGTTTTTCCCCTTGGTGGACTCTAAGATTGTTTCCCTAAATGTTAAGAATCAAAGTGTGTTCCCCATCAGCCGGGCACCTATCCTGTCACTGTACATTCACATTAAAAAACCCTTCTTTCCAGTGCACGTTACTCCTAAATGTGCTCAATCAGATTGACTCTCTGCTCCTTTTTGCTCTACGGTGAATTAGGAAAGGGTCTGTTAAAGGACGATACGGGCCATTCTTTTGTGATGGTCTGCAGTTTTCTCTCCCAATACATTTTCTTTTTATTTAGCACTTCCATTTTTATTCTGTGTTCCTCTTCAGCCATCTCACACTCTCTTTCTATTTGCTGTATTTTTGCCACATGAACTTCATTCATTTGGATTAACTGCAGTTGCAAAATTGACATTTGCTGATGATGTTCTTCCTCATGCATCTTTTTCAGAGCACTTTCCTGAGACGCTTTACTTCTGTAGTTCTTATCTGCTGGTATTCTGACATCAGAACACGAAGGCTCAGGTTGGGAGGTACCTTCACATACTGGGAAATGTACCAGCTCTTTCTCTTCATCACAAAGTTCTCTGTTTGAGACAACAAAAGACTCTGCAAAACATAAGAGGAAAAAATATTATAGTACTCCCTTCTCCCTCAAGAGACAGGAAGTTGTGATAATATACTTATTGTTGTATGCACCTAAAGCTTGTGCTTCTCTGCCACAGTACAGGAGTCACTATGTAACGCTCTGTTACAGAATACTAAGGACATAGTGGCCTGAGCTGAACCACTTTGGGCTCTGGTGATAGACCTCCACAGCTATAATGGCAGCTGAGAATCCCAAAGAGAATGTAGACATTTGTAAGCAGCCATCTAAATTTACGTGGCTGGGCCTGGAGCTAAACCTTAATGCAGCTGTTTGAGGCAAATCCCTGTGTGACTTGCAGTATTTTTATGGAAGATTTGAATGTCAGATGAAGAGCTGCATCAACATCAATAACAAGAGATTGAGGAATACTGGGAAGAATACGACTTATTCCTTCCCTGTCGCTACTGTTCATGCTATAAGTGCAGTGGTGTATATATTTAGGAAAAAATTACATTATTCTAACTTTGAGATGGTTCTACTAATTCTACTGAAATAAGAGAACTACTCATGGAGTAAAATAGTAAGCACTGCAAATAAGGGTCTCAAAATACATTGCTTTACAAATCCCAATTACTATTCTTGGCAAATATAATTATGAAAGAGATGTAAGAATTTTATCTAACAATGTAGTTACTCTTGTCTTCTGAGTAAGGACAGTCTTCAATGCGAGATCGTGACAGAATAAAGTCTGCAAGAAACCAATGTAGCCACCCTCCCTCCTGGTTTTGGATTATTCCTTCTGTCCATGTTTCCCAAACAAAGAAGAATGTAGAGCTGAACTTTTTCAAAAAGGCCATTCTCCAGTGTGAACTACAGTGTGAAATACAGTTCTACAGTCTCTTTTTAGGTCTTGAAAACAAAAGAGGAAAGACCTACAGGGAAGTCTTGCAGCAGACAATTGCATATCAATTTGCTGGTGGGAGGGGGTGTGCGTGTGTATTTATTTTATGTTTTCTAACACTCAGAAAACCTTTTCCCAGAGAAACAATACTTTATAAAGGATCAAAATCTCTTTGCGACTGTTCTCTGGAAAGCTAGGAGGATAGCTTGTGATGCTTGCCACAAAGTAGCAGATATATCAGAAACTGATGAAAAAAAAATTGAGTAAAACCTCAGTTTAACTCTTGGGGCCTTGGGAAATACATGAAGTCTTGTAATATCACAGCTCTGAAATTACTTTTCTATAACCAGCAGTCACAGCTAAGTGGAGAGATTTAGACTGCTGCAAGAGAATAACTGGCAAAAATCACATACAATACAATACCAGTTACAGTAACGTTTATACCTTGACTAGAAGCATCGGGCTGATATTCAGAATCTTCTTCTGGTGGGCTCTGCAAAAAGTACATTTGCTCAGGCATTATGCTGGCAATCTTCTCTTTCCCTATGATGTGAGTATTTATAAGTGGACTAATACTTCTTTTTACCTTCTCCCGCCTTTCATGTGCCATTATCTTTTTTGTCCGTGCCTTGATATTTTCCCAGCATTTCTTTAACTGTTTGAAGTCTCGCAGGGATACACTGGGCTGGGAGTTATATTCATGAGCCAGTGCTTGCCAGGTACGTTGTTTCAGAGCAATAGTTCTTGCATCACTTTTTTTACATTCCAGCACGTACTTGTATTTTTCAACTAATGCAAGCAGAACGCTCTTCTCCACTTCTGAGAAGTATTTTGCAGGCTTTATAATTTCGTTTTGCATTTTCTACTCTTTCTCCAAGAAGCCAAAAATCCTAGGAAAACAATATTGACAAGGAAAAAAAAAAAAGCAAGCATGTATTAGAACTGGTTACAGTATCATGAAACTCTGTTTTAGCAAATTACTCCTAAGCATAGCTTCTGATTCTAATACACTTTATTTCCTAGAATTTCTTGTGAACAGTTCTAGAGCACATAATGAAGCATTGAGATAAGCATTAGGACAACTATATACTGTGTGCTATTGCCACTTCAGTGGCTACACAGTTACAGAAGTAGTATGCCATAATGCAAAGCTTCTTGTCTTTGTTACAATTTGTCTTGATATAAAATATTCAGTATTCAATTTACTTAGTAACTTCTTTTTAGTAACTTATTTTCCTATTCATTGCAGTTAGCTACACCCAGAGCATTCTGAAACCCAGTCCTTTATAACTTCAGTTTTTTAAGTCAAAAGCCACCTTCAGCAGGTTTGGGCTCTCTTTGGTATATAAAATACCCTCTCTTCTGCCTTTGCTGACCACATGCAAGTAACTTCTCCCTTCTCCCTTTTCAACATTTGAAAGTTGTATGAGAAGTGACAGTAAGAAGTTATCTTCTAAAAGACTTGTCGGTAGGAACAGCAGGAACACTGTGCTGCCATCCAGCAAGACCTGAACAGGCTGGAGAGCTGGGCAAGGAGAAATCTAATGAAATTCAACAAGAGCAAGTGTAAAGTCTTGCACCTGGGGAGGAATAACTGTCT
>VZTU01025227.1:0-10506 GCA_013400835.1 Zapornia atra | reverse complement strand
CCCTACGATTCTGTGATTCTCCCCAACACTCAGCCCTCCTTGACTGATATCTCATAGGCAGAAGGATCCTGACACAGTATTACGAGACTGAGAAGATGCAAGAGTTGCAAGAAATCATGAATTAATTAAGGAAACTAACTGCTCTGAAGGCACAGGTCCTTTGTCCTTTACTGCTGACTCTGTCTTCCACTGCCAGTCACTCTCAGGAGTGAGCAACCAGGCTGAAGAGTTTTGGCCTCACTCAGGATGGTCACTGCTACAAACTTGCATCATGTCAATGGCTGCCTCTCTTCTCAAGCCTGGGACTTAGGTATACAATGGGAAAAAGGCACCTGATAACCAGGGAACTCTTAGCCATAAGAAAAATGAATAAAGCAGTGTTTCCTTAAATTATTAGCACATGACTGTGTGCTAATATGACTTCTTTAATCTTTCCACACTTCTCTCCCCATTCCCTCCCACTACAGCTGCATAGCCCCAATTACTTTTGCACTGTGGGCAGAAACTTGTCAATAATTAAGTAGAAAGAAAGGGAAGCAATGCTGTCTTAGCTCCTATTTCTTCTGGTTTTAATCCCAAAACTCAATTGAATATACATATAACTGGTTCATACTGTTAGCAGTCTAGGATTCTCCCAAAATTAATTTTCCAGTACTTTGCCCATTGTTTCCACTATTTCACTCATGATGTTACTTGAAGATGCAAGAGATGTCTTTATTTTTTTCCTTAACCCCACTGCACTAGCCCTCTCTTTGTACCATTCAAGTAATTCCTTTACTGTAGACGTCAATACAGTTACCATCATCTCTTTCAGTGGAGGTAACCACTTACACACATAACAGGCAAGCTAATAGCAAAATGAGAAACCAACTCTGATGGAAGGATAGGAGCTTTCTCAAGTAGCCCATAAAACATGGCAAACCCCAGCAAAACAAAGAGGAGTCCAAGAATAGAGGAGTCAGTAGAACAAAGCCTAGATAGAAGAGCAAAACTGAAACAAAGTGACTAGAAGTAATAGGCTGAGCTTAAGTATGTTAACTCAGCAGTAGCAACTAAGTCCTACCCCACACTGAAAAAGGGGCAACAAACATTCAATTTGTACTTTCTGCCACTGCTCAAGGGGGCAATCACCAGGCATGTACTGGCTGGACAGCCAGCATTGGCTAGTCACAGTTCTGCCACCTCTTACCAAACGCTGCTGTCATGAGGACATGGGAGAGATAGAGTTTTTGCAGGCAGCAGGATTTAGTGGTCAAATGGAAAGATCCATAGGAATACAGGCTTTACTAACTCTGCTGCTCACAGAACAACTACTTTATTTTGCAAAAACAAAAAGGTGGCAGCAGGGAGAGGGTTGAGTGGCTGAGTGTAAGGAACACAGTTCCCTGACCCAACATTTCCTCCATCACACTATATCAAGTTATTAACTACTCTCTGTGAAGAGTTAGTCACACCACATCTTGGTGACATGAATTCTTAAAACACCTATAATCCCACAGAACAAACTAAGTGTATGTAAAAAAACCTTGAAAGTATCACATACCAATCATTATAATGTCTAGGTCTAATAGAAGAGAGCATCTGCTTCAGAAGTTCCTTAAATAAAAAGTAAATGTAAAGAATAAACAAAAGTCAGAAAATGGACATCCTAACAGATACTGAACACTGCCAACTTTGGCCCATGAAACAGCTCTCAAAACATGTAAGAGAGACCTATAATGAAACAGACCCTATCTACATAGACTTTTATCTATTAATCTATTCTACTTAAGTACTTATTGTACCATTCCAAACCACTGAGCTACTTTGGACAGCTGATGAAATAAAATTCTTGGGACTAAATATTGATGCTTTACCCTCTCTTAGCCTCAATTTCACTAAGGAACATGATGAAAAGCCATCCCACCAGCAAGTGATAAGATCCAATAGCTTATGACCCTAAAAAACCAGAATCAGAGACTCCATATGATCAGAAAAGGCTGATTCTGCCTTCTACTGATGCATGTAAGTCTTTCTAGCTTTGAAAAGAGCTAGAGAATCTGAGACCAAATCTCAGACCAAAAATCATTACATTTGTGTGCAGAAAATCCCTTTCTAATTAGAAAAACAATGGATTTTCAAGAACTTTGGGGACTAAGTTCAAAATTTTAAACTGAGACTTCCTGAAACCAGGTGCTAGGTATTATGCTACACAGACTGGCAAAGATCAACTGACACCAGTTAATACTTAAAACATTTCCAAATATGCTTTGGTCTATACTAGCAACCTATGTACTAGGATAAAAGCTCATCTTTCATGGATGGAGCTACAGCAAACCCTTCAGCATCACTTTTGTACCACACTATAATTTATTACTGTTAATTTTAGTGTGGTGACATCCGAGATCCCCATTCATAAGCTCTAATACTGTACATTTAGGAACAGAAATGTAGGTCCTATTTAGAGAAGAGTACACAGTATTAGTCTTCTCTGCCCCCCTACAAATTTCTAACTTTTTTTTTTTTACTATGCATATACACAGTACTTGTGTCCTTTCCATGAAAAAGCCAGGATTATGATCTAGGATAAGAACTCAATAACTGGTGAAAGCAGTTTCATGCATTCACTGTGCAGAAGAAAAGAGTTCTTGAAGATTCTTTTCAAGTTCTTACATGCTTAACATGCTTGCTTCAATATATTGAAGCTCATTTTCAACTAAGTGAACAGAAAGCACTCTTGAGACGTCAGAGAACTTAGAATACTGAGAAGTTGCAGCAAAACACCACCATATATTTAGATTCTCCTCTTTTTCTTCATGCATATCATCACCTTCTGGCAGCCTACTGGCTCCTCTGATGAATGAGAGGTAGAACTCCCACAAGCCAAAACAAATTCCATTTCAAGGCTTAAAGATCCTTCCAGGACACACATCCAGGATACAGTTTAGCATGTAGGAATCTATGCTGAACTGGAAAGCGTTTACTGTGTCTATATCAAAGGGGATTGATCTTGGAATGTGTAGGCACATGAGGACAGTTAAACAGCAAATTCTAAGAAACAAAGAATGGACGGCTTCTCCCACTCTTACAGGTGCCCAGGTGCTAAGATGTGCAGTAAGGAAGTATTTTATGCTAAATATCGTCCTGGCATGGCTCCATTCATAAGTAGCCTTACAACAAATCATTGTCCTAACTACTTATCCTACTTTTGTCATGTTAAAATAACAAAAATATATCCCAACTCCTGCTTTTACTTTGAAATGTTGTGTGGTATGCTTCTTTTAAAGGCTATAAGGGATGCACTGTGATCTGCTGAAGGAGTATCTTGACAAAAGATTACGCAAGTGAAGAAGTACACATTTGTTCATAAATATGTATTATTTTGCTTGCACACACCTAAACATACACCCAAACTACAACCAATTCCAAAGAATCTCATTTAAAACAAACAAACAAAAAAATCACTTCAGTTTAGCATGTATCAGTGTTTTTAGTTGCTGAAATAGTTTTTTAGGCATAAGAAAATGCAATGGTGGAAGACTTAATCAAACTTTAAGGTTACCCTAATCGAACCTAAAGAAAATGGTTTTCTGTCAAAATAGAGTAATGTATGGTATGGAAACAGAATTAGTTTACCAATATCCATAGGAATACTACCAGAAGTAGTTATGTACTGAAAAAAAAAAATTATTTATCCAACTTAAAGTGCAGATGAAGCTTTAAGCATAGTCAGTAATTAACAGCATCGGAAATCAATGGTAATTCTGTCCTTTTCATCCAGTGTTTGAGGGTGAAAGAAAGGCAGGGGAATGGAATGACACAAAGCAGTCACAACAGGTTTATATTTCATTTGAATGGCAGAACCAGCAGTAAACAGCGTCCTTCCTCCTCAAATGTTAGATTTTCCTCACCGAGCTTCCCACCTCAAGCGTTCCAGGCCTGACCCTGTCTACCTTGAGACTTGAAATCACTGGGCAATTAGATGCATATTACAAATATGAATGATATCTGTATGGAAACTGTGTTATATATAATCAGATTTAAAAAAAACCAAACCAACACCTTTGTATGCTTCTCCCCCCCCGTCCATTTTAATACAAGTAAACAGTTATCATGAATCATTCAGCAAACGAACAAAATCATACATTATAAAAATTCACGTTACTTTGCCTAAATTTCTCCTGACAAATTTTATACACGTATAAACGATGACGTATTTTAAAAAATAGATACACAACATTACATTTTATATACACACACGCACACAGAGTTACATTTTAAGCGGGTCATCCTGCTACCTATGGAGGACATCCAAAGCAGTTTGTGCAAAGCAAGGTAATGGACGCAGGTTATTTCGAACGATTGTCTGACATTGGTCAAAAACAGGCATAAACAGGAATCCTACCAGGCTCTCCCGCACCCGAACTTCTCAAACATTAACTCGAGCTTGGTTTTATTTCCTCGCTAGCTCCTCTTCTGCTTGAAGGAGGAAGGAGAGCAGGTCCCGGCTCGACAAAGGAGACCGCTCCACCCAGGGCGGGCATGCAGGCTGCGGCTGAGGCGCGGATCCAGGGACATCTGCCGCGGCGGGAGGAACGGCAAACGGTCACGCTGTCACCCAGCGCCCGCCGAGACCGCGCTCTGTGGGGCCGCCAGGGACAACCCCACCCTGCAGCCCCCCTGGTTTCTCCCTTCTCATAACAAAGCGCCGCTGAGAGCACCGCCGGCTCCACTCCCCTCCTCCTTCTCCTCCCCACCCCCGCCTTCCCCCCGCGCTGGGCGGCCGGGCCTGCCTCCCTCACCTCCTCGCCGGCAGGTCGCCGGCACTCCTTCAGCTCCCCGCAAACCCCGCGCTGGATTTCCGCCCCTCCAGAGCGCAGGCGGCGCGGTACCAGCCTCTCCCACAGGAAGGGCCGGGCGGCAGAGCCCCGCCGTGCCGCGGGCAGGAACCGTCTCGGGGAACCCTGAACCTTCAGGTGCGGCGGCGCTCCGGGACGGGGGCTCCGCTGGGGAACAAGCACCCAACGGCGGCTAGGAACAGGGTGGGCAGCCCCGTCCGCACCCGGCGCGGAGCCGCCAACAGAGCTCTCGGGCCGCACGCCGTTAGCGCGGCACCCCGCACCCTCCTCCCACGCGTGCGGTGCGGTACAGAACTGGGCGGGGGTCCCCAGACGCACCCCCTCTCCCACCGGTCCCCGGTGCAGCTGCAGCCAGCGCCAGCTCGGGCTTTACCTCCGACAGCGCCCGGCGGAGCGACGCGTGTGCGCGCCAGCGCCCCCAGCGGCGGCGGCGGGGGGAGGCGAGCTGGCGGGGCTGAGCCGCTTCTGCCAAGCGCCGTTCCCTCCCGCCGGCGCGCAGCTTCCGATCCTCTCACCTTACCGTCCACCGGGCCCCTCGGCGTCCCTTCCGCGCCTCGCGTGACGCAGTTCCTGCCCTCCCGGTGCGCCCCGGGCCCCGCCGGCAGCGGCTGGGCGCTTAGCGGCGGGCGCGTAGCGGCGAGCGGGAGGCGTGCGCGCTGGCTTCCCCTCAGTCCCCTCCCCTCGGCGGCCAGCCCGGGGAGGAGAAGGGAGCTGCCGCCGGCTGTCGCTCGTCACCCCTCAAGGGTTGGTGGGAAGCAGCCGGTCGGGTAGCGGGGCGTGCCGGTGCCTGACTCCCTCGGCTCCCCCCACCCCCGGTGCTCCCCGCTCCTGGGCTGGGGTAAGTTGGGTGCAGCGGTCGCCTGGCGGTTTCCCCGGCTCCTTGCCGGAGCAGGTGTCCGTCCGGCCGCACCCCCTCGCAGCAGATCTGGAAGCGCCGGCAAGGCCCCTTCCCCGCGACGTGCGAGGTGGGCTCGGCGGGCGGGCGGCCGAGGGGCCGGCTTGCTTGTTCGGTGCGTCTGTTCGTGTGGGGCTTGTACATCCGCACCCACTCCCCTCCAAACCCCTCGCCGCGGTCCCGAGCGGCAGCGTGCTTCGCTTTCCACAGAACACCCGTCGCGATCATCCTACAGACGGATGCTGGGGCTCTGCGCGCCTGGCTGCTGCCGCTGCGTGTCATCTGCCCCAGCCCAGGCGTGTGCTTCCATCCCAGGGAAGAAGCTGGAAATAGCTTGGATTAGTTTTTGTCTCGGGGTGTGCGTAACTTTCTGGCGGCCCTGTGTCTCCCGAGGGAGTCTCTTGGAGAAGAATTGTTTCCTTCCACGTCGTAATTCGCTCTCAAGTTAAAAAATGTGATGGGTTAGCCTGGAGATTTAAAGCTTGAGAGTAATGGAAGATGAGGCACAAATTAAATCGGGAATATGCATGACCCTTCAATAGGCAAAACAAGAATATGAATGGTTTTATAAAGCTAATGTAATAATTGCAGTCTTTTTGCAGTTTGCCTGGGGTTTCCTTATCGTCTGAAGATCAAATATGGACCCTGAAGCAGAGGTAAAGAAGCAAGTAAACCCTTTCTACTGCAATGTAAGTATTCCTTATGGAAAAAATTGTAATCAATGCAAAATAACTTTGGTAGAGCAAAGTTGTACTAAATGAAGTGTGACTTTTTTTTTGTTTTTCTTCTCCTCTTGAGCAAAATAATACATGGTACTGGAGTTGAACTTTGTTGTCTTTGTTATGTTTGACTTGGATGTGTCTCAAGAAACTTATTAAAGCGAGTCATTTAAACAATATATTTCTAAACAAAGGTGTTAAAGTGGAAGATTAAGGTGCAACTTCTGTTTAGAAAAAAAATAATCCTAATCTATCTGATTCTCAGGCTTATTGCTGCTTTTTTTGGAGTGTCATGGGTTTTTTAGAGGAGGACAAAATCTCGGGGTTTCTTTAGAGGAGGAGAAAAATATTTGGACTGCCTTTGTTCGTTCACCTGAATTTAAACCTAATTTGCTCCCATTCTGAACCAAGCCAGGCATAAGCCAGCTGTGATTGGAAAAGCTTCATACGCATGTGAGTGAGGCAGGCCCTAAACTGACGACACGAAGTGTGTTGGTCTGGATGCAGTGCTGAGAAGAACTGGCTCATCTTGGGCAGGCGCACTGGCTTGTTACAATTATGCCTGGCTTCTGATTCAGACTTGGTTAGTAGTTTGTGAGGAAGATTTGGATCCACTTCTATTATCCACACAAAAATACGTGAGGAGATAGCTACAGTGCTCTGGAGAGATTTGGAGTTTTTATATGATTCCTTTTTGTTACACTGTATTTGGGTGGTCTTGGAGCCTCATGAAGAAAAATTCTAGAAGCTGCTTTAGTTTGTCTTTGGAGGAGCACTACTTTGTAGAACTTGCCTACAGTGAAACTTTTGATAGCTGAATTGTTTTGGTTTGCTGTCACTGGTATCTTTTTCTGTTGGTCTGTGCACAATACTAGAAATACTACTTCTCTTTAACCTAGATTTGCAAAATCTGGTGTGCCTCTGCATTAAACTTGCAGACTCACTTCCTTGGATTCAAACACAAGACGGTAAGATGAGTTTTTGAATGTGACTTTTATTAGACTTTACAGATCTATTCAGCAATAGAATATGGGTTTGAAATGAAATTTTTTATGTAGTGTTAAATGTGCAATTTCAGATATTTAGCTAGTTTTGTTGCTTTATTATTTTGTTTACTGCAAAAAAAAATCCCAACTTCGTTTTGTACGTTAGTCCCATCAGAAAGCATTTTTTATTACTTTGTGTCTCCTATTTTGGATTAGTAAAGACAAGGCATGAGAATACATGGCTGTTAACAGATCCAGAATGGAATTATTTAAATCATCAACAATGTGGGAAAAAAATGTCTCTTCCAAGTTTTATGTAATGATCTATTCACCTGAGATAATTTGTGTTGATGTTAATCTAACTTACTTTATAAATAATAAAATGCTTGCACTGGTATTTTTTTGAATCTTAAGTGTCTTTCTTGTTGGTCAATGACTTGGTAATTTAGGTTGAAGAAGCACTGAAGGCTCATGGAATTGGTAAGTGCAAGATTTCTTTTTTATTTCCTACTCTGTTCTATATATGTACCTTTCTCCCCACCCCAGTGAGTTGTTAATGAAAGAAACAAGAAAGACTTTCTCAAGACTTTTGCTTTAAGACCTGTCTTACGTTCTTTAATTGCATAACTATCTTATCCTACAGAAATCAATCAATACTGTGAGGAAGAACTGTGCAAAGTTTATTAAAAAGTCCTAGCTACAATACTACAAATCACCCATATTAAAGTTTGGAGAAACATTGAAGAATTCAAGACTTTCAAGATTTAAAGTGTATTTAAAAAAAACTATGCTCCTCAAAGAATGTAGAAACACTTCTTCCTCCATGTACTTTATAATTACTTTTTAAAAGAGCTTATTCAAAATACATTAATTAGCTGAAGCAAAGTACTTTTAACAGGTTTAATATATCATTAAACCTTCCCATGTCTTTATGAACTGGTCTAGTTCCAGAAGCCATAAAGTTCTAATTATGTTCATAATTGTTTTGCTCCTCCTGCTTTTTGATGCAACAAAATATTTACAAGTTTCTGCAGTGCAGTGCTGCTAGAATTTGGTTTGAAAGTTGTGGCCCAAGTTACACGTAGTCATTGCACCTATAAAACCTAGGAATTTTTGTATGGACTGTAAAGGAAATTTAAATGATTAAATATTTAGCAGCTAGATGCTGCTGAAATGGGTGCCCTGAAATTATTGGATCCGAAAGTGTTTAGAGGTGAATTGGTAGGCAGTTATCATGTCTCTCTTTGACATGCAGCTGGCATTTAGCAACATCTAATTGGCAGGAATGAGCCGTCAGCATCATCGGTTGTCAACACAATACTGTTTGTAACTTAAATACTCAAGAAGGGTTTTCATGAAGATTCTCTCTGTAATCAAAGCATATGTGACTCTTTCTGGTGCAGTAGTATAGGTTGAAGCCCTCTCCCACCTTCTGTGTACGGTTTATTGTAAGCCTTATGCTCAACTTCTTAGCAATACCAGATTTGGAGAGTAACGGGGATGAGGGGCATTTAAGAAATAAAAAAAAATCAAATTTGCCTTTAGCTGGTGATGTTTCAGGCACTGTGAATGATTTCTCTATCTATTTTTTTATTTCCATGTAGTAAAATGCACAGCTTTCTGAATTTCTGAAGTCCTACTGTTTTTTTCTTAGAGTGCATTAAGCCCCTATTCAAGGAACAGCACTTGCTTCTTTTGCATGCTTGACATTCCACTCCCAAACACAGAGAATCTCATCTCATGCTGTGTCTCTCCAGGTTCCTCAGTGGCAGATAACATTATGTGGTCATCTCTGTCTTACCTTGCTTAAGGTTCTGCAGCCCCAGCTGTGTTGTGTCATGTGTGGATAGGAAAAGAAACATGTAGCAGAGGAGGGAGTAACTGCAGACCTTTTGGAAAAGACAGGAGGGTTACAGGCTGAGTCAAGTACATTGGCAGGCAGCATGTGGGTGGACAGTTTAAGTACCTCAAGTTCTGTAGATTTAAACTGAATTGTTGTGATGTATTAGATTAAAGTAGCCCTGAAATTTATGGAATGAGGCTTTGTTCATGATAGAATAAAAGGTATTTGCACTGCAGTGAATCAGGCTTTTCTTTTGTTGAAGGTTGTCCTCCATATAAACTGAATTACAGCCATAATTACTTACAATTTTAGCCTGTTTAATAATTTAATTTTGTAATGTGTGTTTGAACCTGTGATGTGTGCTAACTAGTGGCTTGATTGGTTGGATTCTCTGCCTGCTTTGTTAAATTGCCTGACGTTAAATAACTTCAGTGTTATTCACTGTAAATGTTTCTGTCTATTTAAAAAAACCCCAACTCATAGCACATTCAAAGCTAAACATAGCTTTTTTTTCTCATGTAAACAAAAGCTTAAAGAGTTTTGGTTTTAAAAAAATATGGTTTCTGTACTTACAAGTTTATTTCCACTTGTTGTTTGCTTTTATTTAGTTAAAACAGCAAGTGGCTCAGGGGAGCAAGTGAAAACAGCTGTAAAACTTCCTGATTATGGTAAGAATATTTACTGCCAAAAAAAGGGGTGGAAAAATAAAATGTTTTGAGGTACAGTCATTGGGAATTCATTTAAGTTCACTGTATTTTCCATCTGCAGTAATATTTTAAAATAGTTTTTAAAATAATATTTGCAAACAAAATGCTATAAAAAGAGTGAAAATAGGATTGGGGGGGATAGTGTTTCTCAGTAACTGACAGTTTGTGATGTGGGGCCATGTATGAGCAGGCATTCAATCAAAAGTGAATTTCTGAGCAGATTTTCTCTAGGCCAAAGGTTAAACTCAGGAGTTCGTTTCATTTTGGAGGGTTTTTTGTGATGTGACTTGAGACCATGAAGACTGATTGTTAGAAAGATGATGTGGGATTACATAAAATTGATTTCATCTTACAGTGCAAACTGAGCCAGAGAGGTTTCATGGGCAGACCCTGGAAGAACAGCTTAATACGTGTAAAGACTCAGAACCGGCACTTGGTGAGGGCTTTTAAGACTGTTAATTGGTTGTGTGATGCTTGGCTTTAAAGAGTATGGATTTTTTTTATATATGTGTGTGTGT
>VZTU01025226.1:144420-191773 GCA_013400835.1 Zapornia atra | reverse complement strand
AGATGAATGGAGGAAAAAAAATGATAATATTATTGACTTTGTTAAACCTATCTCATATGATGGATTTATGAAATGGAAATACAGAAATTCCTTAGACTGTGACAGGAAATACAAATCATGTGAATGGAAAGGAAGTAGCACTGAAATAAAGCCATTTCAGAAGATAATGGGTTCACTACAAAAGGTTCTTCTGTTAAGTACCTCCTATAATTCTGTTTTCAGCGGAGCACCTGACAAGAGGCAGGAAAAGCTGCATGTGCTTACATCACGTTTTGTTCACTAGTGGCTGAAGATGTATTCAGGCTGCAGGCAAACAATGCAGTGAGGGTTGGAAGGACAGAAAATTCTGTGTCCAACCTGAAGTAACTGTTTCTTGGTTAGTACAAAATCAAATAAAACAAAAAAAAAAATCCTACATAAATAAATTACTGATACTCTAGATCTGAGTATTGAAGAGGGAAGATTATCCAGCCACGGTGATTAGAAGTGGCATTTTATCTACAAAGATCAGTCAGATGTGTCTTCTGGATCTCAAATGTGAACAAGAAAGGACTACTAAATTTTGAGGTGAGTTTAGTTCTGTATTACCTTCAGAATATTTCACATGAATTTTCCTGAAAGGAGGGCCTGGTGCATAGGGAGAAATTTTTAGGGCTGAGAGTGACCTGTTGACTGAACTCACTGGACAGGAAAGAATAACACAGGGATTAGCACTTACCACAGCTCTGAACAAGGTTTTTGTGCTAAGTGCTGTCATCTGGGCTTGTGAGTTTGCACATAACACATCATGGGTTTGTGCAAAGAAGTATGGAGCAAGATTCGTTCTTTAAATTCAATTAATTGATCTCAAAGATACTGAATCCAGAGACCAGCTTTAGTAATGGCAGTAGCCCTGAACAAACACTCACTTGCATTCCTTTATTCTATGTGTCAATTGCTAAATTGTTGAATGTGTTGTGTTGTCAAAAGACAAAGAATACATATAATATCTTTATTTTCTTGTAAAATCCACCCACCACCACCACACACACCCCCCCCGACACCCTTTTTTCTTTTTTTTTAAGATAAAATTTAGGGATATAATGGGAAGGAAAAGGAACAGACAGAAAATTTTGGCAATGCTTTTCTTAGAGTTGTTTTTATATTCTTCTCTGATATATAAATTACCAACACCAAAGAATGAAAAAACAGAAGAACATTTTCAAAGGTCGTACAAGTGTAGCAAAATTTCCAATGCCTATGAAAACATCACCTCAGATAGACAGAAATGCCCTTCATATAGGCATTTGCCTTTTTCTATTGAATTGGTTCATATTGTTTAAAACACACCCTAACACTTACATTCATAAATGTTGATCTCAAAAAGTGTGTTCACAGAGTAGTAGATACCAAAACTGAAAGAATAATTGGAAATTTCATTGTCAAATACTTGAATACAGCCTTTCTGTGTGTTTAATCTCTGCCCTGATCTTTTTACCTAAAGCACTTCTTGTGCACTGGAAATCAAATTCAGGAATTACATAATTGGCTACAACAGGAATGAGTGTCTGCCTTAAGGGGTCATCTCTTGTTCTGCTACTTCACAATAAATGTGAATGAATTCCTATTTCAATGAAAGTGGTCACTAGAGGAAAACAGAACAGAATTTCATCCCCAGATTTTAATGTTGAAACTGGAAAAGTAAAACTCCATTTCCCCAAAGTGCTTTTGGTGTACTTGCCATACTTTACAATAATTAAGATGTCTTTATATTTCCTTAAATTAAGCAGTTAACATTTGCTCCTCCTTTTAGTTTTTGAGAGCATAGGAAATATCAGACTTGAGGAAAAAATATGATGCATTGGCCATAGCTTTCTCCGGCACAGGACAACAAAACTGCTCAAATGAAATTTGCTTGCTGCCTTGTAATTTATAACATGCCCTTCTGGTGGAAAACCAAACAGCTTTCAAGTTTTTTAATGGGCAAAGCATCTGTGTTTTGTGTTGAGTTTGACTATGCATAATATGGTCTCTGAGACAGTTAGATTGACAAAAGGGATTCTTTTTTTCAAAGAGTTATTTTCTTTGGCTTAGGAAAGACACAGCAGCATTTTTTAACTTTTCACACCTTTTCTTCTTACCTAATAGGTATTGTCTCATGATTTATTAAGAAGTATAGAACATGCATTTTCTTAAAACTGTAGAGAAATCAAGTACTGTAACAATGAGATATTGTAAAAAAAGATAGAGAAATATTTATGCAGATTCTCATGGAATTTTTATGTCTTTGCTGCATATAAATTAGTCTTATAACTTCACTGAGGAGAGACAAGAATAAATAAATTCTCAGAGCAGAAAAAATTGAAGTTTTAAATAACTTGCTGAAGGAAAAACTTGAAAAATGGTAAAAGAAAAATGGGAAAAATATATATTTTCTTGGGTTTAGTTATAAATACCACTATCATTTGTGATATATACATACTTAAAAGTGTAAAGACTGTGAGAGCAACAGCATTCTAAGAGATGGGCATGTTAGAGAAAACCTTTCTCTAAATTTAGTATGACTGAGGGCTCTCTCCTTGTTCTGGATTTCTTTGCAAAAGCTTTCCGAATTCCACTAAATAGTAATTTATTGAGCAAATTTTGCATTAAAGTATAAATGAGAACAGAATTTTCTTTATTCAGCTTGAAACAGTTAAATCAGAAATATAACTCTTTGTAATGATCAGCCAGGCAGTGCTGTTGTATTTTATGAGAATCAGTTGGGAGAAGTTTGTACAGTAGGTGTTTAAAAAGAGAAATGCAATGTAATAGATTAAATATATTGCAGAACTAGGTAATTATTCCTGGTATATATGTCTACTTGTTAAATTATTCCACAGTCAATGAAACAAAATATACTTCTGTGAAAATACTCATCTTTGTGAGTATGTGTGTAATATATTACATTAAAAAAAAACCCAAAACAAAACAACAAACGCCCCCCCCCAAATGTTAGAAGAGCATTAAAACTGCAAAGAAAAAAACCCCAAACTTGAATATTGAAGATTAATAAAAGAACATGCATTATCACCTGGTATACTTCAGGTCCTGCTAACCTCAAATAGGACTGTTTAGTGTGCAATTTACTGTGTATCATATTAGGGCTGCATTTAAGGGCTAATATTTCCTAGTAAATGGGACCTTCCTTACAGATTATCTCTCCTTTAAAATATCATAATTATCCCACGTAAACAAAAAGAAACCCTACCTCTCCCTTCCAAATACCCCAAACTCACACATATTATAAGCTGTAAATTATTAAATACCTGGCATTTCAAAAATGCATGGACACACAGTTCTCTTTCCTGTAGTTTATCTGTGAAAATATTACTTGGTCTTTATTTCATGCTGAGTTTTACACGGATTTTAAGATCATAAGGAGATGTTATATCAAGGAAGTAGTGTATGAGAATGGTATTCAAACCTGCATATGCCCATGGCTGTATTAAGATTGTATATGCAATTATAATGCTGTCACTGACCAACTTTTGGGATCTTAATCTTCCATTTTAAGACTATTTTATGTCAGGTGTATGATAGAATAAGTATTCAATATATCATTTGAAATACTTAGCAGAGAATAATACTATTATCTAAAACTAACTGCAGACAAAAATATATGTGGTTAGAAGGAAATAAGCGTATGCAGACCAAAAGAACCTTAATGGCTATGTCTTAACAGGAAATTATACTTTCTTCACAGAATATAAATACCATTTTTCATCTAATATTAGGTATGATAAGAAAAGAAAACTCACAAATGTGGAAAAAATGGTTTTTTTTAAAGGTGTATCCTTTAAACACATATCTTCTTGTACAAAATTATTGGACATTTATGAAACTGGTTGAGATTTCCAACAGGTCTAGGCAAGTGTCTGCAAAAAAAAAATAATCTAAGTGATTTAGTGTAACACACCCTGTGCACCAATATGGCCAACCCACCCTCCACTGACAAAAAACCTCACCCTGTTCAAGCTACCAGGAATAGAGCTGGCCAAGACGGAAAGCCTCCTCAGAAGAGGTCACTGCCCAGGGGCTGCTGATTGAGACAGGCAGATAATGTTCAACTATGAAATTGCCGTAAGGTAGCAGATCTGGATGGTTCTCTCTGGTTGCTTTCCTGAGCCAATCTTTTCCAAAAGCAGCCATAATATTCACACAAATTTGGTCCTATACATTTAAAGTTTTTAATGGCATTGAAAGCTAATTCAGGGTGTCTACTTGCATTTTTGAGCAGCTGAAAGTATTTAGGCCTTGACCATTATACTTCTCTAAATAATTCAGGCTTAATCAGCTAAAGCCACACTGTCCATTAGATCTGCTGTGTTAAAAACAAACAAGCAAACAGATCTTTACTTTCCTCTTGCTAGGAAGTCATAATCAGACACTAACAAGATACCTAAAAAAGAGATAATTTTTCATCATTTGTAGGAGAAAAAGAGAAAGTAATAAATTACCAATTGTGAATTTAGATACAAAGTTTAGAAAAATACTGTGTTAGCACCATGTTATTTTTTAACATGGGATGGCAAACAGAAAAGTTTAAGCTTTTAGGGCTTCTTTGAACCCAGTTGATAAAATGCTTTCTGAAATTTAACTCTTTGGGAGTGTTTTGAACATGAAATGCCTCATAGGTAAAATGTTCACATTACTGAAGGCTGCTCAGAAACAGGAACTTAAGATGGAATGTGGAAGAAAAATACATTGCTTGGTTGAATCTGTGGAAATTATTTGATGTAGTTAGAAGGCAATTTCCTGAGTTGGATTATGTCCAAGATTCAGCAGTTGCCACCTGAAGCTTATTGGAAAAGCCACAGGCTCTTTCATGAGAACAAGTTATTGTGACCTTTGATTTAATACCTCAGGACAGAAGATCCAGGAGGGTTTCTCTTGACAAAGTGCCGATACGGTGCAGGTATGGGTATAAATATTATTCATTTATTCCTTATCTATCTTAAGATTCTGTATTTTGTTGTTCCTGGATAAACTAAACAAGTATTCTTTAAAAAAGAGAATAACTGTACAAGAAACCTGGTAGACTAAAGTCAAGCAGTGGGGATTGTTAAGGAATGAAGAGCTAAGATTACAAAAAGATATTTTGTAATCGGAATGATATTAGCCTTTAAGAAATTGATATTTTGCTTCCTAATGACTTCATAAAATGTTATTCAGTAGAGCAAATGTGCAAAGCATTATGCCAGAACCCAGCATAATCTGCTTCCAAGGATAAGGATAAAAGCACAAGCTAAAGACCAAACAACAGAAGATTCTGTAGAAATAAGAAAGAGCAAATCATGTGAATGGCAGCCTAGAAGTGGTCTGGAAAGCAAAAACTTCCTTATGAACAAGCATTGTTTTAATTTAGACCATGATTTCCATCTGTGGGTTGCAAAACATTTTACTAATTATAATGAAAGCATCACAAAGTCTTTCTGTGGGAAGTAAATACTATGTCTGCTTTGCATATGGGTAATGATAGTACTAGCTCACAGTCTTGAAATACTGGTCTCAACTGCTCCTTTCAAAAAGTGCAAGTTGAAATGATACTGAGCTGTTATCATGAAAAACTAACGGGGTTTGTACTGAAATCCTTTTAGCCTTTCCTGATTACTTTTTATATGGCAGTCACAGGAGCGTGCCTGCACAGTGAGGCTGCTCATTGTATCTGGTTAAGCCATGTTAATTAGAAACAGAGCTGCAGATTCACTGAGATACTATGTTCTTTATATGTAGCTTGATTGACATATGATGGGTCTGTTGAGTTAGTCACATAAGAGGCAGACATGCTTTTTTTTTTTTTTTCAAATAGAGCTTAAAAAATGTTACTGCATGTACTGTTGGAAGTTCTGAGGAAAGGACTGTGGTCACATGCTCTCTGTAATGAGAGTGTTGTTATGAATAGACGTCTGGGCCGAATATTTTATATGCAATCTTTTTATCACAAACTCAAAATATCTTTCCAATGCAATGCATGCATTAAAACAGCAACTGATACCAAATATCTGCAGTTTATTTATCTGTGGTTTATTTATCTGTGGTTTATCAAGCTTACAGAGTAGCATATGGCAAGAATTATTATAATACATTGAGAGTATTTAACCACTGTCTGTTCTTAAAGCTATGACATTAGAGAAAAATTGAAAAGAAAGAACAACAAAATCCATCACATCTGTTCAAGACACACACACTAATAAAAACCTGTTCCTACAGCTATGCTTGAGAGAACGGTGGGACCTTCTGGCAAGCAGGCAAAACTGTGAGTCAAAGGTAGACTACATGACCTCCTGAGGTCCCTTCTACTCTAAATTATGCTATAAAACTGTGGTTTTTAAATGCTCTTTTTGTCCTGTACCCATTGCCATTACATCCAGGGTTGTGATTCCTTTGGGATTCTAGTTGGGTAGCACTGTCACTAGGCCTTGAATGTGTAGCACCTAGTGGAAAACAGTGTATGATATTACAACTGAAGCAAATATAAATTGTGGGCCAAAAGAAGTTATGAAGCTACTAGTCTCAACTTTTTCTTACCAGCTAAGCACTGGCAATTGCCATTCTGGCCAGCTGAGGCACACTAAGCTCCATAAGAGCATACCTAATCAGTATCAATGCCATACACAACTGCATGGCTTCAATGGCTCCTTTGGCAGCTTGTTGCTGATGACTCAATTTAGGAAGGGTATTGAAAGTGTGGGGTGGTGTTTTCTGAAATTCCTTCAGCTCAGTTCACCAGAACATGCATGGGTCCTAGGTGAGAAAGTAATTTGCTTCAAAGTATCCAGACCGCAGGAACCATGTATCAAACACCAAAGAACTGAAATAAATGCTGTCAGAGAAACACACCAGTAAAATCTTGGTCCTGAGAGGTTGCCCACAACTGTTTGAAAAGATAAACAACAAAATTAGGTTAATATTCACCTTATTTTTTTCAGTTATTGCCAATGATTAGTCCTGGAGTGTAAATTAGAAGGGAATTTTATAAAGGTAGACATGACCAAATTGCAATTTGGGGAATCTTACTCCTTCTTACCTGATCCTAGCTGGTTCCTGCCAGGATTCCAGGCTGTTTGCTCCATAACTTTGTCCTTGTGCATGTGTTTCTATGCTATGAGACACTGCCCTCCAGAACCCATACCTCAGTTCTCTCTAACCCTCTTCCTTCAGCTTTTTTCACACTGACAATTCTATTTCCTCTTTGCCCTAAACCTTTCCACCACTACTTTTATCCTTGAGTTGGCCTTCAATCATCTCTTTCTTCTTTCTGTGTCTATCTCCATTTTGTAATATATCTTTTATCTTTCGGGGACTGAAGGGTGGTTGAGTTTAGAGATTTTTTTTCAAGAGCTGATGGACCTAGCTCGCTTCAGAGTGTGATGCACTCTTGGACGCTATACAGTTCATAAAAGTCCGAGGAAAAAAATGGCATTATATCCATGTATCCTGATAGCTTATTGCAGTATCCCCCCATTCATCAGAAGCATGATGTCTGCAACAAATGCATTGTAACCTTCTCTCAAAGCAGCTGAAAGATCAGAGTAATTTTCCTTTGATGAAGGAGTTTCTGTCTCTTTCTGGACCATGAAAAAATCGCTGCCTCTTTCTCAAGCTTGGTGTAGATATTTCTGTTCTTGAACACTGAGTGTAGGACAATAAATAAAAAGTTGTTTGCCAGTTTAGATTCATGTTGACACATGCACTGGAATGCTCTAAATTGGTTTGCATACATGTTCTACTCTTTTGCAGGCAACAAACTATACTTTGGTAGTTTATATCCCCCTGTAGATAGGGGCAATATCTCCAGATAGCCCGATTGCAGCTTGTCCAGCTCTGCAGTGTTAGATTTTGTGATTTTGTGTCTGATGTAAAGGAAATGTCAGAGCTTATACAAATGTAACACAGTTCTCGAGTTTCATGCTGCTATTGATACAAGCAGAAGTGATCATAAACTGTTATTTTAAAATATGGCTGAACTTAAGCCAAAATGAATCTTAGGTGAGTTGACTCAACTTCCTCATTCTTATGTATAAGGATGTATTCTTTAGGCACAAAGAAATTTATTCCTGATATGAATATGGATATACACATCATGATTTAACTTTCTGGTTAGAAATAAAAGCAACTTAATTGTTAAAGACACCAGTTTCCACCTCTGTTTATCTCTGTGTTCCTTGTTTATAGTTTCTCCTTACAAGACTCTGCACCCTGGACAGTGCTAACTTTTAGTAGTTATGTTTTTTAGCGTTTTCCTTTAAGTCCTAGGACTGCTTTGCCATTTGATCACATTTCACTAAGGAAATTGTGCAGGATATATTATTTAGTAAAAAATAACTTGCCAAGATGCATAGAGAGAATTGTTTTGGCAAGGATTCTCTGAGCAGGATACAAGGAAAAAGTATATTTAGAGGTCTTTGGTGCTCAGGGAGATGCATATATTTTCTAAAATGAATTGATCCCAGTCTGCCAAAGACTTTTTTCATACTGGAATAGTATGTGGGAAAAGTCAAATGACATAAACCAGCATTAAATCATGATTGCAGGGATCCTGGCTCCTTGAGGGGCAGTATACACTTGCTCAGTTCCTGCTGACTTTCAAAAGGCCCTGGAGATGATCAGAGTCCTTCCTGGGACACTCAGACTCTCCTAGGATGAGAGGGGGATACCCATAAGCCCTCTGCAAGGGTATTGTCACCTTCCTATGCAAAAACAACCCTTGGAACAAATTCAATTTTTCACAGTCAGTAGCTGAAATGCCATGTCTTATGAAAAACTATAGATCCTCTAGTGTTATTAATAACCTAGCTTTGGGACATATACACATTGACCTCTAGTCCAAAAATGTATCTTTGAGTGCTGGAAGTATTTTGTACAAAATATAAGGCAAGCATTTTTGTACAAGGATTATTGGACCTGATGGAAGAAGGGTAATTCAGACATTCAAAATAATTTCTAGAGGCAGGTGCTCTTTGTAGGGTCAAAACATTGAAGTTCTTGATGCTTAATAAGATAGTGACAAATTTCCTGGCCACTGGCCTCTGTTTCTTTCAGAAGCTACTGATATCTTGCCCCCTCTCTTGATAATTTCTCTCCTACTGCCCAGAGTTAAAATGGTTCAGTCTTTCAAAAGCCCATTCAATGTCAGCCCTCTCTAAAGATTTCTCAAGCTAAGAGCCCAAAATGCCTGGGCATGCTAAAAAGACAGAATGCATGATAAGCATATTCAAAAGTCAAATGTGAGTTTGAAACAGGGTAGGGATTGAGACTTCTGCCATTGAACACCAGAGACTTTGTTGCAGTGACAGTGTCCAGGAACAACCCTTCATCAGTCTACCACACCGGCAAATGTATTCGTGTGCAGAAAGCGCTGCATCAGTGGCAGTGGAGGTTTCTTTTTGGGAGGAAGTGCTGCTTATGCCATGATATGTAGTGCAACTGTTTTACTGTAGGAGTACTCCATACGATGCCCTGGCAAAGGCTTGGCTAGAGAGCAGCCCTTGCTTGTGGGAGCACTCCTGAAAGGAGGAAGCACACACCCAAATTGCAGAGTTGACAAAGAAGCGAGAAATTTTCTTAGGGACCCAGAGTACCTGAGAGGAGTTGATGCAACACAAGATGTCACTGAAAGTTACTGGACTGAGTGGTAGGCTAGAATGTTCTCTGCAATGCTCAAAAAACTGTGTTCCCACTTTCCTATCTGTGAAATTTTCAGAGTCTGTGGGGTTACTTAGCATCCAGAAAGAGTATTTGCCTTTCACTTGGGCATCAGATATAGAACAAGAGTTCTAATCTAATCTAATGCCTAGAGACATATGAACAAATGCTTCCCCTACAAGAAGATCGGTAGCCAGAGCATTGTCAAAGGTCAGGCAGTTTTCCATGCACATGTAAGCTTGAGATGCTTGGATTCAGCAAAATGCAGCATTGTGAATATGGCAAAGAAAGGAATATGCAAACTAAACTTGGTGCTCCAGATTTTTCAGGCAAAGCCCTGAGCCGTCTATGATTTCTTCTCTGTCAAGGATGTGGGATTTGCTGTATATGACATGTGCAGTTCCTCAGAGCCCAGATGTGAAACATGGCCTTTTTTTCCCCATGTTTTTCATGTTGTCAGTGTATCACACAGATGCACGCTGGCTCCAGCCTTTCTGCCCTCTCAGGTAATGGAAATACGGGTCAATTTTGTTTTTCAAAATGTGATGTTTTCACTGGTTGAAAAAGAGCTAGATCAAGCTCAGCTATGGGGAAGAAATAAACCCAAACAAAAAAACACAACCCAAAGTAAGGCAGTGTTAATAATCAGGGGTATTTAAATTCCAGAACCCTGTGTTCTGCAAGGTTTGGTGTCACTGCAGGTGGGCAGTGTGTGTGGAAAGTATGAAAGGTGACAGCTGGACTGTAAATTCATGCAGCTGGGGAGTTTCTTTGGTTTATGCCTGAATAGCATTTGGCTCAGTGGCATTTTGGTCTGTGACTGGACTCATCATACAAATAAATGGAATGTTTTCTTTTTACCCCTGAAGGGAACAGGCATGTGTTTGTGCTGCATACATTATCTGAGTAAATTCAGACCCAGCACTGCACTGTTACTTCCAGAAGAGCTTCAGGTCAGAGCAGGGTTTCAACCAGCTCCTTCCAAGATGTTTTTGGTGACTTTGTGGTCTAGCTGTATAGTGATACCCAGGGACACAGGAGCCAGCTGGCAAAGGTCCTCATCCACAGCCTCTCAAAATCTATTTTTACAGGCTTCAGTGGGATTTGAATTAGGGTTTTTAGGCTGAAGTTCCCATTTCTTGATGCCAGTAATGAGGTCAGTTATTCCAAAGTGTTTAGCATTTATAATTCTTGTAACAACCTTCAGAGTCATATTTTCCAGAGTCCAAAGACCCAGTGTGTTTAGACTATAGAAAGAGCAGTTGTTAATGTGTGCATATCTAGGGGATGCCGCATTATTAAATGTTCATTCTCCACATATGCTTCAGACAATATTGGTAATGATTAAGTGTTTTGTGGTACTGATAAATGCTGCTTTCATGTACACATCTCCGATAGATTTTGGAGCGCTCTTATATGTTTCTCAGGGGAGCAGAATCAATTACAGTAGTTACAGTGAATTTTCTTTCCTTCTTCTTACCTGTTTGCCTCTAATATAGAGAAATCTTCTAATTTCCTTTGCACTCTGACATGCTAGAAATTAATGGAGTAAATGCACATGCTGTTTTACTTTGCCAGAGACTGGCTTATACAACAGATTTTTACTCTGTAAGACAGATTTTGCTGTATTTGTGCTTTTTTCATCTCCCCCTGAGGAGTATTAACTCAAAGCAATCACAAGACACCCATCTTTGCCTGCTGCTTCTTGAACTGTTATATACAGTTATATCCTCTTCTTTGCTTCTTGCTTCTCTATTTGAAGCTTTTTTTATTATTATTTTAAGAGGGAAAAGAAAAAAACCTAAAGGCTGTCTCCTTTCCTAAAATCTTGACTATTTGATGTCAGAAAACTTAAACACGTAAAACATTTCTGTTCCTGTAGAATTTACTTTCAGCAACTGTATTCTTTCTACTCAAATCAAGATAGGTAGAGTGCTCTGTGAAGTACAGTATTGGGAAAGGAAGACGTGTACATGCTTGGAGAATGCTGAGCTGCTTGTGAAGCTAAAGACACTGCATGTTTATGACTTGGTTTTCTAAGCAATCTCCAGAGCTTGAACGGATTACAGTGATATTTTAACAAGGCTGCTGGCATCCATCACCAGCTTTCACTCACTGAGAAAGCTAAAAGATGGAAGAATGTCATTTATTTCCACGTAAGCTAAATGCTAGTGGCTGGAGAACTTCGATGTTTTAAAAACTTCATCATCTCTTGTAAGGCAAACAGGTAAGTCTCGTGGGCTTCTTTTCCAATGCTAATTTTGGTCAGGGAGCTGGGGCTTGGAGGGGACTGGTGTTGAAGGGAAATGTCCTCAATATGAAGACAAACTATATGTCTTAAATTGCAAAGATGCAGTATTGCACGTTGTTGTTTTCTGTCTGTCAGGTTACAAATCCACTATGTATAAACTGGAATATTTCTGTGAAACAGCATTGCTTTCCATAGCCAAGATCTGAATCTCATTCCAGATTAATCCCGTACATATGCAATTATTGTATACATTTATATGCTATAGGAAGAAGATCTTTATGTCAATCATCTGTACCTAGTGAAATATCTGTGTCCAAATCTCTTGCTGCTGTCCTATAATTACTTCTAGATTGATTACTCTGGTTAAAGCTATATTATTCTATATGATGAATGTAGTAGTATCTATAGGACTGTACTTCCTAAAGATTTTTTTTAAACAGTTTTTCCCTGAAAACATGATTTCCTTAACCGAGCTCTTTAGCAGCTTACATTTCAGATGAGTTCTGCATCACTGTAGAAAGACTGTGGTAAACAAGGGGTTTCCTAGCTCACAAGTGGGAATCTAACAGCATCAAAAATAGATATTTCTTTCCCTTTCACCCTTGAAAGAGCACTTTTTCTCTTTGAGTAATGACACTGCTGTGCCTCTAGAGGTGAGGTTTCCTATTTGAAGACTTTTAACATAAAAGCCATGATTACCATTTAAAAAAAACCAAACCAACCCAAACCAGACTCTTAAACCAAAACCAGTTTTTGTCTTAATTAAGTTCATTGATATCCTCTGAGAACATTTGCTAACTTTAAGTATTATTATTATCGAAGGGCAAAGATAGATTTTACATGGTTCTCTAAGATTTTTTTTTACAGGGATGACTATCAGAGAATATTTTGAGCTACAATATAAATATTCATACTTATTTTTTGTTTTAATATATGCTTGTTTACAGAAAGCAATTAATTTAAGCTCCATTTCCAATCTGGCTATGATAATTGAAACAAAGCCTGCTGGCAGACACAATTATAAATAAAATTCTAAGAATAATTAGATGTGTAATTAACAGAAGACTGAGTTGTTATCACTTTCTCCTCCTTATAATAATTCTGCATAAAAACATGAGAAATGGCTCTCATTAAAATCTCACAGCAGATCAATCCACAAAGGGAGTGAGACATTAAAACAAAGCATTCAAGATGTGCAAACACTGTGATTAATTAATTAAATAGAGACCAGCTCCAAGGAAAAGCCTAAAACCAAATGGAATATTTGAGAAATAGATATATTGTAAAAGGTTAACACATTTAGGCTGTGGGTTTTTTTGTTGTGTTGGGGTTTTTTGTTTGTTTTTTAAAGGGATACCTCAGAATACCTTGTGGATATATATATTTGTATATTTTGCTTTCATCTTTTGACTCTGGGGAATGCTTCTGAATACCTGTGCATTATTCATCTGCAAAGTTTTCAAAATATTAATCAACGGAGTGAGTAATTAGTAGGGAAGGATTTAAAAGAGACTGTCAGAGGATGGCTGATGGAGTTTGCTTTCCCCCCAGCTAAGGGGCATTCTCAATTGAACTCCAGGGACTTGCTAAGCTGTTACCAGTGACTTTCACCAGAAAGCTCCTTGCAAAGATACCTCTGCTAGTGGCAAGCAAAAAACCAAACCAAATCGTTGATGAGTCTCTTGTGAAGCAAAGAATTAACAGACGTGTTTTGAAAGGCTTTACCAGTCAAAATACTGGGATTCTGGAGAACGATTGTATTCAGAATAGAAATGCCAGCAGCTACTTAAATCTGGCTTCTGTCAAATTCCTCAAAGTGTATTTTTTCGGGTAGCATGCAGTATTATGCCAACACTCATACCCTGTGTTTTAGAGTAATAATATTTAGGACTACTTTGGCCACTGTACAGTTTTCATTCTAGCAGCAGCCTGTCTGTAGTGCAGTAATTAAGGGCTTTAGGTAGGAATCATATAAATATTCAGGTTATGTTACTTAATGCTTAGAAGTTAACCCAGGAAAGGAAATCACCTGCTAAAAAACCCACAAAAAGATAAAGAAAAAGAAAGTTAAAAAGAAAAAGAAAAAAGAGGGGAGAGAGAAAGAAATCTTTCTTCTATGGTATTAAATAGTAATGTCATGTAATACACACCCAAGAGCTTAACAAAACTGTAGTAGGACTAATTTAGTCAGTGCTTGTCTAATCCTTCATTAGCATACTATTTTTTTTTGCCTGGTGGGTATGTTGCCTGTTGAGAAATAATGTGAATATTTATTCGGCAGTAAGAACTGTTGCTGTTTGAGAGCTTTTTTATTGCCATGTGTGAACATGCTTATCTAGAAAAGGATTTCAGGCAGATGATCACCCTTGGGATTCAATGAATTCATGCGTTGCATCTCCTATCGTACTACATGGCTGTACAGCGAGATTACTGTTTTTCTAATGAGATTCCAGTCTGAACACAGCCACTGCAAACCTTTCACCACCTCTCAGAAAACAGTACCTGTCTTCTAGATTCGTGTAATGCACAGATGGAACTCATTTATTTAAGCAGCATTAGAGGCACGAGTCTGTCCCCATTTGGAGCAACAGGCTGAGCAGACTTTACCTGAGACTGTGCTAGTCTCTGACGAGGAGAGCCCAGTCCTCTTCCCACAGAAATCAGGGAGTGTTTTGCTACCGAGGTCTGAGGAGTAGGATCAAACCACTCATTTTGGCATGTAACGTGTATTCAGTATTTATGACTCAATAAAATACAACTGCCACTGCATCTTGCTTATACAAAATGGCATTTTAGGTCAAGACATCCCTTTTAAAATAAACTGAGATTATTCATTTACGTTCCATTTGTGTGCTAAGAAGTTAATTTCAAACCAGGTTTTCTTTTTCCAAAGGAAAAGGATACTTAGCATATATATTTTCTTCAGTGAACATGGGTGTGCTACTGGCCAGGTAGTCACATTTTTGTGCATGCATTTTTTATACAGATAGATTGAAATTCTATTTTTAGTGTTTGGCTGATGTAGGGGAAGCAGCGCTACGTTACCAGTACAGTGCGAATGCAAACTGAAGCTAACTCTGTCCTTACTGCATATCTATTGTTACCAGCCTTAATGTAAACTAAGGATGATTTCATTTAAGTCAGTTAATGTAGGAGTTTTCTATAAATGAAATCTGAATCAGATGCATTAAAAATTATTTCACACTAACTTGTGAAAGCATGAGCAAGCCCAGCAATTAGTAACCACAAGACGTAACCTTTTATTGTTCTTAGTCAGCAGTTAAGTTGGGGTAAAGCAAATCTAAAATGTTTTGCTTTTTACTGGTCTTTCTTACCACTTGTTGTACTACTTTCTTACAGTTGGAAATTTTTGACAACTATGATATCCTAGTGTGATTTGTACTGGTGAAAAACAAAAATGAATGAGACCAGTGGACACATAGAATATTGAAAATAATTATTACAATAATATATTTAACATTAGTTAGAAATAATTTTTAGGGATGCTATGTATATTGCAGATACATGGAACTCTCTGTACTTTCTCTGCCATGCTTTTGGATAGGTTGGTGTGGGGGTTTTTTTTGAATGAAAGTCTATTTCTTACAGTTTGATTTTTTCAGTTAATTGCTGCTGATGATCTGGAAATGCACTCACTGAAGCTCGGATTCTCATGCCTGTATTATGACATTTAAACTAAAAAAGGCAAGAAATCAATTCAGTTGTTTGTGCTGCAATTGACTGAATAGTAATTGAGACACAGGATATCGAGAGGTTAAAATGAGAAACATATCCAGAAAACTTCCTTGCACATTATTTTAACAGGCTTATAATTAAAGTTTAGTTCATAATGGAGTAGTAACTTTTACTTCATACTTTAAATCTTTTCCATGATCTTCAAATATCTTTCTATTTATGTTAAAATTACTATATCCTTTACATACAGTTAACTGCTCTTCGAAATCTAATTCAGTTCTCAAATGCTAGCTGCTGGAAAAGGTGCAGCTGGCAAAGAATATAGTGAAGGTTTCTTCTATCAAGTTTTAAACTATGATTAGGATAAAGGCAAATTTTTGGCAAACATGGAATTTCATTTGCTTGTAGTAGCCAAGTGATATGGTCAACTTGGGAGCTGTGTGAGATGAGGAGGTTTCCCCTGTCACTCGGTTCAGAGCCTGCATGGGTGACCGTCTGTGCTGCCCTGTGGGAAGGCACCTCCTGCTGATAATGACTGCTGAGGAGGTCTGAGCACCCGAGAGAAGCAATGCTGGCACACTCCGGCTTCCAGCTCCCATGTCTTCCCTGCTCCTGATACTCTTTGCAGGGAGATTCCCAGGAAATTTTTCTGGTTTGCTTTCTTAAAGCCTGACAGCCGGTGCCCACATCTTCCCAGTCCCCAAGGACCTCTGCTCTGCTTCAGGCTAGGGAATAATAGATGCCCAGCACAGTAAGGAGCCTGTCCACCCCCCTGCTCTCTCTCCCTGCAGCAAAGGCATCTCCACCCCACCCACCAAAGAAATGTGCTGTTTCCTCAACCTGGCCACCACTTCACGCTTGCTGCGGCCTTCGCTCAGTGTCTTCAAAGGTCATCCTTCCACTTGATTGTTTCCTACACCCTGAACTAGAACATTGTGACAGAAAGGTCTTTTTTCTTCCCATTTATCTCCCTGTAGATTTTCTCTTGTTACTAGGTCTCAGCTACACAGAGGAGCTAGTGTAAGATCTGAAACGGGCTTCTGTCCAACCAATTGCCATAACTTGTTGCACCTTCCCACTATTTTGATGCCAAAAATCTTGCAGTATGGGCCCTGTCGGGCTACAGGGCTTGAACATGGAGGAATGCTGCCCGTCAGATTCAACTGCAGCACCTGACATGGCTTTGGTGGGCTACCTGTTGTACCTACCCCAGGGGATGACAGTCAACTGGGTCCTAGCTTGCTCTGGTCCTCAGGCTCACAGGAAACTCATTTGCTCAAAAAAGGATAATGCTAATATTGAAAGGATGGAAAGTTGGGAAGAGAAAACATAAGTAGAAAATGGGATAGGAGCAGGAGATGTGTATTAGTCAGCCCTTTCAATGCATAATAAAAAGCATTTATATGAGATTAAATTCAAACCTTGTGTGAGTGAAAAAGAGACTCTGTACTTTCTTTCTGTAAGGGAATAAATTTTATACAAGCAGCTTTGAATTTTCTAAAAAAAAAAAATTAAAAATTAAAACTGTGCAATTTTTAACATCTCCAAACCGAGCCCTGCTACAGTTTCTTCTGATAATCTGATGGCTCCTTCTTATGCATCAAGCAGTTTGCTTTCATTTTAAAGTCACCGGTTTTTGACTTGCTTCCTTTCTATGGTTGTTTTGTTTTATTGCTTTGTCTTTCAACTGCCCTTCCCTAGCACTTTTTATAATATTTCCTCCAATACTGAAAGCTTCAACACTTTTGGTATTCCTCCTTGATAAATAAAGTAGAAAACAAAGCACGTTAAAGTATTAATAATTTGTTGTCACACTTTTAAAGATTGTACTGTTGAAGATAAAAACAAGCACCAGCGTGAATGCAAAGACATAAAATGGAACAGATAAAACAACTGCAGCTTATCACGTTGAAACAATCTTTCTTTACTATGTGTATGGTGAAACATATTCTTGTAGACTCAATAATTTCTTTTTTAGGATTTGGGAAATCTCTCCACTTCTCTTTGTCCCCTTAGTCTAAATGTTCATACGTTTTCCAGCCCTTCATCACTTCCAAGCACTTGCTCTTCCCTAGTATTTAGCTATTTCTATACTTTTTCATGTACTATCTACTGGAGATCTTGTCCTACCTTCCCTTAGGATTTCATAAATCATTACACAAATTCAAAGGAAGAAGTCGTCTTTTCTTTCTTCTGCCATCTTCTTCCACAGGTTGGAAGGACACAACCTATCTGTGTTTAATCTCCCTTCTGTCACACCATCTCATTCGAAAAAGGAGCAAGGAGTGTCAAAACTCTATTTAGCCTGGTTATCACAGCCAGATGAAGCAGTCCCCCCTTGTTTCCCTGGTCCTATGTTACGTGACCCACTTTCTAAGACAGACACTGTCTCTTTGGTACCTTTTACATTTATATATGTTAATGTGCATCCCTATGCACATATCATTTCACAGTTTTCTGTACTCATGATCCAGTGGTCAGTGCATGATAAACCACCCCTTAAAAAGTGACAGAAGAGTAAAGGCTTAGACAAGTTCTTAATCTAGGAAGGAAAGAGATTGAAAAGAGGAAGAATGAATTTTATATACATAAAATATAGTTGCAATGAGGAATGGAGGTCTTTTCCTTGATCGTTGTAAACAGGACAAGAAATAGTGTGTTTAGCTTTGCAGCAATGGAGATTATAAATACTCTTTTTGTTGTTACACTAGTGAGGCACTGAAATAAATTGCCTTTTAAAAGCATGGAGTCTCCAGTACGGAGACTTGTAAACACTGGTTGGAAAAGCATTTCCCAGGAATAATGTGTGAAGGATCCTGCTGTGACACAGAGGTGGGTTAGCTCCCTTTCAGCCCTGCTTTTTGCAATTCATCATTTTGTTCTAAGCATGTAAACAAGTAAACTTGGGGGCTAAAGGAAGTAAAGTCATATATGACTGGTGGTGACACACAGCAAAATACAGTATCTGTGTTATTCCACTGCTAGTGGAAACCTTGTTGGATCTATCCAGGAAAAAGAGATAAGGTACTATGAGACATCATAGAATGGCCTGCATTGGAAGGGACCTTAAAGATTCCAACCCCCCTGCCATGGGCAGGGACTCCACTCCAGTAGCCCAGGTTGCACAAAGCTCTATCCAGCCTGGCCTTGAACACTGTCAGGGAGGGGGAATTCCGGTTAAAAGAAATTTCCAGAGTCAGAAGACATAAATGAAGAATCAGTGATATCTAATTAATTACATAGAGTGGTAACCATCTATATCAAGAACAGTCTATGATTATTATGTGTGCAGTTTTGGTGTGTTTTAATGTGTTTAACATATTTTTAATATGAAGACCTTAGGAGACACATTTTCATGGAAGTAACTGAACTGCAGGACCGCTTCCTTAGAAATATCCTGCTGTATTCTGTCATTGGTAGTGTTAAGGATGCTTCTTTACCCTAGGTTTCTCACAGCAGAGTCTCATGCCCCGAGTCTTATGAGATAATCTATTAGAGTGTGATTGTGGCTGAAGCTGGGTGCCTCCATAGAAGCACCCCTGGGCAATTATACCCTTACAGTCTGAGTCCCCTCCATGCAACAGTTTGGACCAGTAGTAATAATAGGGTCTGGGGTCTTCCCATTCTTCACTGGGTCTTTTCCCTGTCCCTAGGTGGGCCATTTCTTTTCTTATCTCTAAGGTGCCACTTCTGCTGATGGTTGTGGGTTCCTTATCTTCTGGCTTGAACCAAGTCTGAAGCCTTCTTTTACTAGGCAAGTTCAACAAAAGTTCAACATATGTAAATGAAAGTTCACAGCTTGTGGTGAAGGTTTCAGTAAATTTAGCTGCTTATTGTAAGCTAGTTATGGCAGCACTTTCATTTACTAAATCAGTGCTCAAGTTGCCATATTTCTCTGCATGCTATACTTGGGGGATTAGGGATACCCAGTATGTGCTCATATCATTAGACATATTGTTTGAACTGAACATGTTCCTCCATTTCATATTGCAGCTTTGCTAAACTGATATAATGGTCCTTCCTAAGCTTTGAATATAAGTGAAGCATCTAGCTTTGATAAGAAAATGGGGCTAAACTAGGTCTTTCTTTATAAAGCATGAAAGCAGAGTCAGAAAATCTACTCTTTTTTTTAATGTATCCGATCCCCTTTTCACAAGGACCCGGTGGTGCTGTTTAGATAGCATATAGAAGCTACAGAAGTTTTTCAAGGGACAATTAGATAATTCTGTTTGCTTATATGACTGCAAGCTAAAGTAGTTCTCAGAGACTTCCCCTTTAACTTGTTTTATCACTACAGCAGAAATTAAGAGCTGATCTAGCTCAGGTCTTTGACACTAATCACGGGTGAGCAGTTTGGCTAAGATCTGATATTGCACTTACTGCCAGGTCACAGGGAGAGAAATCTTGAGGTCTTTTCATTTCTTACATCTCACCTGTGCAATGAAAGGAAAGCTTAGTCAGTGCTGAACAACCACCATGGTCTAAAGACTAAGGATTTATCCACCATGAGAGCACAAGAGAAATGTCTTGTTTTGGACACTGTGCTGTTTTGGAGATTTTTTTTCCAGGCTCTAGAGTCACAGAAGCCAGTGGAAGCTCTGCCACGAATTGCAGTGGTCAGGCCCTGTTCAGCAACCTTGCAGAAATCCTCTGTCATTTTGTGGGGCCATTGGTTGAGGTGCTCTATGAAGAACCTCTTGGAGCCAGCTCCAGTTGTCGAGTTATCTGATCCAAAACTAAATGTCCTTATTTCTGCTACTCTCCTGCAAGGAATTTAAGCACAGCATTGGTTAAAGCAGTGGCAAAGTGATGTCAGAGCATTCCATTTGCAGTCTCTGACAGAGACATCCCAGCAGTCCCCCTCTGCATGGTGGCTCTGGTTTATTGTGTGCCAGATGTGTCTGCTGTATCTGAAGTACAACATGTTAAAGAGGTCAGAAATAAGTAATGCATTCACTCTGTTATTGCAGGGACTTAAGTGTCCACAGTGTCAACTGGAAACTCACTTTTGAACGTATGAGTTGGCATAACTATGGGAGTTGCCTGTTCCTGTAACAACATCTTTGCAGTGTACCTGGAGAACCAGAGGGTTAACCCAGCTTCACTTTTCAGAAGGGAGCTGCACCATCCTGGTTCACCTACCTGTCATGGTGCCTGGGTGGGTTTGTCATGGTAGTGCTCACCCCCTGGCCCAAGCACCCCAGGCAGGGTGGCAGTGGGGTGGAGGATGCCCTTTGGGGCTGCAGCCCTGCTGTCAGCGTGAAGCAGGGCTGCTCTCCTCAGTCTTGCCAGTGTCGCACACCATGGGGGGAGCAACCCACCTCCTCTCCTTGCTGCATGAATGGGGACTTCTTCCTTTCCCTTGCAAAGCTTCCCTGCAGGGCAGCTGAGGGCATCCCAGGGAGGGTGAGCGAGCCCTGGGAGGAGGAGGGTGGGGGAGAGACCATCGCTCTCCCTGCTGCTGTTGCTGAAGCTGAGCCGGAGCCCTCGATGTGGCTCCCCAGAGTTAGTTGCTCAGCAACCAGAATCAATTAATATGCTTTGCAGAAAGTGCAGGGGAAGCCCGAGCTGCTGTCAGCGAGAAGGCAGGAGACTGAGGGTGACTCAGGATCCCACTCCCGCCTGACACCCATTCAGTCCCACCCCATCCTATCCAAATCCCGTTCTTTATCCCTTTCTCCTTCCCTACGACGATTTTGTACGTGCGTCCCCAAATCCTTCAGGCAAGGTATCTCCTTGCTCAAGAACGCTCCTGCACTGAGGGTTTTGCTTTTACATCTAATTTGTATTTTGGGGTTATTTGTCAAGCTTTCCCCAATGCTTTTCTAGAAATCCAAATATTCTTGTTCTTTGGGAAGGGAAAGGGACAGCTGATGTTTTTTGTCAGATGGTTTTAAAGATTCATCTGTATTAGAAGGGTCATTTGGTAGTGCATTCTTGAGCAGCAGTAGTGAAAATGCATCATGCGTGAATTGGGAAAGTTTTTCTCTCTTCCTTTATTACAGGTAATAATCACTGAATCTATCAGACCAAAGAGGTAGTACTGATTGTTGTGAAATACACAGATCATAGAATAAATGAGGGGTTGTTGTATTTTTTTCTTCTCCTTTTCTGCATAGTAATTTCAGGGCTTTGGTAAGGTATTATTTTCTTTTTTTCTTTCTTTCTTTGATTTTCTTTGGAGTCCCTCTGATGACACCACGAATCTGGGAATGAAGAACTTCTTAGAGCTGATTGGAAATGGCATTGCGGAGCTGAAACTTAACTGGAGGAAATATATCTCCTGAAGAAGAAAATATAATGCACTGTAAGGATCTGACTTCTGGTGAAAAATTCAAGCCTAGAGAAAACTTCTCGGCTTTGTTAGGAAGAATGGGTTGGACAATTTTCTTCAATTCCAAAGGATATCTGAATGCCATGCTGAGCTTAATCTCTGCAGCATGCTCTGTGCTTCTCATCTCTTCCTGATGCACTGCATGGTAAGGCCTTTTTCCTTCCTTTTAACAATAACCATATTTCTGTTATGGTGAGAGGTAAAAATAATAGCAATAATCAAATGAAAATTGGAAAAAATGTAGAAAGCTAACAAAAGAGCATTTGTTTGTATGGTTGTTTCTAGGAGCAAGTGTCCTGATTACTGCAGCAGCTTTGTAAGATCGTTTCTGTCGTTCTCCTTCGCTTTGTGACAGTGTGTGTGTGTGCGTGTGTGTGTGTTTGTGCACACCTGTGCTGTCATTTGCACTTGGACTGGAACATCAGTGTCTGTATTGAACATATTTCCATGCTAAAGAGGATGTTTAAGAATTTGCTTGGACATTTCTCTCTCTTTTTCTCTCCCTCCATTCCCCTCCTTCTGCATCCTCGTTCTCTCGCTCTGTCTGTCTCCCTGGGGTCATGGTGTTACACCTTCCCAGCACCTCAGTTGTGCACTGACCTCTAGAAGGCAAAAATAGAAGGTAAAAGAAATCCTGTGTCAACCTGAGAATAATTCTGAATAAGGATTATCTGAGTAAACAAAAGCTACAGAAGGGTTTTGAATGTCTGCAAGATCTGCCAGTACAGAAGATTTACTTTATTTTGTTTCCCACGGGAAACAAATATTAAATACAGACTTGCGTGCTGTGTTTTAGATACGGTGGGAAGCAGATCCTTCTACTCACATCAGAAAGACAAAATATGACCACTGTGAATTATGGCAATATTACTCTTGATGACTGAAGTCATAAAATAAGGAAACTCAGTACAAGACGTTCTCACATCAAGTAATTTTTGTCATGTATTTGCAGGGTGTTGAGAATTATTATAAACGGCTTCAGTGGATGTTGCGAGATATTTTTCATTAACAGCTCTAATGTGTTTTCATTTTCCTGGATGAAAGTTTCTAGGAGAGTACAAGGTGATGTTATTAACTAACTACTCATCTCGCCAAAATTTAGAGTAATTTTCAGTTAACTGGCAAGCAGATCAGGAGTTATACAGTGAATGTACTCAGATGGAAGAACAGGATAGTTTTCCAGAAAGCCTGGTTTACTTGGATCTCTGTTTCACAGATTAGAGTGAATGTAAAAGATAAAAGAGTGGTGATGTGATTTTTTTTTTCTTATGCATTCTGTTGAATCACTGAGTTTGGTAGAGGGAAAGTTAAGTGCCTCTTGAGGAGCAAACTGTGGTGAGGGCCCGCCTCATCTCTGAGAGCAGTCTCTTGCAAGTTCTGCTGCTTCTTTAGATGGGGTTAATAATGGCCCAGGATCAGGTCTGGTGATTGTCACAGGCTGCCTAGCTGGGTGTGGAGGTGATGAGCTCCTGGCAGCAGGTTTTTAAGGTGAGAGGAATGCAAAGAGCCAAAGCAAAAAAGCCAGGCCAGGTCAGGCCATAGAAGGGCTCACAAGCAAGAACCAGAGCTTAAATCCTATCAAAAAATGTAATTCTGTGGTAGTTCCCAGTACATATCCTCTTTGTGTGATGAGGAACTCCATAAGACAGTTTTCAGAGAGAATGGCAATGCATTTTTCAAATCACTGCAGGAGTACAGCACGTTCCTGTAGTATAACCATTTTTTCAGTAGGGTTCAGAGACACCAGCCTTGATTTCATGAGTAAGGGTTCAAAATATGCATACATGTACATTGAAGTAGGATTTTTGTGTATTTCACAATCTCAAATATGTGGCTACTATAAGAACCAATAAGGAAAACTAAGGAAGGACAACACAGCCCATAAATGTCATCTTCCAGTCTTTACTATTGAAAGAACCTCTTACTTGTGGAAGTAGTCCCTTCGGCACTTTATGTGAACAAGGACTGCATCCTAAATTCAAGTTTCCCCTTTCAAATCTCTCCTCACATCAGCAGTTCTATTTCAATCAATGGGACAACTCATATGAGTAAGAACTACTCATGTGAATAAATTATGAAAGGTTTTGTAAGACCAGGCTCTTTGATTGTCATGGCAACAGATTTATTAGGCTTTGGGCATAATTTGTATTTCCCTTCTAAACAAAATCATTTTTTCTTTTATCCATGTGAATCCTTTTGCCTTGTAAATAGGACAAGGAAAATAGGTTAATTACATTTTTAAAGATCATGCAACTGTACAGATACATTGTTAGTTAAAAATTATCAGAATATGAAAAGTTTACTTTTATTAGTGGTCTGAGAGAAGTGCGTTCTTATTGGAATCATTCATTGCCTTGTTTATTTTTGTGACAGTATTAATATTGCTACTAGGTATTGTCAATTCTTCCTGCACCTCATTAAAATAATAATAGAGAATTCCTTTAAAATAGCACTGATCTTACAGTGCTTAGATCTTACTCTCTATTATTAGGCTCAAGCATACTTATCAATCTTTCTACTACATTAAGTATGCTTGGTTTTTAGTTAATAAATGTTTTTTAGTGCTGTACTTGATCCAGGAACATATCTATCTTTAGGGTATGGAAACATAATATGAAGTCATAGTAAACTTCCTACAGGATATACACACATATAAAAATAGAAAGTGTAAAAACATCTGGAGTTTCTTTCACTGTGTAATTTGCATGCTTATAAATGTTTATATTATTAGGATATATATTTTACATAACAAATATTGTCATTGTATTTTGTAATAAACAGTTCCATTTCAGAATATAGTATACATTTTATTTGTGCTAGGTTTGGCATTATGTATAAAATACATTTAAAAAAAAATAGAAAATACAAGCATAGAAACCTTTAAAAACTTTAAAATGTATCCTAATGCAGGAATATGTTCATTTGTTTCATTTATCCCTATACATAGCAAGAGTAGTGGATTATTTTCTAAAGAGTGTGTGATTCTGAGGCAGGTTTTGCATGATACAGAATGATTGTTGTCTTTAGCAGACATTTCTGTTAATGATTTATTCTGACTTAGAACTCTTTAGTGACATTTTAATCATTTACTTTAAACATTTGCCCAACAGCTGTGTTCGGCTTTCTATGGAAGTTCTAAAGCAACTAAAATGAAAATCTTTTCTTTTAAGATACTGTTCAATAAAGTTCTGATGTTGAATACAGATGTATTTCATTTCAGTCCCTTGAACTCTTTCTTTGGACAAACTATGTGAATTAGAGCTTGAACTATCTGCATTATTAGGGAAATTATATTGAACAGTGCAAATACATGCAGCAACTATTACCAATCAAGAAAAACGTACTTTAATACAACGCATAACAAGTTCCTGTACTTGGATTGCCTTGAGCTGTCTTGATTCAAGATCCAGGAAAAATCTGATTTTTGAAAGGCCTGCAAAAAACCCCAACAAAACAAAGGAGACTTAAACTTTTTTTGTTTAAGTAGTCACAGAAAGAGTATTTATCTGAGAAGAAATTTCAGTAGATCAGCTTTTGTGTTTTTCATAAGCTTTTCATAAAAACTTGAAAAGACATATTTTTTAACAAATGAAAAGCTCTAGAAATCCATATGTATGGACATACTGATTTGTAAATGATAGAACATTTAATTGTAACATTTTTAGTCAGGCTTTCATGTGTAACAGGAAATTCTACTGGTATATGTTTAAACTTTTTTTTTTCTCAGTGAAAATTTGCAATTAAATATTTCTTTTTAGAGGGAAATGTTTTGTTATATATTTTCAGCTAGGTCTGTTACTGCTGTCCCAATACTTATTGGCTCTCACAGGTCAGGTCTTTAGTTAGAAGCTCTCTGAAGGGCCATCATTATAGCACTACGTACTGTATAGGCCCATACTGAACAGAAGCCTATATCAGGTCTACAGTAGATGTAAATTCTGATTGAAATTCCCTCCTTTAATTCTTCTTGTGTCTTCCATAAAAAGTAGGCCTCCATTGTGCTGAGAGTTTTACAGATACCAAAAGTAGTAGTTTCTACTACAAAAACCTTTAAGAGGCCTTCAAAAGGCATGCAGGCAAGGGGTAGAATTAATCGACTATTAATATCCTTATTAAATAGATAAGGAACTGAGGAACAAAGAATCTGCCCAAAGCTATACTGGCAAGAGAAGAGTTCGGAATTGAACCCAAATGTCCTTATTCTCAGTTCATCACTGTCCCTGCAAGGTTGCTCTTCATTTTGTTCATTTTTTTGCTTAATGACTTGCATTTGGACTTTTAAGTTAATAGTAGTTGAAGAATCAAATGTGAAAGGGAATTATTGATGCGTACTTCCTTTCCAGTCTGACACAGTTGTCCTAAAAATTCTTCTTTTCTCTCCTGAGCCATTCTGTTTGAATGTAACCGTTAATTATGTAATTGCTTTACTACACAGGGGAAGTATATCCTAGATTAAACAGAAATTTACTAAATTGAAATATCCTAAACATTCCATGCAGGTTCTGGGGGCTGTACATGTGTAGCTGTTTATGCTGTCAGGGTTTAGGGATAGCTATGGGGTTATGTAATGATTTTGAGGGCTCTTGGTAAATGAATCAAATTTAAACACAGAAAAAAATCCAGTTAAATCATAAAAAGACTGATGATTTGCTATCTAGAATTCACACAGGTCATTATGAATCCAGCACCTGGGCAAAAAATGATGACACAGAGAATATGGTACCTAACAATGATTCCTATTAACCCCAGCATGCCTCCTCTGCCCAAGGTAATCTTTCAGCTTTTTATCCTCTTTATGACAAATGAAGAGATAGTTTCTACAAAAAATACTTAGCTGTTGAAATTCATCTGAAGTTGGGGAAAAATCCGACTTAGCATTTTAATACAAATCCAGGGAATTTTTGTACATGTCAAGAAGGAAAAAGAAGCTTTTTCCCAAATTTGTCAGAGTTTTGGAATGAGTTCTGCAGCAGAATATCTCAGAAGCTTAAGAGGTATCTACCTCTCTCTGTCCTGCTTATACAGCTCCAGGTGTGACACACCTCTGGATGCTGACAGGTACTCTTTTTATGCAATTATGTAATGACAAATTAACGTAGAAAGGGCTGCAAATCTGATTAAAAGCAGTACTTCCACTGGAAATTTCATCTCACTCGTGTTTTATTCTAGAGAAATGTTGAGAGCTTGAAATGCATCCTACTGCATCAAGTACGCTCTTTTTTTTTCTGACATGAACTTTTTACTAACTTACAGTGGAAAAGGGTTAGAAAGGAATGCCTTAGTCAAAACATAGTCCATTACAGTGTGCGATTATGTAACTTATTTCAAAACACTGTTATCCACCACATAGAGCTAGGGGCAGCCAGGAGGATCACCTGCACTCTATTTTCATCAGTAGTGATGGTTCACAGAGTCATCTCAGCCTACCTCAGGCCCCCATCCTAAACTAGACCTAATGTTACCTATAAATATCATAAAAGACGCTCTGAAAAGCTTTTCCTGTGCATCTGGTGGTTTTCCATGAAAACTTGGATATTAGAATAAATAAAATTAAGTTCAAACACATGCTGGTGTTAAAAACTTAACATATTGTGTGATTCCTAGATCTTTTTTAAACCAGGGGGACTAAAGAATCCAAACATCTTTGAGGATCTGAGCTTACGGTTTATAATATTTCTATATTTTCTACAACATTAATAAATTTGGAAAGTAAATCTGATGATTAAAGTAAGGTAGTTATTGAATGTTGACAAGTAAGGTGGTTTTTAGTTTGCTAAGAAATATTGGAGAACCACTGAACATTTGGACATTGGAACCCATGTGTATTTTCTCATATTTATGAGAAAACAGAGTGGAGGAATGTCCAGTTTTCAGCCAAGTTAGAAGAGAGTGGTGTGAGTAGAAAACAATGTGATGTTTGTGAATATAAATCATGCTTTGATAGGTTGTTACCCATTTAATGAGGATATTAATGCAGTGCATAGTCTTATCTTCTGACTTAATGAAAATTTGGGTCTTATAATTTTATGTACGTCTTTAGATACTGTAAAGCATCACTTTCTCCTCCATGTGAAACTCTGAAAGATTTGATGAGAAAAATTAGGACTTGGCTTTGACACACCCCAAAACCTAGCAATACTGTCTGTGAAGTAAGATGTTACTGAATTTTGTTGAGAGTACCAGAAACTTTTCTTTAAGAAAGGCAGGTTTGATGCTGGAAAACAAAGCCATTTAACTTTTTGGATGAGAAAGATGGCAAGACTGTTAAAGACCTGTGTGCTGTTGGAATTTCTTTTCCACTCAGTGCCTATATAAAAATAGTTTTAGTTCGGGTATTCACAGTAATGTAACTTTTCAATGAATATAGAAGTAGTACAAAATACTTAGGAAAAGAAGGTAGGATTTTGGAAGAGCTTTAAAAGCATTCTTGAAAGCGGCTCTTACTGGATGACTGCAATGGCTCTTAGGATAGCACTGTTTCTGAGCTGCTGAACATAGTACTTGTTCTCTATTTATATTAATCGAAGCTAGAAAACAAAGCTTTCTGTAGGAAGGGTATGATGTCATGTCCATTTGTTTGGGTTCCATGTTTTCATTCCATAGCAAATGTTCTACATTGCACCAAAATGCTCTGGAGCTTTGGACAACTGGATGAGATCTTCAAACACTGCTATGCAAATGAGTGACACACTACCTTGTACCTGCTCCTTTGGATCCACTTGGAGGTATTACTAGCTCAGCATAAAGGAATCAGCACCTTTGAACTGGTTTCAAGTAGTGCTGTGTTTCAATGTGTCACTACTGGGAACATCCTGAGTGTGCAGGGTGACGTACCTTGGAATATGGTTTTAATATCACCAGTGCATCAGAACTGATTGAAGAAGGGTTGATCTGTTACTTCTGCTCCTAATTGTTTCTCAAATTCTGCATCTGTTAATGTGCTTTCTAAAGGAATTGTAAGGAATCACTGGGATATTTGGGCCAAGTCGCCCTCACCCTGATAACCAAGCAATAGGTGTTTTATGAAGGGCCCACAGCGCATCTGCTCCTTCCATTTATGCTCACCACAAGATAACTCCAGTCTTCCTCACTGAATTTTAGTAAGCTAGTAAAAAACCAAAAGTTCCATCTATGGTATTTCACAAGGCAAGATATATCAAAAGCATCTCTAAAGCCTTACATTCTTTTGGCAGAGGAAAAAAAAAAAGAAGTAAGCAGACCATGCCTAATGTTACAGAGAGAATCCTACAATATTTTTTGCTGAATCTGCCTCCAAATTAATTTGTGTTCTCTCATCAGACTCTCACTAGATTTATTAGTACATGAAGAAGGCACACCAAATGGGCAGTATGGGGATTTTAACATCAGAAACGCTAGTGCTCCCTACTTCGCAACCTGTCTGTACCTATGGGACTTCTCTGGACCCTCACATGGAGCAGCATCTCCCTGCAGAAGTTAATTCACGCGTGAAGAGAGAATCAACTTTTCTGGATCCCTGCTGGTTAAGCACAAAAGTAGTACAGTGTGAATATGATGCAAACAGACAGGATCAATAAACAATTTCCTTCATAAAACAGAGGAGGCCTTCCTGACATCAGTTCTTTAGGGATAAATCCCAAACATTTTTGCCAAGTTATGCTCATGTATTCCTACGTATCTTAAGGGTCCGGTGGAATGTTCTCCTTGCCCGTGCATGTCTAGCAGATGCCTATACAAATGCATCTTCCTTTGATCTTTTTTGTGCTTGCCCCAGTCCCTTGGGGCACACATTGCTCATCCCCGTGACAGTGTACCTGTGTACATCTGTCCATATGTACATGTGGGAACTGAGCCTCTTACCCTTTGCTGTGTACATGCTGTGGCATCACTCCCTGTCCTGCCTCTCCAGGAACATGATCTCCCAGTCTTCTGTGGCTTATGGACAACTCCTCAGCCCTCAGTGATGTCAATGATACTGCTAGGAGCAGACTCCTCAGTTGCATAAGTGATGTCTGCAAATGATGTCTCCCAGGTGATTTAAGGAAAGAGCCAGCATGGCCTCATGGGCCATGGCTGTGACCCACTGTCTCTCTTGGTCTATGAGCTGTCAGTATGATCTCATGGGCTGTACCCTTCACAGATCCTTAACACTCCTCAATGCAAAGCCCAAGCAGGACTCAACTTTCACCCACATGTTAGTATATGATGACTGACACTGCTTGTAGAAATAGATCTCACTGAAATGCAATGAGCTGAGATACTTTGGATAGCCAGTTGTATTAGGAAATTGCAACCAGGTAGGACTGTTCCACTTCAGCTTCTTGGTTTGCTTTACACTTCGGGTGTGCAGCTTGGTGCTTTGTACATGAAGTTGCCTATGTCCTCTGTTCTGGGACAAGAGTTACCATCCTACATGGGATTGTCACAGATGCTGTGAACTGAAGAAGAGCCAGGAAATCTGCACTTAAGAAAGCTGCCATAGCCTTGGGTCCCCACAGACACAAACAACTGGGCCAAAGCTGCTACCTGCTTCACACTTCTTTTTCTCTTGATCTGGAGATATGAAGTCCCATCCCCTCCCATGCTTTTATAAGATATAAAGATACTGGGTTCTCCTGGAAATCAGGTTAAAACCTCTGTATGAGTCAGCTTCCAGATCTCTTCATGAGGGCTACTGAACCTTGCTTGTGTGTCCCAAGGTGAGGATTAATCTGTTAATGTTTGTAAAAAGCTATGTAAATGATCTGTATCATGCTGACAGGTCAAGTACTGCATTGTTCACTGGCTGTTCCTCCTGACAGTTTAAAATATATATCAAACAAAGTCTATGCTTTCAGCCAGTGTTCACTGATGTAGCTTGACTAGCTTAACCCTCGCAGGATTTGACCCTACTTCTTCTAGCTTACTGATTGAGCTATACGGCAGAAATATGCAAAGCTGATGCTTTTCCACATAACCTAGAATACAATGAAGACATTGATTTATGTTTGCCCAGGAGCATGAGCTCAAAGGAAACCTCTTGGATCTCTTACAGCACATGTGCAAGTCAGGTTCTGAAGGACACAGGGAAAGCAAAGAGGATGAGCAGAGCTCAGTGCTCTGCTTGGGTGCAGGCAAAGGGCAGCAGCAGAAGCTGCCCATTCAAGCCACTGGCAGGATTTGGCCCTGCTGCACCCACAGGAGCTGCAGGTGCAAGAACGGCAGTGAGGCTTTGCATGAGACTGTCTGAGAATGTGAACCCTACCCACAAGGAGGGTGTGCTTGCAAGTTGGGAGCCTATTTGTCCTGTGCTTGTCACATAGATTGCAATTATTATCAGCTACTGATATCGGGGCCTGGCAGTGGTAGATACTGTACCAACAGAAAGAGAAACAGCCTCTTCTCAAGAATTTAATTCTTAGTGAATGCGACTTGCAGAACTAGCTCTGCAAGTACACAGAATGGAAAAAGGTGGCCAAAAGGTAGCAAGTTTCACTGACTGCTTTCCCATCTACCTCGTTATCACCATTACATGTGGATTTTTATGTTGATTTTTGGTATGAATGATTAATATTTTCATTATCTATAATGCTTTTTGCAGTAAAAATCGTTTGCCACTGATCTTTTCTGGTGTCTCTGTGGGTATATCTATATCTATACTTTTCCTTAAATACCTCATGCTGCAGCATAAGGCAGAGGACGTTCTTGGTACAAGCTGTTGCTAAATGAGGGTAGGGGAGTGAAAAGAAAGGGACTTTCTGCAAATCTTCACTGTCACATAGTCCTCTTATTTGAGGCTACTGAAGCTGACAGATAATTTGTGGGTCATTTTCAGGGACTAACACAGGGATATGGGGTCAGTACACATGCTGGCAGTTTTGCGACTCAGTTATGAAAGGGTATTTTTTGTTCCTGATGCTATTGCTTGTCTGGGTAACTTTTGCTTTCAAAGCCCAATCCAGTGCCTGGTAGAGTCAGTAAGAATTGTGCCACTGATTTCTTCCACAGCTGCATCACAAAGCTGGTTTCATCATCACCACTGGCACAAGTTGCTGTGGTAGAAACTACAAACAGACTGTGGCTTGGCACTCTGTTTCTTACCTGAAACTTTCTTTCTTCAGCATGTTTTGGGCATATCTCTGTATCCCTGCACAATGCCTTTGCACGCAGATCTCCACTGGTTTTAGCAGAGCTGCTCTGCAGCTGGGTTTCTCCAAGATATAGCATGTCTTGTTTAGTTTCACTCAAACAGCCTGTTTGTCAGCTGAAAAACACTGTGAAAAGGATCAACAATGAAAGGAAATTTTTTCTTTTTCATCCTCAGAAGATGAATGTACCCAGTGCCTGTTGATCTAGCTGGATAAAGCTAGGAAAGATGGCAGCACCTGGGCTCCGGGGTGCATCCAGTGTATGTAGCAGGACTGCAGCTGTGGTTTCAGGTAGCTGCTCCACCTAAAGATATAGACCCCTGGCACGTTCTGGAGGCCTTCTGCTCCCACCTAGCTATGTTTGAGCTACCTTGGGCATGGTTATGTGTACAGCAGTCCTATGGCTGCAGCAGAGATACAGCCAATGTCAGTTGTAAATATCTGCAAGTTGGAATGGGAGGAATTTACAAGCCATGTTTGGGAGGCTTTAAATATCTTGTTTACTCTGCTGTTAAAAAAATGTGTAAAATCATAACAAGATGACGAAGACCAAACATCTGTAAATGTTCCTTTTGTGAGATGACTAGATATATTCTAGTGTTTGCAGTTTTGACAGCAAAACGACACAGAAAAAAACCCCAAAATTTGCATTTATGAGAAGTCAAGACTGAGAAAACAGAAGGAAGGCAGCAGAAACTTGTGCTAGCCCAGGGATTATGGCTCTTGAGAGAGGAAAATATGTCATCTATGAAGAGCAGTCATTTTTGCAAATCCCTGTTTTCTTGGTTAGCAATTCCCACCTAGCAGCAGTGAGGGAGAAGCAGCCCATAATGAGTGGGAGGGATGGAAATGCAGTTTTTCATAGCCAGGGTTGTTCATGTTGACCAACATCCCACCTGCAAAGGGTGTTCCTGTGCTCATGGAGGTGCCCCCTGAGACCACAGAGACCCTGATTCACCAGTCCTCACCTGGTGCTTTGGCCACTTAGTCATCTTTCCTGGGACAGGCAACAGCATCCAGCAAAAATATTACTGTAAGTGTGCTGTGGAAGAGTTTGTTCTTGACTGGATCTGAAGTGTACAGAGGGTGGCACAGTTGTCTACACTGGTAGAGCTATTCTGTTTCTTAATTATTTGCAAATACCTATGTGTGGTGAAGGGCTGTGCATCTGTAAGGCGTGCAGGTTTTCTCCTCAGTAATGCTTACTTTACCCCTAGGGAGAGAGCAGAGAGCATAGCCCTGACCAGGGCAGATGACTTCATCAGAGGAGGGAAGTTACCCAGCCTCACTCACAGATTTTTATGAAGGATTTCCCAAGGCCAGCCTGCAGCAGCGCATCACTACAGATAAGCTTTTGACATTTGTAGTCCAAGCAGCAGCAGTATTCAAAGTAAAACACTGCCAGTGGGTTTCCATAAAAAGCCTGATTCTTGGGTTGTTTGTGGGGGTTTGAACAGAGCTATGAGTTGCACAACCCTAAGGTTTGTCTTGGAACAACTCCACTAGCCTACATCTGTCTTCCTTTCCCCCACTCCCAGATCAGTGAGCCACAGTGTTGGTGCTCTGCAAGCTACCTGCAGCTCTCCCTGCCTGTAAAGTGCACCTCCAAGAGAGCTCCAGTGAAGAAAGGACTGGAGAAAGGAAGATGGAATTGGGAGCAACTGGAAGAGAGAGAGTCATGAGCTTGGGAAGACAGACTTGGGTTTTCCTCTAAGAAATAAGCCTAAAAATGTTCTTGGCCAAATCTTAGTTACTTGAAAATTTGACAGAATTAACTTCTTCTCCATGAAATAGATTATCCTTTTGGAAAAATAACTGGACCCTTTCTTACCAACCCATGCAGAACAGATTGTCCAGTTTTCCTATGGCTGCTGCCATAGGTCCTAGTCTGATAACAGGCATGAGATGTAGGAAAGTGTAATTATGATGAAGGAAGATTTATCAGTCTCTGAACAGGTTTTCAAATAACAAAAAGCATTAGATCTATGGAAAGAAAATGTCCATTATTAAAATCAAGCCATAAGCTTGTACCATAGAAAAGCTTTTTTCTTCAACACAGCTGTCAGTCCTGCTGAGATTTTAAATTGGAGTTTGTCTAGTGTAACTCTCACTTTCTATTTAAAAAGCAAAGTCAGAAGCACTCAACTTTTGTCTTGGGTTTTTAAAATTCAGGAAAGCTAATATAATTGCTGTACTAATGTAGAATTATGAGCTTTTAGGCTCTCCAGTTTTTGGCAAAGAAAGCTTACATCTTTTGATTCATGGAGTAAGACATTTCCCTGTATAAATTTGCCATACACTTTCTCTTCGGAAAAGAAATCTTCAGCCCTTTCCTCTCCTCAGGATTGTTTGGCATTGCTTTTTGGTCTTCAACTGCCTGTGCTTCACTCGAGAGCTGGCTGCCTTTCAGTCACCAATCACTGTCCAGAGTTTTTATGTGAATTATTGGATTGTGCTTGGCATCTGCAGATCTAAAGACTTGAAATTATAGTCCAAATGTTGGATGGAAACTTGAAAAGATTCTGGAGATACAGAGCCAGGTCTGTGGTTTGACTGAGGAAATACCTATGCCAAACCCAACAGAAAAAGACTCTGAGTGACAGAAGGATGTCTGTCCCCTGTCAGACCCGTGGCACGTGCAACACGACTTCCAGCTTCAACATAAAAAAGAATGGTTTAGAGGGTGACAGAAAGCCAGAGTTGGATATGTTACTTGTGTTGGTGATGTTAGACAGGAGCTGAGGATTGATAAACAAAATAGGACTTAGCTTGAGTTCTTAAGTTAGGCTTGTGTGAATCAGATGGGAAGCCTCTGGAGAAAAACTACTTCAGGCAGGGAGAAATCCTTGGAAGGTTGCTTCAGTATCAGGATGAAATGGAGAGGAATTTAATTTAAGGATGTTTTTCTGAATTATGTTAAATTATTTGCATTCATTGCTGATGCTGATTAACAACAGGATAGTGTCATTCTTGATGCTTTATTAATCTTCTTCTTTAGCAAAACAGTATGTATAATACAGAAGAAAGGAAATCTGCACATTTTATTTGGTTTTGTGTGCCCCTCCTTGGAGTCTCTGGAGCCATAGATCAATTGCTGGTGTTTAGTGACCTCCTGCCCAAGAGTGTAGGGCCTGTGGGTGGGTCTTCTCCTACAGCTGGCATTTGTACAGTGCATAATCTAAGATGACATTGACCCTTGCAGCCCTATGGGAATAATATTTTCAGCAGGAAGAATTGTTCTTGAACATTTTCTTCAGTGTGCTGTGTTACATGCCCAAACACTTTTTTCATCATCTTGAGTGTATGTCCTACATTTCCTCTCTGCTCTTTTTGTTACACGGTTTTGATTGTAGCCAACAGCAAAGGTCAAAAGACATTTTACTGTTTCTATTTCTATATTTCTGTTAAGCTGAATTAAATTGTTGGTGCTGCAAAGTGACTTGTTAAAAAGCTTATGCTGCAAGACTTCAACCGGTATAAACTGAAGCATCAGTTTAAACCAGATGGTCCAGAGAGACAATGTGGTCTGAAGAATAGGGTACTGATCTGGAAACTAAGGAACAGAATTTGGTTCTCAGGAGCTTCAGTGGGCAGCTTCATTAATTTAGTTAACGTTTTTCACCTTGCTCTGCCTCAGGTTTTCTGGATGGATGGTAAAGTGGCACTGTATTTTAAAGCACTTTACACATTCTATTTTTCAATCACGTAGTCTTATTCCTTTCACATCTAACATTAATCAGTACAACTGCCTGTATAATTTACATTACAGATAGGTTCTGAAATCATTATCTCTATGAATGCTATGATATCATTGAAAAGGTTAATTATATTTACCAGTGTCTCTGAGTATTCACTAGAAGGTATCGTTTCTCAGTCCAGTATTGAACCAACACTGAGTTTTGCCCAGCGAGCAGCCCTCTTTTTTGTTCCTACATAGCGAAGCGAATCCAGAAGTTTTCCTTAGAGTATGAATGACTCAGATCAGAATTTTCAGGTTAACCTGAATTAATATTTCTTCATTCTTTTAAATTAGCCCTGAAATGGTCTTTGGAGAAGTGTGGCCCAAGTGCTTTTTTGCCTTTTATTTTAACCCAGATATGTGACTCATGAAGGATCTTAATTTTTTTCCTATGTATTAGAATTTCCTTAAATGTCATGAGCTCACAGTACCTGAATATGACTTTTGTGATTTGTGCTCATTTCCAAATTCTGCTTCATGAGTGAAAGTCCTTCTTCCCACCAGAGCCTGAAGAATATTGTTCCACTGCAGGGCTGCCATCTCCTGTGGGTTTTAAGTAGTCCATGACCACAAGCTGATTTTTTTTACTGGTATGCTCATTGCTCCCAGTCACCTTACCCCAGTGCTCCTTGATGATGCTTTACAGTGAAGAAATTGATAGACATCTCCCCAGAGAACCATTTGGCTTTAAAAATACAAGTAGAGCCAAATAGATACTTTCACAAATGTGAGCAAAGTATCTTAAGTGAGGAAGCATCAGTCCTGTAGGGATGTTGTGACAGATGCTAGAATGGAAAACAGGTCTGTGCAAACAAGCAGAATATCTTGGGCAGCAATTCCTAACAGATAAACAATTTGTTTTGAAAATTAAATTGAAGGAAACATTACCAATCTGCTGTTTCTAGGCAAGTTTCTTTTCATTTACCTATCACACCAGTTCAGTGGGACTCAGTGCTCTCCCTGTGTGTTATAAGGATGTTGGGACTTGCACACAATCATTTCCAATGACCAATTTTGCATAATTCAGATACTATGAATATTTTATTTATTATTAGCAGCCTCCTTATTGCAAACAATAATTTTAAAGAATCCATTATATGTTAAAAAAAATCAGGGTTAATTTTGGCTCTCTTTCTGGGATCATAAATCCAGATTAGTTCCCATTTTAAGAATGATTTTACTCAAGAATTCACAAACAGAATTTGGCTTGGTGTCCACTGAAGAAAAATGTAGCAAAATATACATTCATCTTTCTAAATCCTTAAGTCGAATTACCAAGATGCTACTGGATGCTCTTAATATAAGAAAACAGTGAAATACTTCCAGGTTTGTGGCTATGTTCTTGATATGGGCATTGTTTTAAATTACTGGCACTACATTAGAGTGTGTCAAAATGCATCATATAAACAGATAAAATTTGCCATGACCTTGAGGCAACATGATGTGTATGTTGCATTACATTAGCTATCAGAATGTGTTCCTTACATAGTATAGTACCCACTGCAGCCAGGGAAAGAACATGGGTTGTTATGCATACTGTACACAGTTAGAAGACATATGCAAATAATCTATCTAGATCTATAGCCACATCATTTGTTTCTTTATAAAGAGAATAGGAATAAGCTACAGGACAAGAAATGAACCCAAATGGCTTTGCTCCATATGCAAGGTGACATCCTTTGCTGAACACTGGAAACCTCTGCACATCAGGAAGACCATGACTGTGAGGGTGCCCAAGTTCTGGCACAACTTGCCCAGAGAGGATATGGATTCTCCCTCCTTGGAGATAGTCAAAAGCTGCCTTAGCCACAGTCCTTAGCCACAGGCTGTAGGTGGCCCTGCTTGAGCAGGGGAGTTGGATTAGGTGGCCTCCAGAGGTCCTTTCCGAACTGAATCATTCTGTTACTGTGATACCCACAACTTGCAAGATCAAGCACTTCTTATAGCAATGCACCAGTGCACAGGGCTTAGGAAATACAGCTCTCCCCATACTCCTTTCTTCACTGCCCATCCTGATGGCCTTGCCAGAATGTTTGGTTGACCTTTGCACTCCTGAATCACACTTCTCTGCTGTGCCACAGAACTCTACCCCGAGACCTGAAGAGGAGAGATGTCACTGCACTCGTGTTTTCCCAAATGTATTACTCCCCACACAGCCAGCTTGTTTCCCCATGACTGTGGGACCTGTGCGAGTGGAGCTGATGCCTCTCTCGCATGCCATGCTTGCTCTGAATGCAAGCCAGAGGGGCAGCTGCTCCCATGGATTGAGGGCCTGGCTCTCCTGGCTGTGCTGGGTTTGTGCAAATTGACCTTCAGCAACTCGCTTCAACCTTGTTCTTCCCCCACCTTCCCATACTTTGTAATGCTGTGGTTTTGTAAGCTGCTTGGGCTAGGTATTGTTCTCACTATCTGTGCCTGGTTTGTAGCCCAGACGTCAGCAGGGGTTGCTGCATGCTGCTGCAATATAAATGACTAATGATGATGATAAAAGGTGTGGGAGTTGGTTGCCTGGAGTGTTATCCTACTTTGATAACTTTGTTTCAGAAACCAGCTTCTTCCCTCAAATTGTCTGTTATTTCATCTTATTAGGTCTAATATTTTTAAAGCCGCAACGGATTTTCGTCTGCCTCCGTTTTTGAATGCTTATGCCAGAGGACTTTGAAAGAGGCTTTGAAATTTTCAGAGTTTGGATGGTGTTGCTGTCACAGTGCCAGTAGCCTTCAGCATGAGTTGCAGGTTATTGGCACCTTTAAGAGTCAGCTGCAACTGTGTCCTAAAAGAGGCATTCAGTAGGGAAACGCTCTATTTTTAAATTTGGGCTGATATAGGTAATAATTACACACAAAACAGTATGTGAAAAGAACATTATCAAGGTTGCACAGCTCAGCACTTGAAACTAAGAAATGCTGCAAGTAAAATTGTCTCTACTCCATTAATTTGCCACCTTGTGCAGGTGCATCAGTCACAGACTATTTTTGTCCAGGATCTGAGTCTCGCTTGGTGTGCATAATAGATGATACAGTTTGTGAGTTCAATACTTCATTTTCTTCCACTGCTCAATGCATAGCACAGGCTTTGCTGTGAAGGCAAAATTACTTCCCACTGGGGCATTCCAGGGTGTTTCACCGTGCAGGTCCTTGCCACATGCAAACACTGACTTATTTCCGTTTATAGCATCTTAATAGCAATTCTGGGTCTTATTACTCCCTACTACAGCTGGTAACCTAGGGCAAAAAGAGTAAGATTACGAGTATCCATAATTGTGGCTGCCCGATGTAATTTTTTTGGAGTGGCAGCACATGCTGCAGCTCCTGCTGGCTCCCACCGGCTCCCACAGCAAAGGCCAGTACTCAGTGGCCGCTTGCAGGAGCTCCAGCCTTCAGGCAAGCTCCCAGAAAATATAGTACAGAGAAGAGGGGAGCAGCTTTGAAAAAAGGTGATGTGAATGAGTTGTCCTGTTCCTCAGGGCAAAATCTCATGCCTACAGACAAAAGTCTGCTGCTCCTTTTCCCAGACTCTGCTGTCACCTTTTAAATTCTGAAAAGAAAAAAAAAAAAAAGGGAGCACCCCACAAGCAAAAACTTTTTCTTCTCCTCTTCTGTGGCAAATGCCCTGTGCTCCAAATGAAGCTGGAATTTGGTGGACAGAATAGTGCTTAGCTATTGCCTACCTGATAACTCAAGAACAAAAGGAGGCTGAATTCATCCTGGATCACCTTTAAGTGTGGCATTTTTGGTTGGTCTTTGCCAGAAAATATATTCCCTGAGACAAATGGCTGGCATGTATCAATTCAGACCAAATTGTTATAATCGTAAAAGGTTATTCAAAAAAACCCTGAACACAACTTTCCAAAATCAGAAAGTGTCAGTTGGCTAGAATCATTTGCAGTGTCCCTTAATGAAGCTGTAATTAATTTTTGGAATATAATTGGAAGTAAAATGGGAGATTTTAGAATTTCTAAATTTTGGTATCCACAAGCTAGCAGCTCTTTTCTAGAGAGGCTGTAGCACTGTATCTCTCAGCCTCCTGGATCCACGTTTGTTTTGTAAGGAGAGGTCACATCTGAGGTAAAGGTAGTTTGATCCATTGCAAGCCAAATTGCCTTCTGCCCTTGGCTGAATTTAGAGATATGTAGTAAAAAATTAATACAAATTTCTGTCAGTTTTCCATCTCATATATATATCTTAAATGTCTTCAGAAGCAGCTCAGTTTCCATTCCAACATGAGGAGATGAGGGCAGATCTTCAAATTGCTTATGACAGAGGTTATGTGCCTTCTGGCAGCTAACGGAGACCTGTCTTTCACTGAGGCTTGGGTATTGTATTTTTTTTTCCTTTTACAGAGCTTCAACGTATTTTTGCTTCTAAAAGAGAACTCTGGAGATGCCCTTGAACAGAAAATGAGGTGCTAAGGTCAGAAATGATGGAAAGAGATACTTTAACATCTCATCCTTTCACATAGCTATTTCAGCTAATGCTACTTTTATCTGGACAAAAATGCAAATGTTAAGGCTTTTAATACCATTTTTTAAAAATCTGAATATGCTAGCACCCAGGTGTGCTCACTGTAGAATGGGTTTTTTGTTGTTCAGCTTTTTTAACCTCAGGAAGGATGGACAAAGAAGTAACAGAAAGAACTCTGGCTTCAAACTTCAAATCTTCATTCTATGGCAATTTCTGGAGTGTGGAAGAGGAGATGTTACCCTTTTTTTTTTGATTTTTTTTCCTTTGAATGAAAAGTGTCCCTTCTACTGACCTATGTATATGCATAAATTGTAAAATCTTTGGAGTAAGAGTAATACATCTTCGGAGCAGAGAGGCCACATTAGTAGAAGTCCAGAAAGGTTTGGTCTTCCATTGCTTCCATTGCATCCCCTCAGATGACTAGAAAAGGCAGAGAGAAAGGCAAGAAAAATAACCAAATGCATGTAATGGCTTCTCTGTGAGGAAACAACTAGACAGGATTTTTCAATCTTGAAAAAAGATGACTGCAGGGATATGGCAAGAGACTTGACAGCATTCTAGGTGGCCTGCAGAATGAAAGCCGATTACTCACCATTTCCCAAATTAAACAAAGAGGAATGAAGTAACAGGTTCAAATAACAAGTGGATATTTTTTCAGATGTGCCTTAATTACCTTTTGATCTCATTGCTAGAGGACACTGTATAGAAAAATATAATGAGTTCAAGCAACAATTGGACGAATTTAGAGAAAACAAATCTCTGAAGGGCCCTTAAACCCAAAGACTCTTCTTCTGGCAGAGGGAGTTCTTGAGCTACAGATTTCTGGACTCCAGTGAGGTGCAATGAGGTCAACATTACCACAGTCACGCTGTGCATCTTCGGCATCGGCTGATGGCAGAGGGGCACCTGGTCAGCTGGCTGTGGGCTGGCTCCATTTGGATGCTTTTATGCCAACTACCATTGTGTCATTCGGTCTTTTCTGGACATCTTACAAAGCAGTTCTGGGAAATCCCTACACTGGCTGATCTTTCTGTCCCTTCCCTGCTGATAGGAAGGAAGCATCGGTGAGACGGAAAAGATCTGTTCAGAGTTGATGGTTGGTTTCTTTTCTCCTTCTTTATTGCCGAATGGGGCTCAGCAGACACTGTACAAAGAGATCTGTTCCCCATCATTGTGTCCACCATATGCAACTTTTATCTTTCAGCACTACCCCTTTATTGAAACAGAGCAGTAAATTGTCTGAAAATGGTGCACACACGGTCGATATTTTTTTAGAAGCAGCACATTTGCACACATTGCAGAGGGACTCGTGAACAAAATAAACATAGATCCTGTCATTCTTCCTCCCTTCTTGCTGATAGGGTATCAGGAGTTAACCTCAGCAAGAGTCGGGGAGGGGGAGGAAATACTCTTGTGACTTGAGGGGTCTGAAAAGAAATAACGAGTATTTAAAAGGAGGAAAAAGGCAAGTGTGTGCTGCAGTAACAACTGAGAGTCAAACACTTCTGCACAGCGTTAGCACCAAGCAACCAAGCACAGCGCTGTGTATCAGGCAAACCAATTGTGAACACAAAATAGGTCAATCTAACCCAACCAGACTTACACTGAAATTTCAGCTCTGTTTGGGCCCAGACACAAAATTAATCATCTCTGGATTTGTGAAATTTACACTTCATTAGTACTTCCAGATGGATTTTAAAAAGACTGTTAATTTTAATCAATAACATGTCATTCTTCATAGTACATCTTATATCAAAGGGGAGAGGGCTATGGATTAAAGGGTGACCTACTCTCATTCCAGTCAGGTTTGTTTCTCTCACAAGCTAGGACTCATGAATCCTACTGTGGGAGACCTTGCTGTAGGTGGAGGAGCTGAAGGCTGTTAGTGAGTCTGTGAATAGGACTGTCTGCACCCAGGCAGGTAGAGTCTGTAGGAATACCCTGGTATTTAGGGGTCGTTGTTCTGCTACACTTCACAGCTTTGTTTCTAAGATAAAGATACCTGCATTCAAAATATTTGGTGTCTTTATACTAGAGTTTAGGCATCCTGAGCATTTCAGGGTTATGTATGGTCCCAGAGACATAAATGAGGAGAATGAAGGTAGAGCTGTAAAACTGGCTGTGTGTCCTTTGCCTGCTGTGAGCTCTGAGCTGCCTGCGGGACAAAAACAGCTGCCAGAACAAACTGGATCAGCCCCATGGTGGGGAGCAGGATGAGCCCTGTAATGCGTTCCTGATTTGAATTCTGCCCTCTCAGAATAACCTCTTTGCTGCTGAGTGCTTCCCTTTATTCTAGAGGAGGTCTCACATTGCTGAGACCTTTGGAAATATCCTGGCTGTAGTGCTATAAATAGAATGTGTTTCCCACTGACTAAAACCTGCCAGCATAGCAGCAGCCTGACGTGGGTTTATTTTCCTGCTTGAGGACTACATAAGTGCTTGTGTCCTCTCTCCGCTGAGACATCTCTTCGCTTTAGGCACTGGTCTCTCTGCTCACTGCTGGGGAGTGTTATGGAGCCTGGCTCACATTCCTGCTCTTTCTGATCTTTTTCTTTAAGGAAAGACCTCTCCCTGGGCATCTTTCCTTGTCTCCCCTCTCCCTTCTCTTATGGCAGATCTTTGCTTTTCTCAGGTATTCTGATTGCCACCGTGTATTAGTCTCTGCTCATTCCATTTCAATTCATCCGCTATTCATACATGCTACACAGCGCCTGTGCAAGCTCCTGTGTCTGAATGAGCTTTTAGTGAAGCTTCTTACAGCCCCAGAGCTTCTCCTGGCCTTATCTTGCATTTACATTATGCCTTTCAGTTCCCTGAAATTCAACTCTAAAAATAAATGTAGATGCGTGTCCCCGCACCCTCCAGTGCTTCTCTGAGCAGGGTCTTGACTGATAGCTGACAACATATTGTGTTAGTGGAGTTGAGGAGAAGACTTAAACAGTCAAAACAGCACAAGGATGGGGTGTAGATACAAAGTCATCACAGAAGTGAGAATATGCCAGTGTAATCCTTAGAAAAAGTTGACTCTCAGGGATCACCAACAGCAGCGCGGTATCCACGTACCTGCCCGGCTCAGCACCTTGCCTGGGTGCTGTCCAGGACTTGAGCCAAGCATCCAACGTCCCCAAGTCTGCCCTTGGAAGAAAATGAGGTTAAAAGAACTTGTTAGGAGGAAGAGAACAAAACTTCACTTGGCTGTGATGTTCAAGTAGGGTTAAATCCTCGAGAAGCCTCTCCTCCCTACTTGGTAATTCAAGCACTTCTTTGAGAGATAAGGGAAGGTGTCAGCTCCAGGAGCATCTGAACTCACACTTGCTTATGTACGATTTCTGTGCCCTCTTCAGTTTGCTAATCAAAACAAGTTTCCACTGTGTGTTTCTTATCCCCAGAGGGTGGAACTATCCTCAGAAAATTAAAGTTCTCTTATCTCTTAATGTGTCATCACAACTAATAGCCTGGGGACTGTAAACAAGTTTAAATATCAAAACAATTTGGCTGGTGATTGTCTGTGATTATGGATTAAGAATACGAAATCTGTGCTCGCTGATATTCAAGCTAGATTGAATCCAGGGAGCCAGATCCTCACTGGTGTAAAGGGAGGTGGCCTAGCCGAACTCAGGGGAGGGAGGCTGCTCTGTACCACCTGGGCACCTCGCCCTGCAAACATTTCAGAAGTTTTCATTCTCGTTTTTCAGAGTGACAGATAATACATTACAGCACGGGCTGAGCAGGAGGAGCACTAAGGGCCCCTGGCAGAGCCCCGACCATCCTCCCCTCCTCTGACTTCCCAGGAGCTATGCTGCTGCTTGGCTGCACCCTCCACTCGCAGCCTCTTTGGGGAGATCATAAATAATGACTTAGAGAGAAATGATTTAAGATTATGAAGCTTCAAGAGCAAGTCAAGGTGCCAGCATGTTCAAAAGCTGACAGATATGTCAGGGCAGGTATTCTGTGAGGGATCCGTGCTTTGTACCTTCAATGAGACAAACGTACCACAGTAAATTCACACCTTTAGCTCAGTCGCTGCTCATGCTGAGAGTGAAGAGACAAGCAACAATTTTCTCCTCTTGCTAGAAATGCTTTGCCTAGTTCACTGGACTGTTTGCAGTGACAGTGATGGGCAACAGGTCACACAGTTCTGGGGAGATGATCTCGGGTGCATTGTATGGCACCACTGGACTTATTTTTCATGTCTCCTTCTTCTGGAAGTAATTTGTGGGCCCTCACTTTTGTTAGGGATCATTTTCTGATACAGGCTGGACAGTTCTTCAAAGAACCCCACAGGTGAGAAACTGAGGCAGGGATAGACTAAGTGAATTTCCTGTAGATGTGTAAGAAGTCAGCAACAGTGCAGTATGAGATGAGCAGTGCCAGAAGATGAATAGTGCAAGGAGTGTCCTATCAACTAAAATGTGCAATGCAGAATGCACACTACATATATCTTTTCAGAATACATATTTTTTCAAAAGGCTGATGTTAGGTTAATGATGAATCTAACAAAATTAAGTAGGAAACACGTTAATTTTGATGTGGCAGGAAAGTGCTTTCCTAATGAAGTAGTAATTAAATAGAAGCATAATTATTAAAGAGCTGGTAAGTCTAGTCTCTCCCTCCTATCTCAGCAGCTCTAGCAGCAGTTCTGGGCAGGGAAAAGGAGTGTTTCTGACAAGCATGAAGTTCCACCAGAAAAATATGAAGGAGAGATATGTCATAAGAATCTTAAAAGCATGAAACAATGTCAAATAAATGAAATCAATTTCCAGAAGAGAATAATAAAGGCTGAAAAAGGTACCCAGAAAGCCAGAAGACTTTTCTATTTTCTTAATTGGGGTAATTATACTAAAACTGACAGCAAATATTTTCCCAGTAGCAAAAACACCCACAAATCCCAGCCAGCCAAAATACTTTTCTGGGCATGAGATCTGTGAAGGTTAAAGGCTCGAGTCTTCCATTAGCAGAGTGCTCCTCTTCTCCCAAGGTCAGTCCTTAAATGTGAAGAAGTAATTTTGATTCTGGTCTCCTCACAGTTCAAAGTCAATGCTTACTTTGATTTGAACAGCGCTATATTTAGCAAAATACTAATATAATTGTATTTGGTCCCAGTCTTCTCCTGTTTGAATGTTAAATACTTCTTAGTACCGAGCCCATTGTGCTCTTTCTCTCTCATAGTTTGGGTGAGAGTGAGCAGTGTGGACACACTAGAGCAGTCCCTCCAGGGAAACTAATGGTACCAGTCTCCACACTCCATGTGTTTTGGAGGTTTTACTTCAGGCCAGCATATCTTCAGTTCATGCAGTCCTAGGCTGCATCATAGCATGATCTAGGTAACAGCATGCAGACGTGACTGGAGCAACAGAGATGACCTCCAACAAATCACATGTGCCATATATAAACTCTCAACTGCTTTTGTCTCCTCCTTGTTCCTTCATGTTCATTATGTACTAATCACCAGCTTCTTCTGGTGAAGGTGAGGTCTCATACCAAGGACCTTCTCCCTCAGTTAAGGTCCTTTAGCAGGACAGAAATAATCTGGCAGTCTGAGGCGCATTGGCAGTGTTTGGATTTGAAACCACTCAGCATCTCCTTGCTAATAATTAGAACTTGCATAAGAAGAGAAAAGTGATCGCACAACCTCAGATCAGAGATCACGCTGCCTGGGAACCCCCTTTCACTCAGTAACCAGTAATGAATGTCTGGGACAGACCTTAATAACAAGGCAAGGATATGGTAGTACTTGCCCAGAATACTTTCTTATCTTCCAAAAAGTTCACAACTCAAGGATTTCCTAAGCCTGAGGCTTTGTCTTCATATCTAATAGCCTTTGATATGTTTTTTGTTTTTGTGAATTATTTAGCTACTTTTTAGATTTATGTTAATTTTAGAATCTACTATCCTGCAGGAAACAGCTTGACACTAACTTCATACTGCACAGTTTGGATTTATTAAAGAAAAGTCTGGGGATCTTAGCAAGAGGGGTTCAGAAGCCCCTATGCTGCCTCTGCTCATATTAATCCTAGAAATCGTGTGGTCCATCACATGCAGTACAGAGTCACCATCCCAAAGTTGAGTGCTGGTGCATGCAGTGCATGTGCAAATCCACCCCAGCTGGGGCTCTGCAGTGCAATGTGTGAGTTTATGTTGATGTAAATGGGAAGCTCTGCCTATACCATGAGATGCAGGGAGACACACTGTACATTCTCTGGCTTTTTTTCAGACCTAGAAGGGCTTGACCCACAAAATGCTTGGATACAATCACATTTCTGTGGGAGCCAGAGCAATGAATTAAAAGCGTTTGGCTCTTATTGGAAACAGCTGGTGGGGTCTTCAAGTTCTCCTCAACCCTTGCATTCCAGGCCTAGGATTTTATCAGATCATATTTGTGATCCCACTCGATTTTTCAATTAGACAGTGAAATGCAAACATTGGGCCAGAGGGAAAACTTCCCAGTTACTGAAGGGGAAAAGAACACGATATCCAAATGACTCATGGTTTTGTGGGTGAAGTAATGGTTGCATGTCGCAGCTTGGGATGTGGGTTTGTGTATCCATTTCCACTTGTGTTGTGAAGTTATTGTGAAGGGCTTTGGTAGGAATTCTCCTGTGACTTCCCAGAGCCCCTTTGCATGTTAAATGCCAGTAACTTTGTGGTGGCAATCTATATGGTAAGGAAGGCACCTGCCAAATGCAATGCTGAACCAATCCCTCCCCTGGACATCAGCCAGTGCCAAACACAATGAAGCCCTTCTCCTGCTAGAAGAGCTAAGTCCTTCAGGAGGAATTGCAGGTTGCTGTGACTGGAGGAAGAATAGGGACCAGGGAGTTTGTGAGGGCTGGAGAATCATAGAATCATAGAATCATAGAATGGTCTGGGTTGGAAGGGACCCCAAGGATCATAGAGCTCCAACCCCCCTGCCACAGGCAGGGCCACCAACCTCCAGGCCTGGATCTACACAAGGTTGCCCAGGGCCCCATCCAACCTGGCCTTGAACACTTCCAGGGACGGGGCATCCACTACTTCTCTGGGCAGTCTGTTCCAGCACCTCACCACTCTTTCTGTAAAAAACTTCCCCCTAATATCTAATCTAAACCTTCCCTCCTT
>VZTU01025226.1:85298-143792 GCA_013400835.1 Zapornia atra | reverse complement strand
GATGGTCCACCCATCAAATCCATATCTCTCCAATTTAGAGATAAGGATGTGGTGGGGGACTGTGTCAAAGGCCTTGCACAAGTCCAGGTAGATGACATCGGTTGCCTTCCCTTTATCTACCGATGCTGGAGGGGAACCTGGAGGGGGGCAACAAGAACCAGTGTCCCTGGGAGATACATGCTGCTTCTGTAGCTTTGCTCTCCTGGGGCAGATTACCCAAAGACACACTCTGATGTCTGATGTAGTCCTCCTCTGCTTGGTGACCCCTGCTCCCACTAATTTGTGTTTGTCATGGGTACCCTCAGGTAACTGTCTGCCTTGTTTTTGTTTTCTGTTGAATCACTCAGTGACACTAAAGCAAAATATGTAAATGCTAATGCAAGTGTGAGTATAAAGGTCAGTGGCATCTCTGCAGACCCCAGCTTCTGCCTCACTCACCATTAATCACTGCTAGGATTCAACTGCAACACCCTTCCTAAAAAGTTGCCAGCAGTTACACCCTGTCCTGTATATGAACAACTTGCGTATGGGACAAAATCCAGGTTGTTTTGTCTGGATTGTTTGCTGTTCCCCTCCATCTCTCCATCACAGAATTTCCTCACCCTTCCCATTCCTTTCCATCTTTTCACTACTCTGTGCTCCATGGCTGCGCAGCTCAGAAGCTTAGTGGAGCAGCAGGTGAGGGCTATCCTCTGGCAATACCTGTTGAGAGGGACATGTGCCTGTGTGGGCAGTGTCCACTTCTCAGGAAGCCCTCCCTGACGTGTACAGCCACGCTGTGTGGAGTATAGTGGTTTTACTCTGTGGGCTAGCAGAGAGAGGTATGAGGGAATCACCTATGCCTCTTTCTCCTCCAGCCAAACCCCTCTGATGGGCAGGAGCTGTTGGGGAGCATTTTTTGCTACATACTACCATTTACATCTGCAGCAGAAACATCATGGGATATGGTTTGCAGCTTGGGAGACAACAGCAGGGTATTGCCTGAAGCCAGCTGTTGGCAGATTGATTGGCTTAGGGAAACCAGCCAGCCTTTTCCAGTTTTCTGGGGCGCTCTGTTTTGCCCGTGAGATCAGAATTTGCAGTGTTAGATAAAGCACAGATAAACAGAATTTATCCATTTCTAATTCAAACAATCAAATGTTTACCCAGGTCTCAGCACATGGCTGGAATACCAAGGGAGCTTCTCTGTGGCTCCATCAGTGCCGGGAGTCAGGGCTGGTCTCACATTTGAAGAATCATCTTTCCTGTGATCAGTTCAGGCGTGGTAGTGGTGCTTGAGAAAGGGCTGTGTCCTCCCCGCAGGCAGATCGATACATTTCTGCCCCCTGCACTGTGAGAACTTTTCATCGGGCATTAAGAGCAAGGAAAATAAAAGCCAAGATGGTTGTTATCCTGGGTTTGCTTTTGTTTTGAGTTATCTATTGGGAAGTCACTGCTGTCTTCTGTCTCATCGGGAGACAAAATGCCTTTCTCTTTGGTATTTTTTTCCTATTAAAAAGCAACGAGATCTTCCCAGTTTTATTTCTGTCATTCACTTGCTTCCTGTTGGCAAGTCAACAAGACAAGGTCTCCTGAGGTGCAGTCCTAATACTGGCCAAATCCCCCCGACACCAGTGGAGTCACAACTCCTTGATACATTTCTAACTAGCTTTATAATGATGTTGCCTATGTGTTAGGAATGATGGCTGGCACATGAGCTGGGACTGTTATTAATGCCGATATGTAATCTACAGGCTAGCTGAACTATCATTTCAATTAAACCTTTACTAAACAGCTCGTAAAAATATTTATCCTTTTTGAGTGAATTCTTAATACAACACATGATGGGGCAACAATTCTGCAGTTGGCTCCACTGCTAACATGAGCTTGGAAACTCAAACTAACAATCCACTTTGATGTTTTTCTTCCTAAATCTAGGTTATCCTGAAGGGGAGGATAAAGAAACTGACCACCAAGATGGTAATCACTAGTGGAAATGAAGAGGATAAAGGCAGTCAAGAAAAGGAAAGCAAAGAAGAAACCATCTTGGCAATGCTTGGAATTATTGGGACAATTCTGAACCTCATCGTGATCATTTTCGTGTATATTTACACAACGTTGTAAACTAGAAGGCATGCAAATAGACCAGATAAAACGACCATTCAGAGTGATGACAAACATTGTTGACTATTGACAAGTTGTTTAATCAGAATTGACTCTGTATTATATTAACACATCATAAAAGCACTGCCTGCAGGCAGCGAAGACTGAAGCACAATTAATTTAACAGGACTTTTTCACACAGTAACAAGCTTAACTCTTCTGTCCTGTCCTCTTCCTTTTGGTTTGGTTTTCAGTTTGGGGGAAAACGACTGCAGTTATGTAAGTTGTAACTCTGAAGAAATCCACCAAGGATATGTTGTTTTAACACAATTAAAAGAGGGAAAAAAAAAAAAGAAACTGTACACTATATACGATTAGAAATGTATACTGTATACTTGCAAAGATTGAACTCAAAGATAGCATTATAGCACAGATCACGTGTCTGTTAGGTCAAATGATTTTTTTCTCTTGGTTTTTTGCTTTTACTTACATTGAATCTGACAAGCTTTTTTATTTAGAATGAACATATGGTGCAATCATGAAAAAACCAATTCCATTGAGCAAGGTCTGCCTAAACCTGATAAAATGTTGGGAGAAATACATTACATGGTTATTTTTTCTTTCTCATTTGCTTAACATCTGTGTCTGTTCATACCGATGTTTATAAATATATATTTTTAATAAATGTGCTATATTTTTAGCATGAACCAAATATTTGGAGACACTTGTATTCATACAGCCAAATTTTGTTTGATGAAGTGCCCTTTTTGACAATGGATGTTATTTTTCTCAGCAATTATACAGCAGTCTTGTTTGCAGCCCTCTCACTGTAGTCTGAAGCAAGCTCACATCATGCTCATATGCATGACTTGAAGTTGGAATGTCAGCTGAAAAGCATTGCTGCTTAATACGGGAAACAGCAAAACATTGTAAGGTGACCTTTGGAGACTGGTTGCAGAAAGAAGGCTCTATTTATATTTTTTTAAAAAAAAAAGAAAAGAGAAACAAATTTAAGGAATGTTGAGGCACCTAACAAAATATTACAGAATTCACAGAATTGGCTTTCAGAATCTGGTCACACTCTCTAAGGACTTATATTGAGAGAAGCAAGCAGAGGTTTATACAGTTGAAAGGAGAAATTTAGAGAGCCTGTAGTGAGGGGATTCAGTGAAATCCAGACTGTAAACAGAGATTATATTTTAAATGAGTATAATTAACCCTTTATGCTTCTCTGAATTGTGCTTTAACTGAGGTCACTGCAGTGAAATTCTCTGACTTGTGTTATTGTCAGGAATGTACAATGATGCTTGCCATTTTTCTTCAGAGTTCAGTACCTATAGATATATGAAGCATTAAAAATATGAGACCTCAATTCTGCCTCAAGCTGCCTAAGTACGTTGCCCATTAACTTTGACATATCCTCTTAAAAATAGGTCAATTAATTGTTTACTGTCTTGTGGTTCAGATTGCATCCTCAGATGCACAAGAGGGATTGCTATTGAAGTCAGCTGGAGCTGTAGAAAGTTTGATCCTACAATATCATTGATTTTGCTGACCAGTCTTGTCCCTCTGGGATCAGATTTTCACTGGCTTCCGGGGCTACGACTGGTCTCAAAAATACAGAATTTCATTGCAGGATTTAAAAGCAAACCTGGAAAACCCTGAGGGGCACCTCTCAGAAACAGAGGTGCTTAGTCCCTTGTGGTATTGCACACTCAATAACAAAACCATTAGGAGAAGAGAAAAGGTCACTAAATAAACTAAAACTAAATCCAATATGAAGGCTGAAAGAAAAAAAAAAGAAAGCAAAAATAATCTCATGTTAATGATAAAATTACTGGGTGAGAGGCAAGAAAATAAACAGAGATTTGAACAAGCATGCTGGGGTGGTTGAGAAAGTATTTCTGTTTGGACAGTGCTGGTAGAGCTGGGGGTCTTGCAGAGGGTAAGAAACTTCAGTGGCACAGTTCAGTGGAGCTGCCGGGGGTTCATCTTGGCTATTAATTTATAGTTGTTTATTGGTAATTCTAGGGAACTAGCAAAATCTGCTTTTTCATCATCCTAAATGAGAAAAAAAAATTACTAAAATAGATCTGCCTCCACTCTGAGTTTTTTCTTATGGTTGAACTACTGCTGATCACAGCATGTGACAACAGCATTGGTGCTCACATACCAAAGTACACCTGCACATACTCCAGGCACTTGGCTAGTCACAGCCTACCCCTCATGCTGGTGGGATCCTCTCTGCAGCTGTTTCTCCTGAACCTCTTCTCCTCCTCCAGAAAACACTGAAGCATTCTGCCTGAGGATCATGCCCATCTTCTAGATGGAAAGCCTGGGAAAGGGCAGTGTCCAACTCAAGAAATGAGCTCTGGTGCCTGTATTTCTTTGCCTTTCTCTGCACCAGATGATAATACCTGTCATGTCCACTTCTTGTAGACATGAATATGCTTAATGAATGAAATTTCATAGAATTATAGAATCACAGAATAGTTTGGGTTGGAAGGGACGTTAAAGATTATCTAGTTACAATGCCATGGGCAGGGACATCCTCCACTAGACCAGGTTGCCCAAAGCCCCATCTAACCCAGTCTTGAACTCCTTGAACAAGGAGGGAGCATCCACAACTTCTCTGGGCAACCTGTTCCAGTGCCTCACCACCCAGATATTTCTTCCTAATATCTGATCTAAATCTACACTCCTTCATCTTAAAACCACATTACTCCTCATCCTATCACTCCATGCCCTTGTAAAAAGTCCCTCTCCAGCTTTTCTGTAAGCTCCTTTAGGTACTGTAAGACTGCTGTAAGATCTCCCCAGAGCCTTCTCTTCTCCAGGCTGCAAAACACCAACTCTCTCAGCCTGTCTTCATAGGAGAGGTGCTCCAGCCCTCTGATGGTCTTTCTGGCTTCCTCTGGGTATTGAGTTTTAAAAGCTCAATATTTTTCTTGTACTGCAGTCGCAGAGCAGTTTGCAGTGCTCCATGTGGGGTCTTACCAGAGTAGTCATGCTGGTTTTGATGCAGCCCAAGATCCAGTTGGCTTTCTGGGCTGCAAGCATGCATTGCTGGCTCATGTTGAGCTTTCCATCAACCAACACCCCTAGGTCCTTTTCCTCAGGGCTGCTCTCAATCCATTCTCTGCCCAGCCTGCAGTTTGCTTGGGATTGCAATGACTCATATCCAGGAGGTCGATCCATCAAATCTATGTCTCCAATTTAGACAGAAGGGCATCATGAGGGACTGTGTCAAAAACTTTACCTGAGTCTACCTTGGTCTTTCTTTATCCACCAATGCTGTAACCCCATCATGGAAGGCCACCAAATGTGTTAGGCATGATTTTTACTTCATTATGTACTTCTATAGCTTCTTCTTTCTATTTCATTAAGCATTATTAATATTACAAATCAAACTCTGCATTGTAAAACAACATATAACACCCCCATAAAGTAAAGTAGCAACTCTTGCTGTTCATCACAGCTGCATTCCTTCAGGAATGGGCCACCATCTTCACCAAGACAGGCACTGCTAAAAATCCAAAGGTGCTTAAGCTGAACTGATGGATTAGAAAGGTTAAGAACCCTGTTTTTACTCTGCTTTTCCCAACAGAAAACCTCTTAGGGGCAGTTTCCAGCCATGGATGTGCTCTAATTTGCCTGTTAACCGTGGTGTAGGCAGTGTGTCCAGGCACCTGCCGCCCTGTGCTGTCAGCAGCCATGTGCTTTGCCATAGGGCTTTTATTGCAGCCTCAAATAGGAAGAAAGGTTTATCCCATTCCATAAAAAGTTTAAGACTTAATATTTTAATTTTACGGGTTTCTGTTCACAGATAGTTCTAGAAATATCCCAGGGCAAGTACTTCTTAAGTAGATTCATTAAGTATTCATTTAAATAAAAATGAAGAGTTTCCTTTGAGGGCAATTTTTTTACATTTTACTTGGTATTCATGAACACTGATATGAGAAAAGTATGTTTTCAGGAAGGGAAATGTTTTATACAGGGCTGTGAAAGTATGCCTACCCCGGCAGCCGCACGCAGGCCTGCTTTCTGGCTGAATGCCAGCTGGAACCAGACTACCCTCCTGCTTTTTTATATGAGCAGTTTTCAACATGTGCCTGTAAGAAATATTCATCCAGGTAACATATATATCACCGGCATGTTACAGCCAGTAACTGCAGCATAAATAGTTGAATAAAGCTTCTCATTACAGGTGCTGAACGGTACATCTGCTTTGGCAAGGAAAAAGCTGATAGGCTCAGTTTTGGCTTAACTTGTAGGTAATACAAATAGTTTCCAAAATAAATTTTAAAAATAAAATATGACTTCATTAGTGACAGGAGCTTGGTTGCTTGCATTTGAGTAGAAGAAAATTAATATCCAATATCTTAATGAGATATGAAAACAACACCTTTTGCTCCTGTAAACTGAAGATACCATTGTATATTTAAATTATACTATATAGGTAGTTGGTTTGTGTTATGGGAATGAAAATATACATTCCTGAGGTGACAGGAAGGTGACAGTCCCTTCATTAGTCTCTTGTGTGTTTTAGCGGAGTGTGGTGGGTACAGAAGACCTCCATAAAAAACACAACTATTTAAAACACATTATTAACACAACAAAGCCTCCAGTTCCTGTAACTGCCACTGAAAATTCACCATCTCAAGGATCATGTCCTCATAGAGGAATATACCTTCTTGTGCACTGTCTGACAAAGCAGTCTTTTCCATCACATCTCTTTGCTCCTTCCTCTTGCACGGCTGCGGCTGCGCGTGGCTCATCTCACCTGGGGATGTTTTTTCCAGGTGCTCAGCCTGGCATCCTCTGAAATCTGCTCTTTTGGTTTATTGTGCTGTGAGGTTCTACTATGGGGCAGAGTTTTATTATTTTAAGGACAGTCACTAATCAACGTCATGTTATTGTCTCATAACATATAGGATACTTTGCTTGTTGAATTTCCAAACCCACCCCTCTCTGGCCCACAGATAAAATTTTGATTCAGTAGACACTCAAATACTAAAAAAGTTTCAGTCACAATATGATAAAACTGCTAAAATGAAGCACTGCTAAAGCCCAAGTGTCTTATATTTCCATTTAATCTATATTATGGAGTTCACCTCAAATGCCCCAAGGTCTCATCGATGTCAGGAGATCTCATTGTTTCTGAGTAAGAATTGCCATTTCAGAGATCACTAAGGCATAAGCAGAGAACTTGGCCTAGAGAGGAGAATGAGGATAAGAAGTAAATAAATCGAAACTCTAGGGAGTTAACACTTCAGAATTTTCTAATTAAATAGGTTTTTGGTTTGGCTGGATTAATTTGTTTCTCACTAGCCAGAATTTTGGAGAATAAAAATATTATTGTTCCTAGGAAAGTTTCTAGAAGAAATATGTCTAATTGAAAGAAAGAGCTTCATTGAAAATGTTTCAGCAGCAATTTCTAGCAGCAGCTTTCCAAAGAAAACACTGACCAGGCCTCCCAGTGACTCTGGCTTGCTTCCCAAGGGTATGTTTTGGCAGAGCAGGAGCATACTGCACATATATGGAAGTAATTTTTGTTTACTGAGGGGCAGAATGGACGGATTCACAAAGATTTACAAGTGTAAGGGATAGCAAGCACATTATGCAGGCAGCAACAAAGAGAAAAATGCTGTTTGCTTTTATTTACAGCATACACCCTGCAGACACCCTGCAGAACCCACACTGCTTCCATGCCTGACTCCGCACTTTGGAGGCTCTTCCCAAAGGGTCTTATAAAGTCAGTGTAGCTTTCCTTCCCCACCAATGATCTAAGAGAAAAAAAAAACTGTTCAGAGTGGAAAACTCCGCGCAAGGCTGAAATCCCACATGCATCCATATGCATTTATCTACATACAAACCATCTGGTATTCAATACGTCTCTCCTTGTCTGAAGCATTAGGTTTTCTTATTTGCATTTCACCTGGGGACTCAGATGGTGAAAGGCAATTTGTAGGGTTGAAAGCACCCAACTGTTTCCAATGATACAACTTCACATGATGTAGCCGTTACCCAGAAGGGTGCCTGCTGATCCTGAAATACACCTGTGCTGTGCCACGTGCACAGCTCAAAATCTCCCATGTGAAGCCTCTCACTGGCAGAATATCCAACATTGCAAGGGGAGTGGGTTTGGGTTGTGACTGACCCCTACAGCATGGTTTTGCACAAAACCCCGGATCCCAAGTCAGGCTCTGTAGATGAAAGAACATCCTGCCTTATTCATAGAGGGGATTTAGCTATGTGTACAGCATTGGGATCCCTTCTTTTGCAACCAGTACATATTCAGCTTGATATGATCCATGCAGCACTCCTGATCATGTTGACAATGACAGAGCTTCCTTCACATGAGTGATGAAAACAGCTTTGGGCTTCCCTAATCTCTGAGAATAGGGAACAAGATCCTTCCTGCAAGGCAGAGATAGCAGCAGGAGCATCTATTTCCTGCTGACAACAGCCAGGTTGCTTGCCTGGAGTGCTGCAGGAGACCTGTTTCCCTCCCATCACGTTAGATGCTTGGGAAATGCAAGTTTATTACCTGGTCTCTGGGTTCTCTGCAGGCTCAGTCACCAGTTACACTTGGGCTGACTTGTTTTATGATGCAGAGACTTTGCTATACTCAAATGCCACCTGAAGCCCAGTCTTCAGGAATAGATTAAAGGTCCTGATATCTTAATCTGGCCTTGATGTCATGAAGGTCTCACCATAACAAATCTCAGTCATTGCCAGTCTTTGGCAGCAGGGTGTTAATGGACTGGCATGAGCAAGGGACACCAGATGGGAGCCACAGTGAACCAAAGTTGGTGCAGAGGTGGCTGGCTGCTTTCCACAGTACTTTCTTACCATCTTGAGGAGCATCAGTATTATGTTGGATTGATATTCGTTGTGGGTAAATGTCATAAAGTGTTTGTGTAGCAGGGGATGGATTTCTCACCTTTAGTTCCTCCAAACTCAATGGGAAAAGCTTTATAAGTAATTCTGGCTTTGTCAATTTAAGATATGGATTAAAATTTACTATATATGTTTCCAAATTTTAATGTGCTGTCTTTTTCCCCCCTGCCAATCAATTCCATTTTAGTTTTGCAGATACCATTGTTATTTCTGTAACAGCAATGGCGAATGTGAAAAGCTTGGTATTGGATGCATAAGAAAGAATGAATATGACATTGTCAATGTTTTATTTATTTGTTATTGTGGCAGGAAAAGATAGCCAGTGGTCTTCTTTGCATCCACTGTGCAGTGTTAGCATTATTTCTGGAGCCTAAAGAAATTCTGTGGGACAAAGATTCAGCATTTAACTTGTGCTTTTTCAAGCAAATGTCAGCAAAAAGAGAAGCATGTGAAATGTTTGCATTAGCTAAAAGAAAACAATGTCAATTGTATCTATTTTTTGGCAGATTCAAACTCAGATGTGATATGACACAAGTATCATTCTTACACCCCTGCTGCCATTGCCTAACACACACCAGACCATGCTCCCTTTGCTATGACTATGCATGTCCATAACTCAGACTAGGGTGATATGTTCCTTTATAGTTAATATGCATATGAATATATATTTACAGATTTGGGGCATTAGCTGGCAATTAGCTGACAATCCAACAATAACAACAATGCAACTAAACAGACAGGGAAAAATAGGAAATTTCCTGTATGATGAGTTATTTCTCTTTGCCTCATTGACCTTATTTTCAGTTGATCTGTTTGAGACTGTATGATTGATGAGAATGATGCTAAAGCCTTCCTAATATAACCAACAAAAGAATCAAGACAATGGAGAAATATTCAATCTACATCTTCCACCAGCAGCCAGGCATTTCCCTCAACTGCTTCAAAACATCTCAGTGCTGCATGTTTTACATTTTCTTTTATATGATTCACCATCAGCCAACACACTATCTCATTAATGGCTTTATCTCATTTCTATTTCATTGTATTATAATATTTATGCAGTTTCACTGAGCTGTGCAAATACTAGCAAAGATTCGCATCCTTTGTCACTTTTGTAAGTTTTATAAGCCTCTTCCTAGTACATACCAACTTCTTGTTTTAAAGATCAAGAAGAGATATATAGCTACATCCTTAGAGCAATCATGCAGACCTCACTACAAGTTTAGGTGGGAAGTATATGGCCTTTTACAAAAAAGAGGGGACTTTATTTCTCGAGCCTCTTCTTGAGCCAGCCCCAAGTGACCCCGATACTGTGCTGAGTACAACAGCCCTACAAGATTAGGTTCTTTTGAGTTTTTAGAAAAGAAGAGTTCAGCTGCCAAACTCCTTGAAGCAGGGCATTGCACTGTCTTTGCAATTCACAGAGCAAGCCAAAAAAATCTGATGACCACAGACAATGCTCAGCTCCTGGCTCACATTTCCCCATGGGGCAGCAGCCCTCAGTGCACCCTGACAGACCTGGTACCCAGTGCCCTTTATACTTGATGAAAGGCAACAATAGTTGGGCAAGTAACTTTCTAAATTTTGAAATATCATCACTGTTAATATGCCTGATTCCAGTGGTGTGAAGATATAAAAAACCACCAGACTTACCAGCCAAACAGTAGGCAAACACTAGTATGACTCAACACAGAACCATCACTGCTGTGTTTTGGTGTTAAAACATCCAAACCCCAGGCTTTCCTCCCACTGCTGTGACTGCCCATCAGTAGAGTTGCTGAGGAAATGCTTTTTCTTCCCATTGAGTATTAGTTTTAGAATTTTTTTTTACCTGAGTTGAAGCAAACCCCAGCAGTTCAGAGAATGTCACAGAATTAAATTTAGAAACAATTGCTTTTTACAATTTAGTTTCATATGCTTTTAACATGTTTTATTTTGGCTGTTCTACTTCTTTTAATAGAAATTTAATTTCAAACTGAAAAGTTATTTCAGATTAAGATCAAAACTCAGCTCCAAAAAGCTATAATGCTTTATCTACCTTTTCCTGAATGAATTTTCATCAGCATCAAAGAAATTCTTTGGGGAAAAAATCCCAACTGTTTTGTTGAATTATCGTCTTCTCACTGAAAGCTATTTGGATTACAATGTTCAGACCAACTCTCTCAATCATCAGTCCTTGTGTATGTGATAGAAAAAAATTAAATAAAGATTCCTGATGCTCTTTGATTTCTTCAGTTATGTTTTCCCATCTCTTCATGTACTTTCACAAAGGCAGACAGTACCTCCTAGGGCCAGCAACAAACTCCACAACCCTTACGCTTTAATCCCAGCTTCATGGTTTTGTCCCTGAGGTGACTGTCCCTTACACATGAAGACCAAACCAGATCCAGCCTGGGGGATCCAGCAATAGGGATCGCTGTCTGCAGGAGGCTGAGACCTGACTTACAAAACCTGCTGTGCGATTCAGCAGAGTATTCAGCAATGAATGTATTTTTTCCATTTTGTTTTTGGAGGTGTTTTTAGGTCACTCATAATTTTATAAACTGAGACCACCGCTCACTGCATAACTCTTGTGCGCTAGACTGCTTCTCCCACGAGTTTGGGAGCACTAAAGTGAGGTGGAGAGAAAGAAAAAGGCCACGAGATGCCGGCTTGTCATTGACAGTGCCATAGCAAATCTTCAGAGCTACAAAATTCAACCTGCAAGCACACAGCCCCCTATGCCCTTGCATGGCTGTTGGCTGCGTTGTTCCTTGTGCTCTCGGGGATGCTGAGGGGAATATGCACATTTTTCCCATCATAATCAAGTTATGTGCTCAGCTGGCTTTGCTGTGGTGAGAGTGGCTGTGGCAAAGGCCAAGGCACCAGGGGACCATGGCTAGGGTGTCTCTGGGCTTCAGAAGTCTTCTGTTCAGCATCAAAGTCCTGCCTTGGCTGGTGGCTGCCTCATGCTTCCCTGGAGATGGTCTCTAACCCACTGAGTACCATTTCATGCTGACCAGGTTGTGATTTCAGAGGGAAAACTTGTCATATCTTTGTTTGTCAATGTTTTTAAAGTGTTTTACTGAAGAAGCAAAATAAAGCAATGCCTAATTTAAAACAGAAAAGTAGCCAGTCATTTCTTAAAGTGCCCCAAATGTCTCTCTATAAAACACATCTTTTAGAAAAGTGGCTCTCAGGATCTCTGAAGGACCCTTTGAAGGGCCCTTGGACGCATCTGGAGACACTCATCCCCAGTAGTCGCTACTGCTCCGGCTCAAGTGAACTGAAAAGGTGTCTGCCTGAATGGGATGGTGCTGTCTCCTCTGAGGATGCTGTGTGATGCTGCAATCCCTCACTCTCCATATTTTCCTGTATATGCGTTTTCCTGTAGAATAGAATAGAATAGAACAGAATAGAACAGAACAGAACAGAACAGAACAGAACAGAACAGAACAGAATAGAATAGAATAGAATAGAATAGAATAGAATAGAATAGAATACAATACAATACAATACAATACAATACTTCGGTTGGAAGGGCCCCTAGTCCAATTGCCTGACCACTTCAGTGCTATCTGAAAGCTGAGGCATGCTATTAAGGACATTGGCCAAATGCCTCTTAAACCCTGATAGGCATGGAGTATCAACCACCTCTCTAGGAAGCCTTTTCTGGTGTTTGACCACCCTCTTGATAAAGAAATGATTCACCATGTCAAATCTGAACCTTCCCTCGCACAGCTCTGAACCATTGCCATGCTTCCTGTGTACCAGGGAGAAGAGCTCAGCACTTCCCTCTCTACTTCCCCATCTCAAGAAGCTGAGAGAGCAATGAGGTTGCATCTCAGCCTCCTTTTCTCCAAACTAAACAAACTCCTCATAGGAGCTCTCTCACTCCTAGGTAGAATTTGAAAAGGGACCAGATTTCTGCATCCTTGTGTTCCTGACTCCTGCCACCTCCAAGTGGCAGTGCGGGTGGGAAGAGCACAGGATGAAGGCCTGGGAATCCAGCTGAGACTTTCCTTCTCTAGATTTTGTTGCTGTCTGGTTTTGAGTTCTCAGATCACTTAAGAATAATCTGTAAGTCCAGCTCAGCTTTTATGAGTCATTTATATGAGTCTTATTTGAATTGTGAGCCCTTTTGTGGCATGGTATTGTATGAATTACAACAGTAGTATGATGTTTCACCCACAATGCATGGAGAGCTCACAAGTTCCTCATGTAATTGCTGAAATACTTCCATCATCTCAGACACATAATGAAATATCAAAAGAATAATCAGAATAGAAGAGGTTAGTCATCTAAATTGATTCAAATGTTGATGCTCAAACCAAAAGCAAAGGGTCCTAACATAATGGCAAAATAGGGCTGCTTTGATGCAACAAAACCTGAAGTGGATCAAAATCCCATGTTATAAAAATATCATAATTTTGCTTACTTTGAATGGAGGGGATCCAACTAATCATTCCAGTTCTGAGACCTCTCTGAAATTACCATATGAGCTCAAAAATTCCATATATCCTTTTATCCCTTCCCAGAATATAACAAAGTGTCCGAAAACAGTGATCTTTATGCTGTAATTCCACTGCCTGGAAACTAAATAAAGGAATCAATAGGTATGCAGGCTGTTTCTCCACCAGCCCGTGCTGGGTTTGCAGGAGGATTTACTGAAGTGTGGCTAACAGTAAAACAGAGTCTGACTGGTACTTTCCAATATCCTTTCAGATCAGTAAGTTTTTCTTTATAGTCCTTGTCCCTTGTACAGAAGATGGATATTCTTTGAACCGAATGCTTCCTTCCACGTGTCTTTTTTATTCATCAACTCCTACACAATAATACCATTGATATGTCATTGCCAAGAAGCAGTTTTGAGAAAAGAAATTAAATAGTCCAGTTGTAAAAAATAAAATACATGTCAGTTTGTGTCAATCAATTCAAGCAACACAGAACAAAATGTATAGATCCCTATAAGGAATAAGCACTTTTTAGAAACCATGATTTCCTAAGGAGTGGCAGAAGGAGAAGGATGTACAGCATATACCTGAGGCTCTTTGAAAACTACCTTGGAAAATACATATTTATTATGAAAAGTTAAATACACTAGTTCACTCCAGTGGCTTTCTTTTGGTAAGAATTTCTTTCATTCCATTCACATGTATGCAGGGTGGTGTTTCAGAGTTGTCAGCCCAGCCCCTACCACAGGTACATGACTGAAGCTGAAGGCAAAATCCAGATCCCAGGGCTGAATCCAGCAGAGCATTTATATTCATATTTCTCTCCAAGAAAGTGTGGGGTCCTGTTGGCTTTCTGGGCTGCCCATGAGCTTGAAAGTATGTGCTTAAGTGCTTCACTGGAGCAGGGCAGCATCCTGCAGCTGCACTAAAACATTCAATCCAATTTGCAGTTATTCCTGCTTGAAAGAAGTATTTCTCTCAAATAGAAGAAGGGAACAAGTGTCCCAGAGCACTCATTCGTTTCCCTCTCAGTCCCTTTTCTCCTTTCTGCAACTCCCTTCTCCTGGTTTCCTGGCTCATAACATCAGCCCTGTCAATTCCTTGCAAAACATCACTGCTAAACAGTCCTGCCTGACATTGCTAGCTCCCTCTGCATTATATGTCTCAGACTTAAACTGAAAACATCCTCCTTGCTTAGGACCCTGTTTTCTCTTCTGGTCCCTTTTCCACTCCCGATGGCACCATCAGTTGAACATCACTGCCAAAGCACCTCTGGGGTGTTTCTACTGCATACCTGATGTGCCTCACCCTTTCTACCAGCCCCCCTCTTTCCCTTCTTTAAAGCTAGCCAGGAATACATCCACATCACGTGGTGGTAATACTGCTACTCGTCAGCAGATCTTTTCTGGCTGGGAACAAAAAAATGTTAGTGAGGGAGACTAGTACCAGGGTAGCTACAGAGAGGGCTCCTTTCAGGGTGGTATAAGCTGCCTGGAGTACAGTGCAGCCATCAGAGCTTCTGGGTGAAATGCTGGAACCCCCGAAGGGGGAGCAATGTGCATGGATCTGTGACTGCAACAAGGCAATGAGTACATTGCAAGGACCATCTCAAGTTCCTTCCTTACACACTTTGGTCAATAGAAAAAAGAGTAGGAGGGGGGCAGGGATGAGAGCATCAGTATTTTTTATAATGAGGCTTCTGAATTTTTTGATAAAACTGCTTAGAATAAAAGCAATCACTTTTGTTTATTGTCTGGTACAATCCCATTCTTCTTGCAGTGTTAGTCTTTACGTACAGAACTAGTGATGATGATCAAACTGATTTCATGCTTACAAGGTCACAGCTAATCTAATCGAACATTTGCAGCAGTCTGTAAAGAAGCTGCTGTCCAATAAATCTGCCTGTCTGTGATTCTGTATGCTTTTTGAACTGGTTTTTTGTTTGTTTGTTTCAGGGGATTGGAAAAGCTCTAGGAGACACAAGCAGATCTAGTGAGAGAGTCTTGAGATCTTGTGTGCTCTGCCACAGCGGCTGTGGCCATGCTGCAAGTGAAGGGGATTTGGGATCAAGGCGAGTGCTCTTAATGAAGGCAGGGTGGTTCTGTGAGCAAATACATTCTCCTCAATACGAGTAAGAGCAGGCTTCAAAGAAACACTGGAAAAAAGCAAGCAAGTATGAGTCATCTGCAGAATGTCAGTTTGCATGTGTCTTTATACAGCACATAATTATTTTTATACACATGTTTAATTAATTTTTCTTTGTATCTCATCTGGGACTTCATTTGTTTGTCATTCTCCTTGCCGGGTACTGCGTCATGCTGCTACAATGTCAATGGCCATTTCGGCAGTGGGAAGCCTTTGAAGAGCACTGCAGCAAACGCAGTTGCCGTGGAACGTGGTCCAAGTTGGACAGCCCAGTCTGCAGCTTCGATACATCCTGTAGCACAAGTCCCTCCTGCACCCGTGTTGAAGGCCAAAGCTCCTGGTTGGGGCAGAGCCAGAGGTGCTTCAACCTTGGGACCCGCTGTGCCGGCCCGGGCCCTCTCCTGGCTGCAGAGCAATGCCGGCTGAAATGGGATCCTGCCCCTCAAACACCCTGCCTGGAAAGGGCATACAGGGGAAGGGCAGCTACCCTTGGGGGAGAGCTGGGATGCTCTTGAAGTCTGTACACTGAGGTAGCAAGGGGTGTTGAGGGAGACAGGGTTTATAAAACCAGCTTCTACAGTATGCAAACACAGAGAAGCGGTGTCAGAGCAGGAGGGTTGGGACTGTGATGTGGGGTTTGCAGTAAAGGTCTGTGGAGGCAGCTGAGGAGGGGAGAAGGGCAATTTCCCTGTTCCTTCGTCTCCACAGGGGTAAATCTGAGACAAAGGACTATCGATCTGATTCAGCTAGGAAGAAAGCAAAACATTTTCTCTAAAGAGAAAAAAAAAATTATAGAGTTTAGCTTTGTCATAAGGAAAGAAGTTGTATCTTGGACAGGGCATTGGACTTTTTGGTTTTGCCCCTTTACTCACAAGAGGAGGGCTCCGAAATTTGTGGAAAGGTAAGTTCTTAAAGCTGTTCCCTGGAGATATATTTTGATTATGTGAGGTAAAAGCAGCCCATGGCTCTCCTGTGTAGTAGAGCCTTGGACATGGAGAAGTATTGTGTTCAGCTATTATTGTACTTACTGCTGTTGCAATAATGTTCATGAGCTTAACTCATGAAAATCTGTGGGTTTTTTCTTATTTAAATGAGCATGTGCCATTGGAGTCTCCTGCGACTGCTGCCCTGGAAGCATATGGTGGGTGGGAAATGGGAGGGGGTCTGCTCTGCCCAGGTTGGGATACCCCCAAAGCGAAGGGCATGAGAGCACCTCTGGCCAAGCCTGTGCAACCTCCTATCTCATCTGGATAACATAACTCTCTCATGTTATCTCATCTGGATAACATAGTTCAATTGAAGTAATACCAGCTTTCTGCCAGGCTTTTGAGAATGCCTCTACACTCAGGAGTAAAACTGAAACAACCCAGTTCAGCGTGACAGTCTCCAGGAATGTAACTAATCTAAGAAGGAAAATCCCGTCTGTCACTTGTTTCCAGCATTTTCCCAGCATGTTTTTCTCAGCACAGGATGCTCACTGCTGGCCACCTCCCCTTCTCCTCTCTCTGCCATATCCTTGGCCTCATTTCAAGGTTTTCTTTGCAGTTCTCAACCTTTGATTGCTGGCTAGCGTAACCATTCATTTATAAGAGATGTGAAAATTTGCCTTCCTCTTGAGTATTCTGGATTTTGTTTTGTGCTTAATTTATGTACTTTGGGGCATATAATGTCTTCTTGTATGGTGTCTTCTTTTGCAATATTTGGGAAGTTATGAAGATTTGATACTGTGCCTTTCTTTACTCGTGACACCTTTATTTCCGTTCTCTATGTCTTATCTTAGCATGGCTTTGACCCTTTAAGTGTAAAGTCCTTGCCAACATTTTTCTTGTTCTAGCTTTTGAAAAGACATAGATAGCACTTCTGCATTCTTGAGTATTTTCTAAGAGTGAAAATGCATTGGAAGAATTCATTTTCCTGTCCTGTGATAAGGCAGGAGAAGCATGGAACAATTCTGTCACTTATCCTAGTACCTACAGCTGGGAAGTTCAGTCCCGGGTGCTGCATTATAACTAACAAAGCTATTTATATTCTTTTTACTGTGATTTAGCTGGCCCATCTCCACCTATTTGTGAGATGAATGGTGTGCTTGAATCTCGTATCTTTGTATTTACAGAGTATCACAGGTAATGACTTCATCTTTCCTGAAAGAAGCCAACAAACCTCTGGCAACCCATGCTCTGCACAAAAAGATCCTTACTCTTGCTCTGTATGAAAGTAAATCAGGAGTTTCATAACTGCAGGACCCAGACAAGATAAATTAGAAATGGTGTTGAACTTGCAAGATATAAGACAAAAAGTAAAAAAAAATCTTCTCCTGCTTGTAGCCACAAGAGAAATTATCAAATTAGTATCAGGAAAGCTTCCTGACTTGTCATATGTATTAAGATGTTACTTATGCATCTGCACATTCCTGCAGGTACCTCTTACATTTCTGGAAAAAGATAAATTTCCCTTGTTTAGCAACCTTTGGTTCAGAGCTCCTGTTTCTGAAAGATGTTTGTAGAATGCATCAGGCACTGTAGACAGTTCAGTAGAGATTGGACACCCTTATAGACCTGAGTTTGACATATATCTGCACTACCACAGATACTCCTTCTTCTATATATTTCACAAAATGAGCAGAAATTCTTCCACAGTTCCCAGAACATGCTTGACCATGGCAGGAGCCCACTCTGTACAGAGAGTGTATGTTTAATGAGAAAAGGTTTGATTGGTCCTTAAGACTCAGCCTGGTTTTGGCAGTGGTTCTTCTAATTCAGATTAATATATCAGTGGTTTCCCAGAGGTGGTATGGTGAGTAATGGTGACACTCCAGCCATTTGAAAATGTTGTACAGCCCTTTTGAGACCTTCTGCTGTTTCCTGTCATGCTGCTTCCCAGTCTGGGGCACTGATGGTTGTTCCTGAACAGAAAAATATTAGTCAAGTGGTGGGATGAGTCAGGACAGTTCTCCACATTTTGTGACTTCTGTCTTCATTGCTGGTTGGAATATCTTCTTCACAGAGACATGGGGAGGAGGAGGGCCTCCTCCTAAGCTGGCAGACTATGCAAAGAATCCTACAAGACCCAGGCAATGTAATGCTCTGTGGGGCCCATCAAGAGTATTCAACAGGGGAAATTGCTTTTGCGTTGCTCCTTTCTCTCCCTCTGCTTTCTTTTGGGAGCCTGTGGGTCTTTTATGTGAGATGTGAAACACTGAACTCCTTAGGCCTGCGTCCCCTGCCCAAACACGGAGGAACTCAATATCCAAGCAGGATCCATCCCCGTGGAGCTGCTTGCGGAATAAGGTGCCAGCCAGCCGTAGCATGCTTTCCCCCATGGCTTGACATATTGTCAGAGAGAGAATCTGTGGAGGCTTGCTTGTCATCTGATTGCATTATTTTTCAACCACACAAGCAATAAATATTTAAAGTCTGGTTGTAGGCAATGTAACAACTCTGTAAATATGTGGTTCTGAATACAGAAGTGAGAGGCTGATCTTTTTTTTAAGAGGAAACAAATACATCTCTGTTTGGCATAAAGTGTCCTCCTCCCCATTCTGTAAGGAGGAATATGTTGAGGCAATTTTGCTGCTATGAATGGAAGGTGGAACCTGAAGGCAGAAAAGGACTGCTGCATATTTATCGCTAGCTCCTGGCTATCCTCTGTTCTTTTCCATTTGTCAGATGGAAGTGTTAGATCAAAGCCCAGCAAGGAAAGACTGAGAGAGGGAACTGAGAATCTGAATAGCTTCACTCTTGTTGCTGCTCTTGTTCACTCCCTGCCAACCCCACCATGTTCTTTCCCATGGCAGAAAAGCTGAGATCAGTAATGGAGATAGGAAGCAGTATGGGAGTTCCTGTGAGGTTTTCTGCCTTGGGTACAGTATCACATGAATTTTTACTATTCTATGTAATTTGTTTTTACAGGAATACTTACAGCTGGTTTGTAGAAACTGAGACTGATGAATGACATGAACCTAAAAACATTTGACCAGTATTAGCAGTAGTGGAAGAGGTGAGAATGACCTGTGGAAGTGACTGAAGGATAAGTGCACTGTAGGTGTCATTGCACATTGACTACAGATTTTCAAGTGCAGAAATAAATACAGGCCTGTTTGATGTCCTCTGTTATGATTAAATTAGATTTTGTGCCTTTGAAAGGGCTTTGAAAGGAAAAACTAAAAAGTACTCCGACATTGACTGAAGGAAGATCTAAGCTCTGAGTTGATTTAAGGGGAGCAGCAGAGCTATGCAGTGGCAGTGGGGGCAGGATCTAGTTCTGCATGTTGGCCTCACTAGCCCTCTAGCTTTTCTAAAGTTTCTTGTAGTTTTTTGGAAATGGTTTTATGAAGTGCTTTTGCAGTTGAGAACTAACTGGGTGATTTGACTCATGTGGTTTGTTTCTCCTCTGTGAGGCAGTTAGTAAAGTTTACTAAATATATAAATGAACAAGATGTGATGATGTGTGATGCATCTTGCACCCCTGCTGTTTCTAAAATCTATTTAGTGAACGAAAACCCTGATGGTCATCTCAGAACAGACCATTATCAAACAACTGTTACCTACCGAGAGAAGTTTTCTTTTCAAAAAGCCCAGCTGAGGCATAGTAGAATATTTATTACATGGCTGGCAGTATCCTTCTGCCTGAGGGATGGACTGCAATTACAGCATGGTAAATATTTCATTAGAACAAAGCAAAACTGCATGGGAAGTAGCCTTCTCTTTATTTAAAACATTTATTAAAATACAAGGTTAGAATCTACATGGGAATAATTCTTTCTACCCAATCTACCAACTAAGCTGCAATTTTAGGTGAGACATTTTGTTATTACAAAACCTTGCATATTAGAATAATCCATCTTTCCCTCTGAGAAAGATGGACATCTTAACACAGATTAAACAGCGTACACTGATGCTCCTCATACCATTCTGGTTCCATTAAGAGCAGGTACAAGCAGAATCTAGTCCCCTTACAAAGTCCCTGCTCTTCAGAAGATTGGTGTAAATGTAATTTAAGTGCAAGACCTGAACACAAATGGATGCTGAAGTCTGCTCACAAGAGTGGGAAGTAGTCACTTCAAGACTGCACAATGATACATACATAGTGTTGGAGAGTAATGGTCTATATTAAATTCCTTCTGACTTCCAATTGTTTTTAAAATGTCTACCTTGGACACTAAAAAAAAGACATGAAGACAAACATTTTTTTCAGTGCTTACTCTACTGCAGTAATTTTTGTAGTGAATAGAGAAGGCATCTAAGAGCACATATGAAGAATGCGGCCTTACTGAACAGTAATCTGGCAATAACTCCTTTTCACTGATGGTCATTTTTCTACTTGAGGACCTGATTATAAAACATTTAGCCTGTAATACTCTTTATCTACTAGGAGGTTATCATGAGGCCCCAAATCTGTAGCCTGGTTTTACCGTGGTAGCAGCCTTCTTTCTTCTCCAAAGGGTAAGGAACTAAAAGATTACCTATTTTCTGTACCAGTTACAGGAAATCAAAACCCTTTTTGCCCCTATTTTCTGTGATTATTGGAAAGTTCCTGCTTCAACTTTAAGTTTTCAAGCAGCTGAGCTCATTTCCCATGGTATCTGTTCTTTGAGTAGGACTTCACTCGGTGTCTTTCTGTAGGCTTCTGATCAGTCATTCCCTGCCAGTGATGAGAGTGCTACCTACTTTGATTTGAATAATTAGTAGACTAAACTGTGTTGTTTCAGTGTGGAAAACCATCATTCCTGAAATTACATGCTGCGAATTGTGAAGCAGACCTCATTGTTGAGCATCCTAAGCCAGAATATTGTTCCTCCTGTACTGTTGGCTCTTGATCTCCTCCCTAATCCTTTATCAAAGTTTCAAAACTACTTGATTGTGCTGCAGTATGTACAAAAGTTTCTCACAGATTTGCTGCTGCCCAGTGGTGAAATTCAACAGGGAGCTGCTGGCTTGCCTCTGGACCAATTGCTCCTTTTCATGCCTACATGACTGGTCACCAATTCTTTTTAAGTTGTTGTGACCTGTAAAGAAGCAGCATGACTGCAGAAGATTTTTGGTTCATATTAGTTACTCAAGAGAATTTTATTGTCTTACTGGTGTGCTTTGTTCTAATATCCTGAGCTTCGAAAGGGACTTCTCCAACTGCATGAGAAAGCTGACACAAAGCAAAAGTTAATGTACAGTGAAATTTGTCTCTAGAGGGCCCTTATCATTCTTGATGTTACAAGCATACGGATGCTGAAACGCTGTGTCCCCTTGTCTAAAGCTATGGCTGTTTTTCACCCAGAGAAAGGGTTCTTCCAATATATCTGCTCTGGGGCATAAAATCGCCATTCATTGCATATGGCATGAGCTAGCTCTTGAAATGCAGCATCAGCTCCAGAGTCCACAATGTGTTCAGGTTAAATGTTGGTTTCTTTGAGTGGCCTCCAGACTCTGAGGATGCAACTGCAAAGTGTTCTAGTGAGACGCACAAAAAAGGGCAAAAGCATCCCAAGTGAGTCTCCAAAGCACACTCACAGAGATGGGCTTCCACGTGGTGCAGTGAAGAGGGGCCAGAAACAAAGACACAGAGGACTGTGCAGCTGATCCTGAGCCATGGGAGCCCAGAGATGTGCTGCTGAGTGTCCCCCAGCCTGATGGACCGTCAGTGATAAGAGGCCGTGCTGTGCTTCCCAGGTCCTCCTCCTCCACCGTTAGCAAACACGGAGTCATTTCAGAGCCCTGCAAAGAAACTCTGAGCTACTTAAGCTTAGATGTTTTGAGCTTTTCTTCTTCTTTTTTCCCCCTTTTTTAAAAAATTCCTTCTGTCAGAGGTAGAAATTAGTTGCTCAAATAAAGGCAACAACTCTGAATACATACAGTTGGCCATTGGGACACAAGCCAGTGCCTAAGCAGTGAAGGTTGAGGATTTCATGTGATAAATACAGCCTAAGTAACATTAAAATAGCATTTGGGTGCCTAATTATTTTGGAAAACTATGCCTTGCTCTCTCTCTTTGTGGGTCACAAGACTAACACAGCAGCCACCTGTACATGCTCTCCTCTAGCAAAGTCATGAGGCATTTTGTGCCCACCTTTTTACTTAGTGCTAATACATGCAGCACTCTACAGGCAAATAACTGTGCCAGAGAGTCCTGTGCCAGAAGACAAACTGTACAGTTCTATCTTCATAATGCTGCTTTCCCTTACCGAGAAGTCAGAGCAATGAAATCTCACAGAAATGCATTAAAACACAATTGCAGTTGGAAGCAACAATGGGTAAGTACAAATATGTAATGCTCAACAGCAAAAGAAATAAAGTGAGGTTATAGCTTTAAGTTATCAAGGCAGATCATAAAGGGACAACAAAGTTTAGGTATTTGCTGCCTCCTGGGAAGTTTATGAGGATGTACCAAAATTAAGTTGAATCTTTGGAGTTGCATTCCTTTCAGAGAGTGCTCTCCTGGTGGGAGTGTTGGCGTACCTCCAGAAACATTCCTTATGGTTGTCTCTCATATATATATATATATGGATGTTAGGAATCCCAAAGACCCCTAATACCAGCAACTTGCAGTTATATTTTATATTTAATACTTTAAGTAGCTACTGAAAGCATGCATATGTTGCCATCGTGTGATGAGGTACTCTTAAATTATATAAGATAAAATCTTTTTGGAAAAAGAAAACGTGAACAGCTGGCTCCTGGAACAATGCCTTGGTTTGCCTTTTGATCATGAATTTCCATATCTCTGTGCTTGTCTGGATTTTGTTAGAATAATTCTTGTATCCAAACTTGTATTTATATCGTCTGTCAAGCAATTACTGGAGGCTACTCAAAGGTTATATTTGAAGTACTCATTTGAGATATAAAGTGATCATTTCATTCATTGACAATGGTTTCTGAACAAAGGCTTGAAAATCCTAAAGGAACTATGAGAATGGGTTTGAACTTCTACACTGTAAGAGCATCGTGAATGCAAAGTGTGACCTTGACAGAACAGTAGGTAGCCACGTTTGCACCCTCTGAAGTATGAGGGACATGAAGGTACTTTTCATGTGACTGACATGTTGACAGTGATTAATTATCTTAATATTTGCTCGGGGTTCTGAGGCTGCACCAAGTGATTAAAGATACTTTTGGAAATTAGGGGGTTTGTTTGCACTCCTTCCTCTAATTGTTTGCTAAATAATTTACTATCTTTGTGTTTCAAATCTCTGAGTACCACAAATAATACTTCAATAATACAGGTTAATGCAGAGGGAAGTAAATACAGATGTGTAAGGAGTGTGTGGAAGAGGGGAGGAATGAGCGAGCACAGTCAGGATTTAGGGGCAGAGGTTAAAAGGAAGGTAAGTATCTTCCTCACCTAAATGAGGTGATAATTTACAGACTGGTAAAGAGTGGTAATGCTTCAGGCAGACCTGCAGGACCTATCTGTATTATGTGGATGTTAAGTGGACTGTTACAAGCCTAAAGGCTGTGGCAAATTTTCCAACGGTTTGCATTTCCAAATATAGAGTAACAGCAAAATTACGTCCCTCCAGAAGCTAAACTTTCTACTTCTCCCTAATCTCTTCTGCTGCACCCAGCTATTCTCAGTGGCCCTGGCCTGAAACTAGATATTTCACTGTTTTCTTGAAGGTCATAGTGATGCCTGCAGTGTTCGGGCTGTTCTGTAACTATGGTAGGTATTCTTTCAACATGAATTCAACTTGGCAACTTCATCACTTCACACCGTACCAAATGCATGGTTCCAGTTTGTTAGCATGTCCAGCATAGCTGCTGTCTTTTCTACCCTGATGGAATAAAGCAAGTGATGCTGTGAGGCTACTTAAACAGAAATTGAAATTCTGGGAAGGAGGTAATTATGGAAAAGTTCTGCCTTTGTTATTTCTGATCTGATTTCAGAATTGTGTGTAGCTCTTGCCCTTTTGACTGTCGTTATCTTGCGTAATCCACTAAAACACCATGCAGTCCAGACATCAATGACAGAATAATTACCAGAAGGCAATGGTCAGCTTTAGATGGCTTCAAGTCTTGCAGTTGTCACTGCTGTGCCCACAACAGAAACTTCCAGTATTAGGAAAGAACCCTGGCCTGCTCAGTCACTATATCCTGTGTTAGTCCTGTGACAACTACCTACCTTGTGTGTGATTCAGGTTCTGCATGTATAGGACTGATTATGCTGATGTACTGTGAAGCAGTGGTGGGTATTCCCCCATGTCCTTTACAAACACAGGAAGACAAAATTAAGGAAAGTATGAAGAAAGAAAGGATGGAATCCTCCTACACGCTTATGAACAAACTGTGCAAACTGTCCACTTCTATCCTTTGGCATGGCATCCACATGCTAAACCTTTGGGAAATTTAATTTCACTCTCTAGAAATGTCTCAAAAAATGTGGAGATGACAGTGTTAAAGTAGGAAAATACAATTTGTAAACCTCAGAATGATTGTATTTAACTACAATTAGCCCTTGTTTGCTAGATAAAAAATAAAAGGAAACAAGCATGAAGTGCCTTGTGCCTTGAATCCCCTCATTCCCCTGTTCATGTAGCCAGTCGTTCAGATTCTTGATGGATGCATTCGTATTGTTCTCCAGCCAGACAACCCACAGTCTATCCATAAACTCATATTGGCTAACTCAAGATGACCTATAGACTTCTGGCAGTATATCAACTTACACAAAGATGCTGATGTGCATATAAACAAAAGTGTCTGAGTCAAAAGAATAAAAGAGTAAATACCTTTAAAAAAAAAAAGTTAAAAGAAATCCAGAAAGTCTTCATCTTTCTTTCCTGCTTTTCTCTCATATTCACAATTCCACCTGAGTCCATTCAAGTAGAAATCTTTCTCCAGTCTTCATACTTTATCTTGGATTTCTGCCTGATACACATTTTTCAAAGGAAACTTCTTGGATCACTTCTTTCTTTGGCTAAATTTTCTTTATCTTTAGCTAAAGATTCAAGCAACATTAACATGATGGAAAATTCATTGTCTACATCCATATAATAGAGTTTAACAGTTGCCAGGTTTCATATCTAGGGATATAAAATGAGGTCAGGGATATAAAATGAGGTCTGGGGTATAAAAGCCTAAAGTAAAGGAACCACAAAAGCCAATTCCTAGGCCTTACACTGTCCAAAGGAGTTCTTGGTTTGCTTTTAGTTGATCTCAGTAAAGAAAACAGGCACACATGCTCAGTCAAAGGCTTAGGCTGGGCTCTTCCACACTCACCAGATCACCAAATTGCCTTATATGCAAGTGTCACTTTTTGCAATTACAGTTTTCTTTTTCTGTAGGAAGAATGAAAAAACAAAACTTCATATTGAACAACTTGCTGAAAATGTCTCATGTCAAATCCAGAACAGCACAGTCAGAACTGAGTCATCCAAAGCAACACTGATTCATCTTAAAATTAAATGCATGCCCTCTCAAGCAAAATTCTTGCCCTTTAAGTACATTAAGGCTGGTATACAGCTGTGATCTTCTTTGTAGCACTTCTTAATAATGCCTTCCCTCCAGTTAGCTCTGCAGGTTTTCTCAAAAAAAACATTACCTCCCTTGTGAAAGGCATGTATACCAGTCCTGTGTTCTGGGTTTGGTTGTTGGCAGACAGCTCCTTGTTCCTCAGGCTCCCAATGTATGATAATTCTTCTGGCATATTTGGCTCCTACTCTTCCAACCAGCTTTCTCTTCCAAATAGCTTTCACAAAAGCTGTTGTGTGTATGTTCCAGGCACTTGCTCATGATATACATTAAAATATGGGCATGATTACCTATGTTTGGTCCCTGTACATATGATAGGAAAGAAATCTAAGCTGCAGTCTTGGAGTCTATGGTCTGGAACCTCCCGTGTGAGCTTTGGAAGTTGTGTGAAATCCCCATATGCCTCCCCACCAATGTTGCTACAGCAGGACAAGGCACACTGAGCTGCTGCGTGCTGCAGCACCTTTAGTACCTTTCCAAAGGAAAGCCCTCTTTAGCATACAGCACCCGATCTTGGCTGCTCAGTGGTAATAGTAAAGCTAGTTAGCTCCAATATTGAGCAACTATATTATTACATCCATACTCACATTGTTATCCACAGTATTGAAACTTGCTAAACAACAAAAATCCCTCACTGCTTTCTGCCAGATTAATGCAAGCAGATCCTTCCAGTTGTTATTTGGCTGTTCTGAATATTTGGCCATCATCTGTTCCTCTCTGCTCTGTGTAGCAGGGCTGACAGCTGGGGACAGGAGACATGGCTTCACCGCTCCAAATTCAGAGAGAGACACAATCAGGCTTCCAAGCCCTGAAGGCTACTAATTTCCTGACTGTTAAACCAGAAAAAGCATTCACATATAGGTAGCAGGGCCAACCTTTGGAGACAAAGTTGCAGGACAAATTCTCAAAGCTGATTGAATATCCAATAAATAACTATCATTCTGTCACAGAAACTTGCAGAAATGTTGCTAGGCAATGCACAAGTTCGTGCATGCCAGACATATTCCCAGCCCTGGTCTAGGCAAGTTAGGCACTGAAATGGAAATGAAAGAGCACATGTGCTGCTGCATGATTACTGCCTCAGTATTATAGGTTAACACTGCATGTGTCCTTCTTCAGTCCATATAGATTCTTAATGGTCAGAATCTTTTTGACAGACCTGAGGCAAAATAAGGAAGTCCTATCTGGAAGAAAAAAATAGGCTTTTTATGGATGTTTGATTACATACTGCATAGCACCATTCTGAGTTCCTTGAGCTGTATTTACTAGAGGAATGACACTTATTTTCTCTCCTTGTTCCCTTTGCCTCCAGCCGCCTGTACCAGAACACAGGACTTCCATTCTTCATTGTCCACCCATTACAAAAGCATAGTCTACAGTAGAGTGTTTATGCAGAGAATGGTACTGCTGCCATCTACTCGTTGAAGGAAGCATCAACACTTTCTTGTTAATCATGAACACAGCTCAGTTTATGTCCCAAATCACCTTTGTTTTCCCTCAGTCTAAATATTTAATCAGATTTTTTATCTCACTTGCGCTATGCATCCACCAGACAATCCACCCACGCTTTCTCTTTTCCCTTAGCCACAGCAATACAAAACAAGTAGTTGCACAAGCATGATAGTTTCCTATTTCGTTATGGGATTAGGAGTACCTAATAAGATGCCAACTCTGACAGAAGTATTTTCTGCAGCTGTACCATTAATAATGCCTCTCTCTCATGTGGATTCTCTTGAATTCTGCTATGGCCAAGCTCTTACTACTGTGGGGATCTTCATTTGGCAGACTGCCCTCACAAAACTTACTTTTATGATATAATAATATACATCTACCAGAAAACCCAGTTCTTCTATTTATTTTTTTTTTTTTGGCAATTGTGTTTGACAGGCCTCTGAGTTTCATGGAAGTGCCTCCCTGTGATTAAGAGACAATTTTGATCCTGTATCTCCAAATGGTCATGACTCAAAATTTAACTGAATTTGGAAGACTCTATCAAGGGCTGTGACTTGCTCAGCAGGACTCTCCAATATCGCTGTTCCTTTTGACGTGAGTGGAGGGCTTTTTCTGCTGTATGATTTGTTTTCATGCTGCTGCTGTGGTCAACATGCTGTTGCATGCATTTTGCTACCCGTGTGTCTCACAGGGAAATTCTGCAGTGAAAATTTGTTCTAGACTCATTTCTGCTAAAACCCCCTGTTTTTCCTTTTTGCTCCTTGTGCTGCTTTTTAATTTTGCTGCCTAAGTGGCACCCTATCAAATCAGCAACAAAAAAATCTGGATACCAGCTTAGCTGCGTTATTGGAGCACAGGCATGCCTGTCTGATTCCTTTATAGAGTGGGTATTGAGGACATGCTTAAAACATTTAAAGAATGTCATTTCCAAAGTGTCTCATTGCTGAGCCTTTCTCTGCCTGGGGATTTGCTACATGTCACAATTAATACTATGCAGCAGCTGTATCTTGCAGTTATTGGAAAAGCTGATTTACAGATACTTTGGTTCTGGCAATATAGAGATGTGAAGAAATAGAGATGATATTTTTTTACTTACAAGTTTAGTCGTCTTTAGGAAAAAATCTCTTGATCTTTCCTGTGATATTCCTTTCGAATGGCATAAGACCACTCTGTGTTTTAAAACACCCCTGCTGAAAGTTTTATAAATTGGAGCTTCCTTCTGGCCTCCATAAATGCCATTACAGCACCCAAAGGAATACTATGGTCCGTAAGCACTGCTGAAAGCCTAACAACAGAAGTAGTATGTTGGATCTTGCAGAAGAAGAATGATTCCCACATTCTCTCTTTCCTGTATCTTTTTTGAAACCTTTACCACTGGGACATGAGTTGCAACCAGATTGGACTCCTTTTGGAGCTGTGCAAGGGGCTGCCAACAAAATGAGGTGCCATGGAGGAGTCCATGGCCCAGTTTCATTGCTCAGAGTGACTCTGGGTTAGTCGAGGGAAAAAAAGATGTGCTTACCATGAGGCATTTAATTCACTCAAGGAATTGTCGCCTGCTAAGCAGGGGCGCACAGCAGGATGATTCAGATGCACATTACAATAAGTGCATCCACAGGCTGTACACATCTAGTTGCCTATGAACCTTTTTCAAAAAGAGAACAGTGTGTAGCACTAAGTGATGCCTCCAGCTGGCATTGGGCAGAGTTTCCACAGAGCTACAGCTGCCCTTTGCTATGAAATCCTCAGCCAGATAACAATACAGAAACCCAAATGATCATTTCAGAGCATGCAGATTCTTATAACTTAATTCTAAACACCTCTGCTTCACTTGTATGCTATTAAGTTAAAAAATTGCTTTCGTTTTAAATTCTCGTAAGTCAGGCTACATTTTTACTGCTAGATTCAGTGATCCAATGCCTCTCTCACATCTGTAAATGCTGAGAAAGGATCTATTAATAGGAACTCGGCACCAGATTTTTTTCTAACTATAAATGATTTTGTATATCCAGACTGCAGAAAGCTCTTAGAGTAAAATAGCAAACAATTTCATAATGGCAATATCTATGTTCACACGGTGAGCTTAATTATGTCCAAATTTTAAAATTGATATCAGTAGATTTGTAGGGTGTGTTAGCAATGAGTTTTGCCAATGGTTTTGAAAGAGTTTGAGATAAGCAGCTAGAAATAAATTAATAAGGAAATCGGGAATAGAAAAATCAACATTTGAAGGAACCTGCACAACAATTTACACCTAGCAGACATCTTAGTGCTTCAACAGTCTGCTGAAGTCTTTTCTTTATGCTAGAAAAAGCTGGTGCTTCTGTCACATCGGTCAGAGTGTGGCCACATTAACAGTTGAGCCACAGACCTCGATAAGCAGATGGCATCTGGGCTGGGCACACGGAAATGGATGGATGGGAGGAAAACTCGACCCCTGCCAGAGAGCCGCTGTTTGATTCAGCAGATGATCCAGGTAGGAAACTCCTCTCTGATCCCCCTATTTTCTTTCCATCCTCTTCTGGAGGCTTTCAGCTGAACTGTGTGGTGCTGGATATACTTCTCTGTACAATAACGCTCTCACAAGGAATGAAAAAGAGAAGCAGAGCTGAGACAAGGAAACTTAATAAATCCATCCTGTACTCAATATAGGTTATTTCACCAAGTCTGTTCATCTCTGTGGTGTGGCACTGCACAGGTAAGTACAGAAGTTTCAAATTTGTGTGTGTGTAATGGAAAAGCATGAAAGGTCATGGAAAGAGCATCTCAAAGGCATTGGAAAGACTTGCTCAAGAATTGGAAGCTTGGAGGATAGAAATGAGAAAAGACCACTTTGCATTTCTCTATTATTAAACATTTGCTACTGGCCACTCTGTGACAAGCCATAGGGCTGTAGGGACCTCTGCTCTGACCCCATGTGTCTGGTCTCGAAGGCTTCTTCCCAGGGTCAAGGACCAAGGGAAGATGGTGTGCAGGAGGCTGGCATAGAAATTCCCAGTGGACCAGTGGCTCCTAGAGTCACCACCAAAGGTGGGCAGATGAGAACCAAGTTACTTCCCTTTGAACAGTATCTCACTGTCACTGTCATATGCTAAGACTCCATCAGAATATTTTCCTATATGCACTTCTGTTCAAATACACATGACAAAACCAGTGGTAGTAAGCAGTATTACATAAATTCTGTAAAGCTGCATATAGCCTGCTCTCTCACACACACAAAACATCTCAATTCTGCCACAGGCTGCACGCAGGCAGGGAGGAAGGATGCTCTTCATGTCTGTGCTCATTCTGGAAGCAGTGCTCAAACTGACCAAAAAAAGGTTCCTTTTCCTCCAAGGTGATGTTCTGGCTGGTGATTTCTGACAAGGCAGGGACATCTGCTGGTGCTAATCCTGCAGAACACCCACAGTATCCCAGTCACCCCAGGTGCTGGCCAGGGGCATGAGGGAGGGAAGGGACTGGAATGACGGGGAACTGACACCCACTCTTTGTCTGCAGAGAGGCACAATAATTCTCCTTTGGAGTACAATTCGTCATGAAGATGAATTTAAAATTTTAAACATTAAGAAAACTCACTATAAATTGATAATCATACTTGTTTTAAGGCACCACCAAAATATAAATAATACACTTACCCATCTGCAGTGAATTATGCTATGTGCATAACACAATGGGTTCACAACTCATGTTTGGATTTCCAGGATAATAATGCTGGCATTTCAAACTCAAAACAAAGTCTTTCACATTAATGTCTATAGTGATTTATCACAGCTGGAGGAAAATGGAACACGGTTATTGTCCAAGCACCTGCAGAAGTCCCAAAAGGATGGTTGTTTGTCACATGTGATGAGCATATCTAATGCACATCGCACTATCTGTTCTGGCCAAATACAGCTTCTTTAATGGTGCCCATGAATGCTTTCCATGCTGCTGAGGGTGGCTGGGTATGGTGTCAGGGTGGCTGATCTTTCCCCTTCCCTATCTCCATCCTCTTTCTCCATGGTTTTGCAATGCAAAAGGAGTTTCAGTAATATGACTTGCATATCACAAAGTAGTTCCTATTTTTCAGTGGCTCTGGAGAAGATGATATGATAATAAAACCACTATTGGGCAATATTATCATTAATGATTTCTNGGGGGGGGGCTGGTAGGAGCTTACCTAGGGACCCCAAAACTACTAACTTTCTGTTTAAAAACTCATTCTTGATTTTGAAAATCTATGCTGTCATAAATTAGGGCAAGCAAAATAATAGTTATCTCCAGCAGTAACTGAGAAAAAATAATTCATTTCTACCTGAGAAAAAACCAGCAACTTATTACTATTTTCTGTGTAGAGGGAATCATCAGTATTTTTTAAATAGTCCGAGTTTGGGCATATCAATATATGTGAAAGCAGCTGTGTAAGGGAGGACAACTGATGTGTATGTGTGCACACATATGTGTGTGTGTGATGTCATGAGGCTGTTACAGTATAGCCCTGCAGACAGGCTCCCTTCAGTCCTTCATAAGGAGCCTGAGGGCTTTGGGCCAGAGTCGGAGGAGGAAAACAGCCTTTCCCTAGAGGTCCTGGGGATGAAGATGGTGTGAGCAGGAGCTCCCTGACTGCTGTTGAGCAGACACATTCAGAAATGGAAATGGAAACTCACTGGGGTAAGTCACAAGAGAGCGGGTTAACTGGGGCCCGTTTTTGTGAGAGCTTTGTGGTCTGTTAAGCCTCATTGTGTTTGAAAGTTGCTATAAACACAAGCAACATTTGCAGGGAGGCTTTGCGCAGCACCATGTCACCAGGGTGTCTGTGGAGAGACTTACTATATTGTGCTGCATTACGTTACATTGTATTCTATGTTATTACGACCTGCCCATTATTTTCATTGCGGCATTATACTGCAAAACCTCCATTTTGCAGTTGGACAAACCCAAAATTTTTAGTTTAAATCAGAAACTCGTTTTATATTGTGATTGGGGGTATGAGCGTGTGTGTATGTGTTTCCCAGCTCTTCCTCTGCACGTAAAGCTACAGGGACAAAGTGTTCTGCCTTCCTCTGGGCAGAGAGCCCACGCATGGTGGGCGGTGGGGGAGAGTGGTAGCGGTGGTGTCTCCGCTTGTGTCGCCACAGACACCTCCTGGCACACTTGGCGCCTGTTTTGGCAAGTGTTGAGGATGTGAAGAAGAATAAATTGGATATAGTCACAGCCGAGAGCTGCAGAAAGCATGTCTCGGTGGTCGCAAGGGGGCAGAAGCAGCCCAAGATTAGGTCTGCTGCTACGAGGTGGTTTCATTACCTGCTTCCCTTCTGAAACTCATACTGTGAAATCCCCTTTGTCTAAAAGTGTAAGCACACGCCTTAATAGAGTTATCCCCAGCGGTATTATTAGATCAGTCCGGGGCACGGTGGAGAGCGGGGAGGAAAGTGTCTGAGTTTTAGTTTTTTAGTTGCCGAAGAGATCAGCTTTCTTGGGAGGTGAATTTTGGGAACAAGACGCTCCAGGGAACCCAGGGTGTTAACAGCATTCATGCCTGCTCTCTTATTCTTCCCTTAAATCCCAGTTGTGAGACAAGTTCTGTCACTGCTGAAAAGAGAAAATGCAGAAAATATACTAACACCTAGTGTCATACACCTAAAACATTATCTCCCCTTGACTCCCTTTGTACATTTATCCTTTGGTTTTTATACCAAGAAGTGTCTTGCATGCGTTCAGCTCTAACTATGTCAGTATCCTTGCTAACTCCAGCAGGGCCATAAGAGTAGAGCAAAGATACAAGGCTTTTCAGGGTGATGGCCCCGTGGTGTCATCTTTTTAATGCACAGACAACATGACCTTGTATAGCTGGAAGTCCTGAAATCTCTCTATGCATAAAAATGAGGACCAAAAGTATTTCAATTTGCTTCAAAACATCATCATGAGAATGGGCTCTCTGCATCAAATTATATAAATCTGTGATCCTGTCAACAGCTCTGGATCTGATGGGTATGTAGCTCTCTCACACTGCTGTGTAGATCTGGGTTCTGAGCTCCTGCTCTGCTTGCTGATGGCTTCCAGCAGCATGGAGGACACAGCATGGGCTCTGTAGGACTGGGTACAACTATTCCAAACTGTATTTCTGCTGTATTAGACAATAACTCTCTAATTTAGAGATCTGATCAATGACACAGTTTTTCCATGTTGCTGAATAACTTAGCTACTGAAATAGGTATCATGGACAAAACTTGTAATGACCATTTTTAGAAATGCCATTTATCACTTAATGAAGAGGACAGACAGAACCCCAAGAGAATGTAGCTGAATCCTCTGCTCAATATAGTACATGGCTGTTGAATCCGATCCATTTATTAATAGGGAACTTAATTTATTGGAGAATAGAATAATATAATAATACAATAAGTGAAACACAGACAATAGCATGAGTGGTGAACAGACTCAATAATCAAACCCTCGTTTGGTGTCATTTGCACATTCACTTGAGGTAGAGCTAGACCTACACATGCTGGATCATTGGGTAGCCTAAGGCACCAAAGAATTTGGAGATAAGTAAGCAGCTTCCTATTGGCACCAGTCCAAAGTGAATTTGAATTTTCATCTATGTGACTTTTATTTCAATGTAAAGGTGGTATGAAATGAAATCTTGATTTCAAACCGTGATTCATCTTGCAATGTACTAATGATGATGGTTTCTAGTTTTTATTAATTAATTCCTAAATTAAAATTGCAGATGTCACTAAACCAAGAAGGACAGGAAATTCTTTTGATGACAAGAATAGAGTTCAAAATGTTCCTGACAAATTGGAAAATGGAATTAAAAATAGGATGAAATTAAAAAGCAGCCAGAATTAAATTAAAAGAAGACAAGGGCATGATATGTATGAGATTAATCATACCCATTTATACAGGATGGGGAGCAACTTTCTTCAACAGTTTTGAATAAAAAATTCTGGTGTAGTATGGTCATAAACTTGCCTTTGGTCAGCCAAGTCACATCATTACAAAAATGGGAAATGTCGTCCTAGCATCTACAGTCAAGAGTAAAACTTGCAAGATATGTGAAATAATTCCTTCCAGTGTACTCTTCATTGTTAAAGCTTCAGCTCAACTACATTATTCACTTTTAAGTGCCACTGTCAAAGGAATAGACCAATGGGATCTCTTTAGTTTAAAGAACTGAGGATGAAAAAGAATATTGACTCCTTGTTATGATGTGGGAAGCAGAACTGGAAGAATTTGGCCCTCGAAATTGGGGTTTTATAACTGTGAAGAGTAAAAAACCCTTCTCTTAAAATCCTTATCAGAATCTTCAATAGGAAAAAGGGAAGAATAATATAATACAATAAATGTAATTTAATTAATGAATTCATGTTTACAAATGATGATGATAGAAAGGAATTCAAAGTAAGGAATTTAGAAAGAATTAATCTCTATTTTAGAAATACCTAAATGATGGCCAGTACATAGAGACTAAAACTTGGTAACTTCCCTGATACTCAAACACTAAAACTTCTGAGAATCCCTAGTAATTTCTGCAGCTGGCCTCTGTATGAATATCAGCTCAGCCCCCCAGGAACGCTGTCTCAGAGGGAAGCTCTTCCTGCTTACCATACCACTAACATAAAACTGGTGAAGTTTATATATGGAAAGTGGGTGTAATTATGTTGTTATTTGCAATTAAGCTCATTTACAAACTGTGCTTCTGGAAAGTTCCAGCTCATCTCTTGCTTTTGAGATTTTTTTTTCCTACTCTGCTCTTTTTGATAATCTTGAACTTATGCAAAATAGTGCTAAGGAGAAGCTTAGGCCATCTATAACTCTTACCACTTACTCTTTTCTAAGTAATTGTCTTTATTTCTAAAGTTACCTTCAGTTTAAATTAATTTCATTTAAGACCTGAGAGGATAGTCTGGTCTGAAAAATGGCATAGTAATGTTTTCTCAGTACTTAAAAGATAGCTGTAAGGAGATCATAGAATCATAGATGTTGGAAGGGACATCAAGAGATCATCGGGTCCAACCCCCCTGCCAAAGCAGGCTCCCTATCTCATATTACACAGATAGGCGTCCAGACAGGTCTTGAATATCTCCAGAGATGGAGACTCCACCACCTTCCTGGGCAGCCTGTCCCAGGGCTCTGTCACTCTCACTGTGAAAAATCTCCCAGATATTGGTGCAGAACTTCCTATGCTCCAACTTGCAGCCATTGCCCCTTATCCTGTCCCCATAGACCACTGAAAAGGGGCCAGCCATTTCTCCCTGCATCCCATACTTAAGATATTTATAAACATTAGTAAGGCCCCCCTTAGTCTTCTTTTCTCAAGGCTGAACAGTCCAAGCTCACTCAGCCTTTCCTCATAGGGGAGCTGCTCCAGGCCCTTAATCTTCTTCATAGCCCTCCTCTGGACTCTCTCCAGGAGATCCCTGTCTTTTTTATACCACGGAGCCCAGAACTGGACACAATACTCCAGGTGGGGCCTGATCAGGGCAGAGTAGAGGGGGATGATTACCTCCTTTGTCCTGCTGGACGCACTCCTCCTAATACACCCCAGGATGTGGTAGGTTGACCGTGGCTGACTGCCAGGTGCCCACCAAGCCACTCTCTGGCTCTCCCTTCTCAATGGGATGGGCAAGAAAATATGATTAAAAAACTCGTGGGTTGAGATAAAGACAGGGAGATGGATTAGCAGTTACTGTCATGGGCAAAACAGATTCGGCTTGAGGAAGATTAATTAATATTTCCAATTCAAAATAGATTAAGTTAGTGAGAAACAAAGACAAAACTAAAAACAACTCTTCCCACTCCCTCCCATTTCTTCCCAGGCTTAACTTCACTATTTTGTCCCCAGATCTTCTGCCTCCTCCCCCTAAGTAGTGCAGGTGGATGGAAAGCTGGGGTTGTGGTCAATTAATAAACCTTCCTCTCTACTGCTCTTTTCTCCTCACACTGTTCCCATGCTCCAATGTGGGGTCTCTCCCAGGGATCTGGTTCTTCAAGAACTGCTCCAGCGTGGGTCCTTCCACAGGGTACAGTCCATCAGAAACACACTGTACCAGTGTGGGTTCTTCATGGGCCACAGATCCTACAAGAAATCCTGCATTGACTCATCTCCATGGGCTACAGCTCCTGCAGCTCCTCCACCAGCATCACTTATGGTTCAGCTTTGGTCATTGCACTGAAGCCTGGAACTGATTGTGTCCCATGTGGGCTTGATGTCTTCTCACAGATGCCAACAGTCCTGCTCCCAAAATGTTGTCATGTAAACCCAGTACAGGAGGACAGTCTAATTAGGGTGACAGCATTGGACAGGATGAAGGATATGTGCTTAAGTTGCAGGAAGGGAGATATGCATTAACTGGTCTTGTAGTGAGGCTCACGAAGCAGTAGGTTTTCATGGGAACTCTATGGAAGTTTGATTGTAGGATGCATTTAAAACCCTGAAAACTCTTCTGTCAAAAGTGACTATGTTGTGGAATAGGGGTAGAGGACAGGGCCTCTTGAGACCTCTTCTAACACTGTGATCTTGTCAGGATGAAAGAATTAGTTAATTGCTGTCAAATAATGTAATTTTGCTCTGGGGGCAAGACCATGATCTAGGACTAAGGTTGAATGATTTACTATATTTTTTTATTTAATATTTTGTGATAATTTCTTAGATTTCTTTTTCTCTCTTCTTTCTTACCTTGAATTAAATTCTTGTAGTTCTGCAGTGTCTTACTTGTAAGCTAATATCTGTTTGCCTATCTGGAAATTTTACAGTGCTGTCCATGTTCATTACCATTCCAATTTAGTATTTACTGCATGTAATCTATAGCAATAGCAGTCCCTAGCAGACTTCATAAAGTGTTTGGCTTTCTTTTGCTTTCTGGCTAAAATTTTCTGCTTAGGGATATTTCCCTTTAAAATGTAGAATGTATTCATTTATGTTTTGTTTGTGCCATCAGCGTGGCCCCTGTTAACAAACAGACTGAGTGGATATTTTCTGGTTATTGCTTTTTTCCTCAGGTGCAGACATCATACATTCAAATATTCGGTGCCGACCTCTTTCTTTTGGGCTGTCTACATAGACTGTTAATGAGCTTGAATATTGCACTAAAGGGTTGCTGACGGCTCCCCAGAGAAGAATAGTCTTCTGTGGATGTAGTAATAGCAAGCAAATGTTAAAGTCTGCTCCCAAGATATCCAGCCTGTGAGCTCGGCAAAGCAAGGAAGACATTTCAATCTTCATGCCATGTTGTAATGGTAGAGGAGGGAAACTCTAGGGCTGCCCATGTCCTGCCTGGTGTGTCTCTGCAGAGTCCCACACCCAAGATGGGATAAACCAGATACCACCAGACACTGCCCCATCCCTGTCCTTTGCTCTCTGGGTCCACAGTATCCCGAGCATAGGGACTGGGGGCAGGGGGGGGTCCCAACCAGCACAAGCAGAGAGCAAGTAGCACTGAGCATGACATGGAAAACACTGACTTGGCAGCTTGCACACAGCCTGCATGGACTGTGACCAGTCCAGCAGAGCCCTAGCCCATGCCTAAGACTCACAGGCACAGTGGTTAGACACATGACCTTAGTAATACAAGGTCCTATATTTGTCTGAGCATTGCATTCACGTTAAAAAAAGAATATCCCAGGCAACTAGCTTTATTGAGGTGCTGAATTAGAAACACTAAACTCCTCAAGGCCAGGAAATTTAGATAAACTTTTCTGAAATGTATTCGATTTTACCTCTCATTTCCTGCCCTTTTCATAAACACTCAAAGATTTCCCAACACTCTATGGTGCAATCAACAGGATGATTTACTTCAGAAAGCAACTTGGGCTTTAGAAAGCGAATATTCTCAACATGAAGTTGTGCGGTACAAAACCACAGCTGGCCTTAGTGGGGTAGGAGGTTTATCTGGAACAGCTGTCATAAACTAATGACACCCCCTGTCCCACTCCAAACCAGGAAGAGCAGGTAATCCATCATGTATCTGTGTTTGGGTTAACATTAGGGAATGAAACCACACTGCTGAGATGGAAGGAAGGAAGGAAGGAAGGAAGGAAGGAAGGGTGGGTTTACAAAAACTCTCATGGCTTTCTTGTTTAGGCAGGTTGAGAAAAGTCTTCTCAGTTTTAACACTGCTTTGCAACCTTTTGGTGCTTGAAAAGCTAAAAGTATCTGTCGCTTTTTCTTTTGGAGAAAGTAGAATGTAGCTGTATTTGGCCACTAAAGAGTGAAGTGTTCCTACTCATTAGGCACTCCCATTCCCAATCCCAAATGCAGGTTGCTAAGATCAGCACATGCAGAAATACTAGCAAATCAGCATAAAAAAGATGTAAGTACCTTCAGCATGCTAGCAGTATCCAGCAGTACTGTTTAGAAATGGTGCCTGAAAAGGCTGTCTGTCAAAGATGTGAGCATTTGTAACCATCTGAGAAAGTGAGATGAAGACAGCTTGCTTAAATACTATTACTCACAACCTGCAATGGTATGCTGAGCAGCCTCTCCAGTTGAGTTAAAAACACTGTAGGAAGTAGAACTGTTCAGTTTGCGCATTGTCAGGCTATGGTTCCAACCCTCCGTTGGAAATACCCAGAGCAAACACCATCAAGATCAAGGACAAGGATGGTACATGCTGTTGTGAGACTAAACTCCTGACAGTGCAGAAGGCAACACTTTCTTTCTTTGCAAATCTCGTGGAAAAACAAGAGGTGTTATCAGAATCACATACCAGCTACACAATGATTAGTTAAGTGTGCCAAGTCTGACAAAATAAACACTCATGACACTTTTTCTCATGTACAGAGTTTCTTCAAGTTTTAGTAAATCAACTTAAGATTCAGTAATGAAGTTTCAGTACACACTATTTTAAATTGTAGCTTGTAAATTGTACAAGACTTATTGCTATCTGACACAGCATAAAAATGTTTAGCCTGGATGTGTAAATGCCTTTTAATGCCCAGAATTACAGTATTAAAAGATTGTGACTGTCGTCACTTAATGAGCACTTTGAGGAATGACAGCAAGTGAAACAGTCTCTGACATACAGTGTACACCTACACATCTGCTCGACCACATGACATTTCCAAATGGACTTCCTTAAAACAGTATTTGACAAGTGATGAAAGTTAGGTTGTTAAATCTGACAGTCTCTCAAGTCTGTAACTCCAGGATACTTTTTGTTAAAAGGCTCTCAGCTTTGGGTCTTCCTGAACTGATCTCCTACTTTTTATAATTGCACCGGCACAATAAAAAAGTCCACTTGTCTATCATGGTTATTTTCTGGAAAGAATCAAGGATTTAAAGATGTCTCTTCGAGGCGCCTGAAAAAGGACCTGAATTTTTGGAAGGTGGATGCACAAGATCACGTATCACCTTTCCAAGAAGCACATAAAGTGAGTAATATGAAATAGAAATGTGTAGAATATAATAGTAATGTTATAGTCTATACTATATGCATTGTATGTTATATAGATAAGTAGAATAATTATATTAATCCATTTAGTAAAGTATAATTATATAATTTTATAGTAATACATTTACAGATATTTACTGTAAAATACAACATTTCTTATTAACCATAAGCTCTTGCTCCAGTTCTTACATTCTTAAAATTATGAATTTCATTGTAATTTATGTTAGTCAGTATAGATGATTGTGGGTTTGGGTTTAAAACTGCCATTGTTGAATGTGTGAGAATGTGATGTGTATTTAATATCTATGACTGCTTCCTCCTACCTTTCTGAATTGCAATACCCCAATCGCTTAAAAAAAAAGACCAAAAAAATGTGCACTTATGATATTCTGTCCCTCAAAACACTCTGAGAACAATAATAACCCAGCAGCCCCCCAAAATAGCTGTGTATGTTCAACTTCAGTAATAGTTTGCCCATCTGTTTAAGAGATTCCCCAACTCCTCTGCTCTGAGGCAGTGGTGTCTTACCCTGAGGAATTCCAGATCTGACTGCCTTAGCAGAGCTGAAGAGCTGTCCCATAAAACACGGCAGCAGTCCTTAGCACAAGGAGAGAAATCATGACCTCCAAGGCTGTATTCCTTTTTCATCACCACTGTCAGACACCCACTTGTATTGACCCATCTCTCTGCATTGACTCCTTTTTGCATAGATCATTTTCCCAAGGAGGAGTAGAGAATAACTAACCAAAGTAATCCACTTGAATATTTCTGAAACTCTAACAAATATGGGATATACAGACTTGATATAACACTATCTGATACTATCCTATGTCCAAAATTTAGACCTTCAAAACCCTGCTCAGTTTGCACATCATACTTCAATGCCTGCCTTTGGCATAAGGAAATTTCCTAAAATGTCTCATTCAGAACAGGTGAAGAGACACCGTCATATTGACAGAGAATGCCAGTCTGTCATGGACTGGACAGCTTGACATTTCTGTGGCTATCTCAGCGACAGGGCCCAATCTCTTATCTGTTTCAGCCCACACCTACCACATAAAATACTGTAAAAAACAGCAGCAAAGTCTCTTTGTCCCTGAAAGCCACCTAAAGTACTCATCCTTCCTCTGCTGTCACAGTAAGCACATATTATACATCTCCTTGGAGAGTTTCCTGATCATCATGAATGGTTTATTCTGGACTGGACTATTCCTTCTGCTTCTCATCGAGTCCCTGCATATTCACTGGCCTCCAGAGACCAAGTGAGGGAGAAAAAACCCAGTGCTCAGTGTTTATAGCACCAAATAGGAGGGCAGAGACCTAGTTTCCAGTTTCTACATCAGTAAATACTTAAATATTTGACCATTCAGCATCATAGCCCCTAAAATTTCACAATAAAAACCTGCCAGACTGTGGGAGAAGTGTGCAAATATTACACCAAAGAACAGAGTTGGTCTATACCTTCTTCAGAAATAATCTGCAAACAGATTTTGAGCTCTGTGAAAATGTTTCTCATGTGCCAAGTTAAAAGCCATGCAGCTAGTCTGTTGCTTAGTGCTCTGAGACCCAAGACAGTGAGTTACAGTGTCTTTTTGTAATCAGTAGATGTTTCCCTGAGAATGGATTATTTGAGATTTTTTTTTTAAATAAAAATGATGCTCCATACGTATCCTCATAGTCTTGAATAAATTACTTATGTTTCAATTAACATGTAAACTCTCTGCTCTTGTTCCTGAATCCAGAAGCAGGACTGGGCTTGATTTAATGGAGAACAAGGCTGAGTTCTTGTGGTTCATAAATTAGTATCACCAAACAATCATAAAGCATCAGAAGCATAAAGCATCGGAAGCACCCAGTGCGGAGAATCTGCTGTAGCTCTACTGTGGTATATGAGGTAAGACCCTTACAACTTCCCTTCCCCTCTGTCTGAGCTCTTCCTGTAGGGAAGAGATTTGGTGTCCTGTTGCCTTTATGGAAATTATGAGTTTCTGTTAAATTCTCTAATTCGGTAAGAGAAACTGCCCAAGACTGAATTCAACAAAAAAGCTAACTCAACTGACTTTGCAGTACTGGAATCTTATTCCTTAAAACTGCAAGGGGAAAGAGTGTGCAAGAAAAGAGTGGAAAATAAAACTGGGACTTTCTTTGGGAGCTGAAGCTGGAAAGAGTTCTCTGTATGTAGGAGACCTAAGGCTCTAGCAAACCATATCCTGGACTGCACCAACAGGTTGGAGAAAATGGCCCATCTCTATTCTGTATTTGTGAGACCACCTCTGGAGTACTTCATCCAGTCTGGGAGTCTCCAGCACAAGAGAGATGTGGATAGACTGCAGCAGAACAAGATCAGCAAAGGGTTTGCAAGATGGTTGGGGGACTGGAGCTCAGGTTATATTTAAATAGGCTGAGAGACATGGGTTGTTCAGCCTGGAGAAGGTGAAGGGACCTTTGCACTGTCTACAGTGAAAAGTGGAAAAACAATGGAAACAGTGGAAAAACAGTGGAAAAACAGTGGAAAAACAATGCCTTTCTGCTATGTATCTCACCATCTTGCTTTATGCAAGACTTTTTCAAATGGGATGAAAAGCATTTGTAACTACACAAGAGATTAATGAAAAGATTTTTTTTTAACCATCTCAAGCCTAATCTTGAGAAATTTTCAGCAAAGCACGTGAGGTTCTCCTTAAGATTAGAAGAAATTACTAAACTTTGGAGTATGACACTTCCCACAGCAAAAAAATTCTGTCCCTCTTGGAAGTATCTTTAAACTCTTTCAGTGTCTGATCTGATAGGTGATTTCTTTCCTTACACAGTCAATGTATCTGGTTTGATTAGAACATGGTTTATTTGACTTGATAGGTGGTACGTATTGGTCCATAAAAGATGGATCAGTTTTGACAGGTGACATGGCTTGGAGCTCAGTAGAAAACATTAATACTTCTGTGAGATGTTCACTTTGGATAGTGATGTACCATTCAGTGCAGGTTACCAAGGGGCTGCATGCTTTAATAAATGCTAGGTGTATTTACAGTGTGTAATTGTTGTGGTTTAACCCCAGCTGTCAACTAAGCCCCATGAAACTGCTCCCTCATTCCCCTCCACCCCCAGTTGGGATGGGGGGAAAGAATCAGAAGAGTAAAAATGAGAAAATTCATGAGTTAAGACAAAGAGAGTTTAATAAGTAAAGTAAAAGCTGTGCACACAAGCAAAGTAAAGTGAAGAATTCAGTCACCACTTCCCATGGGCAGGCAGGTACTCAGCCATCTCCAGGAAAGGAAAGGCTGCGTCATGTGTACCAGTTACTTGGCGGAGACAAATGCCATCACTCCAAACATCTGTTCCCACCTTCTTTCCTCCTTCCAGCCCCTTAGATGTGTAGCATGATGTCATATGGAACTTCCTTTTGGACAGTTGAGGCCATCTGTCTTGCTTGTGTCCCATCCCAAATCCTTGTGCACCACCAGCCTCCTCACTGGTGGGGTGAGGTGAGAAGCAGCAAAGGGCTTGACTGTGTGTAAGCACTGCTCAGCAGTAATGACAGTATCTCTACATTATCAACACCGTTGTCAGCACAAATCCGTAGCACAGCTCCATACTAGCTACTATGAAAGAAATTAACTCTGTCCAAGCCAAAACCATCACAGTAACCAAACTTTTTCTCAGATACTGCAATATGGAGCCTCAAAGTGTCTTCCTCATTCCTTTTCTTTTGGTTTTATTGTCAGGAGTAGAGTACATAGCCTCTATTAAGAAGGAACACACTCTGTTGCTATTTTCAGGTATTACAAATTTTCTTAATGATGCATCCTTGAATATCTCCAGGGATGGGGCCTCCACCACCTCTCTGGGCATTCCAGAGTATTATTATAATATTTGGTGTATAATATCCCATTTTAGGCCTTGTTTTCAAGAATTATGTAGATTAATTGAGGGAATACAGAGGAAAATAAAAAAAAAGAGGTGAAAAAAAGCTCATGAGGTCTAGAGAGTGTGAGCCGTGTAGAAAAGATTTAACATTTCAGGGTTTTTATCTACAGGAAAGAGGAGAAATTAAGGAGAAATTATAGCAGTCTTCACATTTCTGAAATTTTGCTATGATAACAAATGCACAGAGTTGTCCTCCATATCAACTGACAGTGAGAGAAAAGTAATTGGTTTAAGCAGCAAGAAGAAAAACTTAAAGTTAGGTATTAGGAAAGGCTTTCTAATAATTAAGGTATTTCATAATGAAATAGGTGGCCTAGGCAGTTTGCAGATGTCCACCACATGACCTCATCATTGGACGTTTTTAAGATCTACCTCAGGAAAAGTCTAGATTCTGACTCAGCTTGGGAAAATGGAATGGATGGTCTCTTTATTTATATGGTTCCTATTTAATCTTATTTTTTGCATCTCTGTATTAAATCCATATATGTACAGCCTTAGGTACAACTTTTATTCAACAATATATTTCTGGGACTCTTGTTACTTTGCCATTTTTTGCTGCCACAGCAGACAGGGCTGGTACGCATGCTAGCTAGAAGCTATTGTTTCTTTCTTTGTGAAAGGTGAAGACTTAATTAGTTATATGTGTGAATGTTTTGAATATCAAATAAGGGAATGATTTTAAGGGTGCTATTTTCAAGTATTCTCTTTCAATTATATAGCTAATAGAGTAAAAGGCAGACTAAGCTGATGACAGATTTTCAAAAATATGATGGGAAATAAGACAAAAGCTGGGACGGGGGGGGCAGGGTGGGGGGAATACATCCTACAGGCCAACACTCTGTTAGGTCTGTTAGGTTTGGTTTCCCATTTTCTTCCCTATAATCCTCGGTTTGGGTCTGAGCTGTGCAATTCTAAGATAGACCCTCTCCTTCCCCCAGAAAAGAGAAGAACCTGTGACACTCTTGGATCATCAAAGAGCTCTGAATTGTGAGCATGGTCAGAGGGTCAGATGCTCTGGAGTTGACTCCTTGCTCAATAAACCTCACTTTCTGTGTATACCTCAAGCGCTACTTGCTCTAACAATGATTGGCATTAACAATGGTGACAGTTCTGTGTTATTCCTGTTGAAACTAGACACCCAGCCTTACTTGCAGATATTTGTCTGGCCTGGGTTTCTCATGGGACTACTAGTGACAACCTACTCTTGACCATAGTATGTGAACTAAGAAGAGTTTGCCTTGATTTCTGGCTTACACGGGCTCATGTTTTCTAGCAGCAGAACTGTACATAGAAATTACTGAGACACCGAAAATTTAGAAACACATTTCTTCGCTTTTCAGAGTACAGCTATACATGAAGTTTTAAATGTATTTGAAACAACAGTGCTGTCACTTTTTGTCCTTGAATGATGTTTCCTGCACAATGTGAGTATACTTAGCAAGTAGCATGGAGCCAACACAAATTCAGGCCAGACGGTCATTTATATGTATATGCAACTTAAAATCTATTTATGTGCTGTGGTGTAATTGTCATTCCATACAAGTTTAAGGGTTCTGAGGGGATGGCCAGATCACCTTCCTGTAAGGGCTAAGAAGAACAGAGAGCACCAGAACCCAGCTTTTGTGTTGTACAATGTAAATGGTAAGATGTAATATCACAAAGAGCTCTGGGGAGAAGCAGGTATCCCTAGTTGCTTTCCATGGAGAGACCTTGAAAAAAACAATTATTCTGTGAGCGTGGGTCTGCAAGTGAAAAACTAATCATGGAGCAGAGTAGCAAAGTATATTTTAAGATATTAAAAGGTAAGTACTATAATTACTAAAATAGGCATAGACTACAAAACTAAAAAATTATAGTCTAAACCGTAATTATGTCTCTGAATGGCAATTCTAGGATGTGACCCCCTTGTGTAATATTTTTAGATGCACAAAATATTTGCAATGAGTCAGTTGGGACATTTTTTCTGCCCAAACCAGTGAAAGTCTAATTGCTCATAGCAAATCCAGTACCTCATTATATAAAAACAAAACAACAACAAAAGAGAATAGAATAAGTTAGTATCTATTATAAAGCAGAAATCTCTGGCATATGTCACTGGAGAGGGGATTTCTGTCTGTTGGAGATGTTGCTCTTCAGCCAATAATGCCTGATGCTGTAGCTCACAGGGGCTTTGAAGGAGGTGCCTGAGTGGCATAGCACTCATAAGTGGAAGAAAGAAAAGGGAAGATTTTCCTCTTTCAGAACATTTGCTGTCATTTATTGTTCTCAAAACTATACATCAGTATGCAACCTCAGTATCTATGTTTGTCCTGATGTCCTTTTTCTCTCTCTTCAACTGACACGAATACAGTAGCAATGAATTTGTAGCACAAGGTTTCTTGGGAAGACAAAAACATTACTTCACAAGCTATCTGAAATGAGACAGACCCTTTTCTGCCAATCTTGCAAAGTCAGCTTAGGAGGAAGGCACTGAGCAGGAAGAGTGAACATCTCTTTGTACAGATGAAATTGAAAGAGAACTGACACAGGAGCACACATTGCCTTCGCTTGGATTCTGTAGCTGGCAGCAACCAGAAAGCTGTGACTTTGTCAGTGACTTTAGAAAGTGTTCTCTTTGGTCAGTGACTTTAGAAAGATTTAGCTTTTCCAAATTCACTCCAGTCCATTCTGCCTCGTTTTAAGGAGTATTCTAGTTGCTCCACTCCAGGAATGTATTTGTTTTGTTGGCTGTTCAGTATTCATTACTTCATATCCAAGAGAATGGAAGAAAGGGAACCAATTTCTTCCATTCATTTTTCATTGTCTTTAGACCTGTCATTGGCTTTGCCATTCAGGGAGCAATATGCTTTGTGATCTAAAATACTGGGGACAGCAAACAAAGTGTAATCCTTGCTGATCATATCAGTATCTTTCTTTTTTGAAAGGGAAGAGACTCCCTGCTTTGCTTACACCCACTGTGGATTTCATCACAGGATCCTGCACTTCTCTGTCATTTCTATTCAATGCATTCATGGCCTGTTAATTAAAATGAATGAAGCAGGGCATGGTAAGAATTGGCAAGTGGGAGGAAGGGAAAAAATGATGTCTGCTTTTGTGTGCAGGTTATTTTGTATTATTTAGGTATAATAGTGCTGAAGTGTCTCACTCCTAAAATGCAGTGGGAGGCATTGATGTGTCAGGAATAGTAATTAGTTCTCCCATAAACTGAGGCATTTGTCACAGTTATGCTTGCACTTTTCCTGTTTCTTTCTTTTCATATTTTTGCCCATGTAAGCCTCTGCATGGAGGTACCAGGTCTTTATTTCCATTTGTGTAGTTATGTCTCAGGTAGGGAGCTGACTGACACCTTAATCATGCCAAGTGGGAAAGGCACGGTATCTGAAAAGAGCTGCCATGCAACCCAGAACAATTACTGCTCCCAAGTCAGACAGATTTTGCCTTGAAGAACATACCACACCAGCCACATTTCTATATCAGCATTGCAGATGTTTCTCAGGTGGGTGAGTCAGGGTTGGACCTTTCTACTACATTTGTCCCTCCACGCCAGATGTACAGATTTCTCTGTGATGTGGGGTAGCTCCCTGATAAGGACTGGACTGTAGCCCCTAAACTTGCCTCAGAATGCTCCAAAGTTTTCTGTTTTATCAAAGACATATGTGGATGCCTTACATTTTGGATGGCTGCAAGCTATTAAAAGTTTTGGAAAAAATAGGTCAGATAATGTATAGAAAAAACATTCTTACATAGTCTGACAAGTTCAAATTTTAAAAAAAGAACTTCTTGAAAACCGTTACTGTGTGGAATAATGACAGGAGTAAGTGTCATACACATAATATGATGCTGGGCATTGCCCTATAGAGTGGTCAGTGAAATGTTCCTGTCTTTAGTCTAAAGGTAGCAATAGCAACTGGATATTTCAGGGGCAGGTGTAAGACCTGTTTCTAATGTCACTGCCTTTGTAAAATGTTTCAGTCTATGTAGAAGAAAAAAAGTGTGCAGATACTGCAGAAATGCAAATAATACATCACAATATTTAAAAGGAAAATTATTTTAAGACAGTTTATAGGAGACATAGGGGATGAATTTGGCTCCCTAGGTGTCTTCTTTTCCCCATATTTTTAATTCATGTTTGTTTAATACCATCTAAAGATAAAAGAAGCTAATTCTTTGATGTATTGCTTCTGTCTTTCAGTGTTTGGAGAAGAGGAATATCATTATTTTTTCCCCAATTATATTTTCTACCGTGGAGGCCCCAGAACCCGTAACTCCTTTTGAAGTTTCTTTATCAGCTTCACTCCATCAATATTCAGAGATCAGAGGCGAGATGAGTCTCCTTGTGATACCTTTTGACTGTTCAGTATCACGCCAGAAAGTTTGAAATGTGATATGAACGTTTCAATGGGTCAAAGCGAAGTACAGTATGGTAATGACCACATTTCATTATGTTACTCCCCCTGCGTCTTTTAAAGAGGGAAACTCAATTTCACAAGTGCTGACACATTAAACATGCGGTGCATTGCTTGGAAAGATGTCTTCATTAGCTTTGCCTCACTGGTAAGCAAAATTAAGTGGCTGATGATGACCCAAATTCAGCTCTGTTCCGAATGTCTTGGACCAGCTCATAGCGTATTAGAAAACTACCAGGCGACAGAAACACTGAAATTCAATTTGAGTATTTCATGAGCTCACTCTTCCAGGGAAAGGGAGACAAAGGATTGCCCTGCATAAAATGAACAGAGAGCTTTTTCCTATTCCCCTGCCCCGAGCTTTATCAAAACAAAGCTGTCAGAAGGCAATCAGCAAGTGTGAAGCTCTCTGCTGCTCACTTCTGAGTCCTGCCTCCGTCACAGTCATTTGCAGTCCTGTCATGAGTCTGCTTGGCACTAGCTCCAGGATGCCCCCCAAAGAAGGGGAGACTGTATGCCTCAAGCAAAAGCAATAGGAAAAATCATAGGCAGGGCTTATTGCCAACTAATATTTCCCACCCCAAATTCATCAAAGAGGTTTTTTACTGACTTCAGGGACAGAAGCTGAATTCCACCCTACTGCAGGAGAGATTAATGTCTCTGTTAACAGGATAACCATGGCTGCAAGGGGACTTACAGCCTAACCCTTTGAAATGAGGGTTTTACATAGACCACCCCTGACAAATGTTTGTCCAACCGCCTGACAAAATCCTTCCAAGAAAACAATCCTACATCCTCTTTGGGCATCCTGTCAGTGTTGCTTTTCTTCAGCAGTTAGAAAGTTGATCCTAACTGGAAGTTATATTTCTTTGTTTCAAATTACATTGCTTTCTTTCGTTTTTATATATACTCTTTGATTGTTCTCATGTTTTATTTTGGTCCTCTTTTCTGGATGAAACAGATCCATTCCCTTCAATCTTCCACAATGATTTTCATAGTTATTGGACTCCTGTGACCTCCAGAACTGCTACAGCCCTTCTGAATTAAGCCTTTTTGTCACGCTCTTTATAGCACCCAGCTCCCTAGTGGCTTCCATGCTACCCCTGAATCATCTGGTATACTTGTCTTTTCCTGTTATTTAATGTACATCCTTTTGCCATGAACCACATTTTGCAATTTATCCTTTCTGATTTTGTTCCTCCTGTACTTTTCTTATACTTCTGTGTTCACATTTAAAAATTTCAGGTCCTGGTGCAATTATGATGGCTCTCTAGCACAGCTCCTCTCTTTTCCTCATTAGAGCAGCTCTTTATTGTTCATTAGTCGAGTGAAATGGCACTCCCGTATACTCCTGATTACCTTCCCTGCAGAACCCTCCTACAGACTCCTGAATCTGGTGAAGTCTGCTTTTCTGATGTTGCTTAGACGAGTGAACACTATTCCTTCAAACCAGTGAAAGGACAAATCAGTATCTGACAGTATGCCTGCTCTGCACTCCAAATTTTCATGTCAACACTACAACACGTAAAAGCTATACACCCCTTAGAAGATTTGGTTATATATCATGACATGCCAGTTATTTTGTCACGATCTTTGCAGTTCCAGTCAACTACAGTCTTTGCCCAAATTGGATTTAATTCTTCCCCACTGGCCCGACCCAAGTCTAAAATGGTCTGAGAAAGGCTTCTGAAACAGAAAGTTGTATTTAATATGACCCATAAGGTTCTGCAATGTTTTCCCAGTTTGAATCTGAATAGTGAAAATTGACTTCTCTTCTCCCATTACCACTGTTTATTGTCCTATTAATTTCTTATAACTATTGTTAAAAAATGCTTCAGTTACCACCTCCTTCTGTAGCCCATTTGTGGCAGATGCCTACCATGGCATAGCTCCCTCCTGCATTTTCTTCTTTTTCTTCCAAGCCAGTGCTATCTCAACATTTTTGCCTCTGTCCATGGGATATTACTGTTCATTGTTTATTCTTTGCCTCTAAAATATTCTGGACAGAATTAAATATTGGGGAAGTAATTTAGACTCAATCCTAAGAACAAAGAACTCTAGAGATCTGGGTTCTGCTGTGAGCTTACAACTTGACCTTCAGTCAGTCTTTCAAAGCATGTCTTTACCACACAGTGATACGGAGATCTCCAAGCCAGAACCAACCTGATACAACCACATGCTAGAGCATACAACACAGAAAAGGGCTGTGCTGGCATGGCCATTCTGCACTGGAACCTCTGCAGGCTTCTTGAGGTACTTTTGAGCTGGCTTGTATCAGAAATAGTGTGGCCAGCAGGACTAGGGAAGTGATTGTTCACCTGTACTGGTGAGGCTGCACTTCAAGAATTGTATTCAGTTTTGGGACATGAGGTGCTGGAGCATCTCCAGAGAAGGGTAACAAAGCTGGTGAAGGGTCCGGAGCACAAGTCTTATGAGGAGCAGGGAACTGGGGCAGTTTAGCTTGGAGAAAAGGAGTCTGAGGGGAGGAGAACATCAGCACCTGCGTTGCAGATACATTCACGACCTCAAAATTCCAGTTTTTCTTTCCATTGTGGCCTTGTGTTTTTAAAGTAAGCTGAAGAAATGTTCAATTAATATTTTTGCAGTGCTTTTATAAGTGGGGTTTACTTTATGAACCCTCTGCCTCACCTAAGTAACTCCCCTACCTTTTCTTCTCTGCCCTTTCTGCTGCATTTAGAGGACTACTGGGTCACCTGATTAAATATTTAATCTCTTTTTCTGTAATGTGTGAAATAAGATAAAAAATGAAATTGGATAAAAATTGTGGTTCTTCCAAGTGTGTATCAGGAAAATGAGAACATAGTATGCTCTCTTGCTCTTTGAGAGCCTGTGACATTCCCTGGCAGAGCCAGCTCTCAGCAGGCAGAGCTCCTTGGTACTGGGAACGTGTTGCCTATAGATATCATAGTATTTGAAATATGCCTATAGATATCATAGTATTTGAAAAGGTTATTAGCAGCAGCTGTGGTATTTATGATTGAAATGGCCTGCTATGTTTTCTGTCTTCCAGCAAAGTTGGTGTACCAGGTGGTTGAGTGACAGAACAGCTCTTCTGGAAGGTAATCTTGGAGTTGAAGTCCTCTTTGGGAAGGGGAAAGAACTGGCCCACCAAGGCTGGTAAGAAACTGTTGGCCCCTGTTCAAGGCAGAGGACTGATGTAGATAATCTCTAACAGACTGCTGTGCTGTCTTCTTCTGGAAATGTGATTAACTTCTATCTTTTCCTTTGACTATCTTTTAAAACGAGAGTCCATAAATGTTTATAGTTTCACAGGGGCATCTCTTTTGCAAACTAATTCCCTTGTAAAATTCTCCTTCTCATGGCCATATGCCCCCTTTGCAATACTTTTAATTAGTATCTTGGTAATTATTTCATAGATTATGGTTCTTAAATATATTATGACATTTTAGGCTCAGAACTAAATTCACATTGTGCTGGCTGATTATATTGTTTCAAAGTGTGTGCAGAGTGTGTCAGTGTCAAGAAATCAAATGCACTGTGACAGAAGACACACTGCCAAGCTCGTTGCTCACCTCGAACAGATTGGCTGATCTAAAGACAGGTGAAAAATGTGTCTGGATGCAGAAAGTAGGGTTTATTTCCATTAGAAATGTTTTGGACTGTTAGAAGCTTTTTAATAGACATTTAACTCTCGGTGATAGATGGAATTGATGGAGACAGCTTTTCCATTAGGGACAGAGGATGCTACTGCAGGCCCAATCCCCTGTGAGCTGGGAAATCTAGCCTTACTGGCTGTGATCTTTTACCCGTTCCTTTGTATCAGCTAATGGAAATTTGAGGTGGGAATAAAGGTTTCCAAAAACCAGCACAACTCTCCTCTTGAGTTTTTAATAATGTACAAATATGCAGCATTTTCTGGTTTTGCCTTCCTCAGAAATTAGTGCCCCTTAAATGGTGCCAAGTGCCAGATCCATCATGAATCTGTCTTCTCTAACATGAAAAAAACTGATCTTGAGCCATTACCTGAACAGGGAATCTCTAAGACAAGCAGTTCTGCAGCAAAATACAAGACTAATTAGGAAGAGAGGCTGCATTACATATCACTTATTCTAATCTACCCATTATAGCAATAAGGGGTCAGAGCCAGGGCTCCAAGAGGTGTTTTGATGCCTACAATATATGCATATTTCCCCTGACAGGAGGTAAGCCCCTACCAATTACTTTTCCGCTTCTTCCACCTCCCTGTCAGCTTTTCTATACCAGCTTCTTTCTAGGTTGGGAGTGCCCAGTGCAGACCAAGCATAGGCAGCAGCACCATCCTCACTATGGGAAGAGTCACCAGTAGGGCTCAGGGAGTAGGTCCAGGAAGATTTAGCTAGTTCTCAGTCTGCCTTTGCTGTTGCTTCACATAAATAAGACCAAAAAAAGGTCACTTGAGCAGCCAGGGAGCTGGCTGGGGCTCCCTGGAGAATGCTGACTCCCACAAGGCTAAGCACCCACCCTTCTCTTGGTGGAGACAAGGAGTGAAGCAGAAGGCAATGTTTTTTCTTGTCTCTATGTTAAGCTACTTCTGCTTCTGTCCCTCATGTCAAAGTGATTTGGATTGTTTGCTTGTAATGTTGCAGTGCCAGCAGTACACAGAGAAGCTTCTTAAACTTCAGAAGTGTTCTTGCCCATTAGAATTAAATTCTACATGAAACTAAAGGCCAGAAACGCTAAGAATTTCAGCACTATTGCAGCTCATCTGTGTGCTAATGACACTGTTTTCAGAAAAGTCTTAAAACTAAAACTATTTTGGGAGGAATATTTTGCCCACAGGTAATTTGAGGATAACATCTGACTTACTGTTCTTGTTTGAGCAACTGTTGGGATTCAGGAGTCCGATATAAAGTTACGAACAATTTTCCTTTAAATTATTTGGCATTAACTCGTTTTATCATGCAGTTATGTATGAGTGAGCTCTTCAGTATGTAACAGCTGCTAATATTGGAAGTTTAGAGGGATAAAAAGGGATGTAACCCACACCAAATTTGTTCAGCAGTGTTGCTCTCCCTGGTGATTACTGGGCTATGGGCTACACTGAGAAGTCAGCAGGGGTGCCGCAGCCTTGAAATACAGAGATGCTTTTGTTTGATGCAGGTGTAGGGCTGATCTCAAGGCTTCCATTGCTGATACAGCCAGCCATGTTCCACTGTGGAGAGAAAAAAAAAAAAAAGAAAGAAAAAGAATCACCCTCATTCTGTCAAGCTCTGAATGCTGAAAATATGTCGAGGTGGCAGCTTTCAAAGATTACAGTGTAAAATGCAAGTTTGGTGTTGTAATCTCACTTCTAATGTAAAGGAAGAGAAAGTATGAGCTTACAGTGCATTAGATATGGATATCTGACTGGACAGCCAGTACTGCAGTGCCTGAGCCTTCTCCTGCAATCATTTCTGGGTTCCTTATCCCAAGGCCACCTAACATAAACGCCAACTCTCCTGCCAGCGAAGTATGGGCTCCAACCTGCTTGCCTCGCGCATGAGTGTCTGAAACACTGGACTACAGGCAACCCAAATTCTTTCTTTGTCATCTAGTGACTTAGAGGTCCTTCTGCAGAGACATCTGCCTTCAATGTGGTTTGAGGAGTACGTCTCCTTCCCACAAGCAGTCTTTTGTAGAAGGGACTCTGGGCCTGCTTGATCCATGTCAGGCTTGACAGGTCACTGAATCAAAGTTTCCCTGTTCTGGGTTTATCCCTTATGCTATTATTGTAAATAGTGAGCCTCTTCTGCATATTACAAAGGGCAATGGTACTTGTCCCTTGCCTCAGTGGAAGAAAAGTTGTGTCTATCCTCCAGGGGGTTCACTGCATCTGGAGCCACAAGAGGCATCCGTCTGCAACATGGACTCAAGCACTTCTGCTTTAGAAAATACTTGTTTCAGTACATTTCTGTGCCTACTGTTTATTAATGTCCAGATCACACCATCTCCATGCCCAGTTTGACACTGACCCCCTGAAGAGATTAACTGTCCTGGTATTGCCCAGGGGACCTGGGAAACCACTTCAGGCATTAGGAATCCACTGAAGGACACTGGCTGCTTGAAATTTAAGGGCTACATTGCCTTAAGTTGCAAGTGTTAACATTTTATTGGTTGAAAGATGAAGTGCAAACTAAATCAATGTTCAGCTCCTGAAAGAAAGAGGTCAAATGTTTCTGAAGAGATTCCCTTTGGTAATTCAGCCCAGACAGACTTCACCTGAAAAATTCAGCATCCTTGGCCTCCTTTATTATATGTTTAACAGCAGGGGACTGAGAGATAGTGTGCTTTGTCTCCAGACAGGATACCACGTGTCACTGTGACTGATTCTTCATTAAGGGAAATGATTGCCCTGTGTGACTACAACCTGCTGCAGTGAGGCAAGAGTAGGCTAAAATTTGGGCTCAAAGGGAATGGCATTTAAGTACATTAAAATGCAGCAGAATGCTAACATTACCATCTCTCCCCAAAGTGGGAAGTTAGCCCCTCTTTGCATAAATGTAAGATTTAAATGTGGTATCAGGGATGCAAAGCTAAAAATTGGTACTGTATTGCCTAAGGTATCTAAATTCAACATATGGTAAATAGGACTGTGCAGATACAAGCATATTTAAAATCCTTTTCGGCAGCAAGACTCAATTGTCATGTTTTGTTAGGTCTGTTTTGTGAAGCAAAGGCAGAGCTTATGTACACACACAGTGCAACAAAGGATTTCCTACTATGCCCCAGGAAAACTGACAAACCAAACTATTCTCTAATTGAGTTGTGTTCCACTGTACTGAAAAATGTGGTCTTATTAGCAAACAGCTTTAGAACTAATTAAAGACCCTCGTAGGCTATCATAGTTTGCTTTTAAGAATAACGTTATACAACCATGTTTGCAGTTTTAGCTGGGCACTACAATATCTTCCCGTAGTAACAGCAAATCACGACATAATATTTTTAAGTGGTCTAGATATTCTTGATAAGAAAGCCACAGCATAAGGCTTGTAAGAAAGACATCTAGTAGATCCCAGTTCAAACCCTGCATCATCATTAAGACAGGAGCAGGTCTAAAATAATTGTTATCCATAGAACTTACAGAATTATAAAGCAATTTACATCAAAAATGTATTTTGGAGGAAGAGGGAGAAGCTAAGCTTTCTATTTTGTACTATCAGAATAAAACCTTGCAACACAAATAATTTGGTTTTCCTCATAAATTATTTGCAGCTTAAGCAGTACAAAACCATGCTGTTCCATAAACAAGGCAGTGAACTAGAGAGAAAGCAGAAGTGAAAACTGAAAAGTGGTTTTTTTCCCTTTGTCAAGCTTAAGAAATGTGAATATCAAATTAACAGCTTGGGGCTTGGGGACATTGCAGTCATTAATAGATTTGGTGATTTTAAAAAAGTCCTTCTGGAACAAAATTTGCGAATAGAAATGCTATTCCAATGACCCTAACACTCCTCCAAACAGGAAAACAGGTTACAAAGCTCTATCAGGCCTTTTTTTTCTCTCAAGGTAAAGTGGCAGTTTCTCTGTAAGTATTTCTATAAAGACTGGTTTTGACTGGCACTGTCCACCACAATAACTTAGCCAAATTCCAGCTGAGATCACGAATAGGAAGTAATGTCTAGTGGCACCTAAAGGAATCTAGTTTTGCATGTAGGGATGCTCACAGTTAGATCACACAAGCAGGACAGCTGACATATGTAATAGTCCCTTAATTCATTACTCCTATACAGTCTTCAACTTAAATCAAACTTCCAGAGCACTTACCTGATGTAACCCCTTTCCATACTACTGACAAATGTAGCATCTGCAAAATATAATGATGGGCACTACTTTTCACTGGCAATGTATGTAATGAACATCTCTTGCTCTAGACTAGTAGGAATTAATGCATAGACATTTATACATGGACAGCAGTCAGCAGTTTCCCATATGATTCAAACCTTATAAAGAAAGATGGAATGAAGCTATGCATTTTTGTGTCATAGGTACTGAAAGCAGATGAGGACATTGTCCCCTGTAGTGAACAATGCTTCCGCTAAATCCAATTTTTTTGCAAAGAAACAGTTGTTCCAGGAGTCAGTGTGGAAATAAAGGATTTGAAACTTGAGAAACTCACATTTATTTTTTCCCCAATAATTGGTCTTCAGGGTATTCCTGAAGCAAGCAATTACATGAGACAAATAGAAAGAAATTAATTTTTGAGATACCAAGGATAAAAATAAAGTCTCCCATGAGTATATGAATAGACCAATGAAAGTACTGCTCTGGTTCTCAATGAGAAGGCAAAATTAATGAAATTTAGTGCCAAGAAAGCCAAAGGTCAACTATGAGCAAGTGTCTTGTATTGTCACCTGTGAGAAAGAAGATCCCAGCCAGGAACCGCTTGAGACTACTTAGTGGCTAAACATCACAGTAAAATACTTGGAAAGCTGACTAAGCAATCTCGTTACCACTAGCAAACCTCCTCGAGCACTTTCAAGTGGTGGACAAGACATTGTAAGACCAGAAAAAGGCAAATACAGTATCCAAGCGCAGTTCTCAGAGTGCAAGTAGGTGTCCCAAGGAAAATTAATTTTTCTCTGTGTCCCTGGTGGACACAGCCTTTGGAAGTGGCTGGTGGGATAAAGCTATGCATTGCCTGGCAGGGAATGCAACTTTCCTCATAGGATGCTTTCAAGAAGAGTTTGGGTAAAGGTAAAACCCCTTTTTGGAGGGTCACTGGTTGTATTTTAAGCAGGTGCACAGATTACTTCCTGAGATCCTTGCCAACTCTTTCTCCATGATTCTTTTGCTCCACAGAAATAAAAAGGTACAGAAGTCATTGTGGCTTCAAAGTCTTAATTGTTTTTGTTATTCTCATGAAATGATCCTTACTATAGTTGTTGCTGCAGATGCAACAACTGACCAGGCTACATTCACCCTGCAGAAACGTCTATGCAATGCATGTAAAATTTATCTGGATGATAAAAGTTTAACACTGCTTTGAAGTTACTTTATGGCTTCTAACACACACATCAATTGTGAGGAGACAATTCCATTATTTACACAACGGAATTAAAAAAAATAATCTTAAATTGACGTAGCCTTGTTTGGTTTTTACTTGTTTTACTTAATGGGCCTCTCGACATAAAAGCATTTTTGGCAGGCACACTAATATTCAAGTAAAGGAATGATTTAAACCATCTGATTTTCTTTTCACCACCACCTGTTGCAGCATTACAACATTAGCCTGACAGAACATCACAGAGTTCACTGTACACAGGGTGAAGTACTTACTATTTTTACCACAGTTTAAAACCCCAGTGCAAAGCTAATTCTCCAGGTATCATATGCTACTGATCTTCCTGATACTCCCATCAGCTCCAGTTCATGCCCCTGTAACAGGCTGAAGTAGTAAAACACAGCCAAATAGTTCAGACTTGGCAATGACACCAGCAGGTACATGGCAGCAGGGCCATAAAAATCACAGAACGAAAGCATTCAACTCATAAGAACTTACATCTCTATTATCCTACTCTTCAGTTTGTGTCAAAGGTTTTTCAGAGCCACCCAGTAAATGAATCATTGAATTTTCATGCAAAGCCACAACAGCATCTATGAGTTACAAAGAAAGCTTAAGGAAAAGGACAAAATACATTTATTATGAATTGTTGAATGTAAATTTCGGGGGAAATGAGAGAGAAGTCACAAATAAAGTTGTAATGGCCAAGTCATGAAAAGGTGTAAGATGCACTGTTCTTTTCAGCTGTGGCAGAGGAAGAGCAAGTGTGTAGCATCCAGGCAGGTATCTCTAAGGGTTTCTATAATGCAAAAGAGCTGCAGATGCAGTGAAAGCTGCGCGACACCTGCTCCATACTAAGCCGAGCGTCCCTCCCGTTGCTCCTCAGCACTCGCCCACTATCGGCTCCGACCTGCAGGCCCCGGGGCTCTGCCCCCGCGGTGTCATGCTCTGTCCGAGCAGCCGGGCTGGCTACTGCCAGCGTGACACCAAGCACGAACCGGACTGTAGAGCTCTCTCACATAAGCTCCAGCCCCAGTTTGTGCCCAGGGAACCGAAAAGCTTTGTTCCAGCTCAGGCTAACCCCGGCCCGGGGGTGATTCCCCGGCCGCTCCGGCCCCTGAAGGCGATGTCGGCCGGGAGGGAGAGTGATGCCGGCCGGGGTGTGGCGGGGAGAGCTCGGCCCACAGGTGCTGCAGGGCGGCGCGAAGCAGCCGCTCCCGGCTCCGCGTCCTCTCAGCCTTCTCCCGCCGCGGGGGCGGACCCAGGGCCAGCCCAGCGCGGGGGACGGGTCGCCGCTGCCGCCGCCGCCCCCTGGCGGAG
>VZTU01025226.1:47025-85116 GCA_013400835.1 Zapornia atra | reverse complement strand
GCGGTGGCGGCGGGGCTCGCATCCCCTGTTCTCGCTTTCTTCCCCGCTCCAAAGTTGCGTCGGCGCGGCAGTGAACGCGGGCGGCGCCTCGGCTTGGGGATGGGGCGAGGGGAAAACAAGCAACACAAATAAGGAAAAATAAGGGGAAAAGGGTGAAAACCCGACCGGCTAGAATCGGAGGCGCTGCGTGAGGAGAAGTTGCCGGGCACGGCACCTGTTAGCGCCGAGCAGCGAGGACCCAGCCCGGTCGCCGCCGGCTCCTCCGGCTGCCCAGCGATCTCCGGTGCGGGTGCCCGGCCTCTCGGCTGGGGAGGGGCAGGCAGCACCTTTCCTTCCTTCGAGGGCAGGCTGGGGATAGAAATCGGAGATTTGATTTTTCGGTTCTGTCCCTCCCTTCCGTACTGCGCTCGTACGTGCGTCTGTGTTTTGATGAGTTGCCTTTGCACGCAGCATCTGGCGTGGCGTGCACGGGAATGCGCTTCTGCCTGCATGAGCAAATCGCTTCAATTGCAGCTAAGTCCCGGACTTCAGCTCGAGGCATGGTCATGAGTATCGCTGTCCAACGTACTGATGCTTAATATACAGAGAAGTGTGTAATGGCTATAAACCACCCAAAGCCAGAAATCATCTTGGTGAATCCAGGTGAATAAGGCTTTTAAGCAGACAAAAACATTGCTGTGCTTCAGAAAAAGTCACACACACTGAACGTCCATTGCGTATTTTCCCAGGGTAACTTCTTATGTTCATGTGGATTCCTCACTGTATGTGTGTAATTGGTTTGGATCCGAGTTCCAACTTTGGCCAAAATACGTTACCCACTGTTCAGAGGTGGAGCAGGGGCCAGGGAGGCCCTTCTGCACTGCTGCTCCCTGAGCACTGACTTCAGTTGGAGGTGGTTGGTAGAAACCAAATCTAATCCTCACTGAGTTGCTCTGTTTCATTAATGCAATGGCTGTTGTCTCTTGTTGCCTCCCATAAAGTCTGCTTCTGAGGGGCTGTCAGGTTCTGCCTTTCTGCAGGTAGCAGTGGCTGTCCAAGAATCTCTCCCATTTGGAGGAATTTCTAAGAAAAGTGTCTTTTTCAAGGAAAACCTCAATCGGGAGGAGGAAAGCATCGTTTCTTTTGGTCTGAGGTCTTCCTGGGAACTGTAGTATTCAAAAGAAATGTTGTATGTGTCAAATGATTTTCTTGTGGTTCTTCTCAGCATGATCAGTGAGCCACTTGAGTCCATCTTTTGTTCTCTGAGTGTTGAGCTGACCCATATTCCACATATCTTCTATCTCTGTGCACTGGAAGTGTCACAAAGCCATGTGCTTTAGTCCTCTCAGAAACATTCCCTCTATGTTTTATACTAAGTTAGGTCTTATACTAAGTTGCTAACACAACAATTTGCAGTGAGTTATGTGCATTTCTTCCTGAACCTCTGGGGTTGGGGTATTGTTTTCCTTTGTCAGAAATGACAATATTTTTCATGGTTCCTTTGGTGAATTTGGGGAATCCACCTTTCCTTTAGCGACATCTTTTTATGGAAGAAGAGTTTTTATGTTGAAACCCTGCAGCATGGCAGGCTATCCATATCCACCTCAGGAAAAAAGGATGCAGTACCTTGGAAGTGTCTCTGCTGTGAAACCCTTTGGGTGGTGAGATACTGCTGGGAGGGGAAGCTTACAGGTAGCTGGGGCTCCTGGGTGTCTCTCCCAGCAGGGCATGGGGCTCACTGGGTCAGCACAGCACCTGTTTGATGGGGCACATGGATGTGTCCTCAGGGGGCATTTGTGTAATTAATGTTTTATGAGCTGTAAGAAAGGATTTATTGGGCTCCTCCACTACTGAAGGAAACAAATGCAGTTGTTAGGTCACTGTGTACAGCAGATGCTATGCTCACCTTTCACACCCCTGTCACAAGCCTCTTGTACCTTTCTTTCTGAACTGGGCAACCCTTTCCCTTCCTGGCACCATGGTGGCCTTTAACCCCCAGAGTGTTGCTCCTCTAGTTTAGGTATTGTTTTTCTCCAACTTTCTGTTCCCTGATAAATCTGTGGGGTTTTGTTGGGGTTTTTTTTTAACATGTCCGTGGCAGGTCTGGAGATGTGCCCCATTGAGATGACATTCAATAAAGGGTATGTGAGTGCAGAAGAGAATTATTATTGCCCTGCACTCTCAGCTCCTAACTGCTTTAAAAGATGCTCTACCGTCACACTTATCAACATTCTTGTGATGTAAAATAGGACGTGCATTTTACCTAACGAATACCAGGTACATTGTTACTTTATACCAGAATAGATAATGCCTAAACTGAAATGGTCAATTGCATAAAAGCAATGGTTACCTCTCGAGTTAATTTAGTTTCTAAAGAATACTGTACACCATGTATGTTCTTGTCATGGTTTAGCTAAACCACAACATTCTTATGATGCTTTTGTATATTATTCTAATCATGCCCTTAACACTGCTCATCGTGGACCTGTCAGTTTTGCTAGATGTCTCGTGAGACACCCTAAATGATCTGTACCTTACAGCCCTTCTGATGTATGCAGAGACAGAAGGTGTGTGTAAGCTAACACTTTCAGCCTCAGTAATGCAACAGTATGTTATGGAGGCTTAAAATCTGGCATCCTCTAAAGTGCACAGGGTGAAAGTGTCACTCTAGGTAATGCAATAGCAAACAGCATGTTTTAAGTAAAGTTTTGGTGCACTTGCTGATATGTTCAGTGGGTCAAAGTTTGCAAATCTGGGTAACTCATATTAGTCTGTTCACCTGTCCAGGCACCTGAAAACCTGTTTTCTAGAAACACTGTATACAAAACTATAGGAGCAATGCACAGCTTTCATCTTCAGCACCTCCCCTCCCTGTTTAAGATGTCTGTGGCGGTTTATGTCTTGGAGGCCCTGAAACCTTTTCATGTGCCAGCAGAAAGATAAATTAAATCCCCCCTCAAATGATATATGTGATGCTGTAGAAAGGATAATGTTTCTCTGATAAAAACTGTTGTTGTGGAACAGGAGATTGTCAGTCAGTAATGCTAACAAATCTGTGTAGATATAGCATGAGGGTTTGGATGCCCGGCTTAAGCAACCAGCTGTAGTACATTTATTAGCTATGTCATGAAGAACAGCTTTTTACTGTAACAATTAAATCCGTTGTTAAGATTAGCCTTTTTGCATCTATGTGTTCATCAGTAGTCAGCTGTGCCAGCTGGGGTGTCCTCTGTTCTGTGGGTGCTCTAATTGATTTCGGTTAAGGTCAGTGGTGCTAATAAGCATGACCTGCACCTAGTCAAAGCCTATTAAATACTACTTTTTTTTGTTTCCATTTTAAATCCAGATTTTAATTAAAGTAAGCCTCCACCATCAAGATACTATTCCAAAGATGTTCAGCCACCACTGAGCTGTATGACTGGTTCATTTCTGTGTGTTGTTCAGTGATTTCAGAGTGCTCTTGTAGTCTAGGTAACCTCAGAAATAGCCTCTTCTTATAGGTTGAGACTTTTTCTTCCAGCATAAAAGCCTGGTTTTGGATGGTGCTGAACTCTGGGGTCCAGGCTAAGAGCACTCAGTGCTTTTCAACTGTGATCAGGGGTTTGATCTCAGACCACCCGGTGATGAACTGTCTCCCTCCCCGCTCCTGACACATTAAAATTAATACCCATTTAACAACTGGCAAAAGCATTTCTGATAGAAAAAAACCCGGTAGCAATAAAAATTGCATCTTGGTTAATGGGAGCAGGGCTGAAATGTGCATTCAACTTGGAAAAACAGAGGCATGTAGCGCGGGTGGGGAGGGGAGAAACTGGGAAGCTAGATAAGAAAAGACTGATGTCATGGTCATCAGTATGATACAAATAGATATGATCTGTACAGCACTGGCAGTCATAATGCCCCTTACATGTTTTTCAAGATTTATATTTCCAGTTTAACTTTCTCCTTAAGTGATTTCTGTAATGTTTGTTTCATATTAAAAATTAGGATTTGCAGGAGATCCTGGACAAACACTCAGGGATCAATATGGTCAGGTGAATGCCGTTTATTCAAACCGTTCATTTGCTTATATAGACCCGTGCCATGTGCTCGTGTCCCGACAGCTCCACCCCTACCGTGTGCATACAGCTGGCCCCTATTGGTTCACACCCCCCAATATACTCTGTGATTGGCTACAAGCCCCACAGCACATGCGCAGTTGTTACAATTCAAAGGCTGGATTGCTCACGTGCTCAATGTCTGCTAAAAAGCCTCCACCAAGGATTGGATTTCTGTAACTTGAAATATTTTGATGAGCAGGTCAGAGCTCCATACAGAAAAACAATATTAATTTAATTGTCAGATAAATTATCTTTTCTTCTTTCCATGTAGAACAGAGAAGAGCTAGTGAGAATCTTGGGAGCAAGGTCTTTTCTGTGGAATTATTTTGTTTTAGTCATATATAGTTTACATATCAATTATCTGTTGATTTTCCATGTACAAAAGCTCTTTGTAAACAACTTCTTATGGCATTTGAAATGCAATAAATTGAACTCTTTGTGCTTCGTTTCAATGATTAAAAGATGGATTTTTGTAACCTTTAATTTTTATGGTAGTGTTGAGGATTATTTTTTTTTATTTAAAAAAAAAACATTACATGCTTCAGGACCTAGAGAAACAAATGAAACAAATCTAGTGCAGAAAGCAAAACTATTTAAGTAATAAAGATAATTTAAATTTCCTTGTTGTTTCTGTGCTGAAATCCTCTTCTAGGATTTCAGGTATAGTCAGAGATCATTCAAGTCACTTTGAACCTTTCATTGCACCAACAGTAGTTTGGGTCACTTTGCCCAAAACAAGGCAGTGGTCCTTTGTGTACGTTGAAGAAAGTCTACAGCTACCTATAACCTTACAAGTATAAGAAGTCCAAGGCTGCCATGCCTTCACATTAAACATGTATTATTACGACTGTGGAACTTCTGGAAAAGCACTGGAATACACACAGTAAGCTGAGTTTGTTTAGGATGCATTTGATTTAATACTGATATTTTCCAGAAGGTGCTGACTTCCCATGTCTATGTTGTAAAACTGGCATGTGTGCAGAGGGTGTGCTTGGCATTTCGGGACACTCAGTTACCCGAGAATCCCAGACAAGGGTGCAGTATCCTTTAATTCCTTTCTAATGAGATTTCTGGATGCTAGAGGATGCACAATTAGGATCTGCTGTACTCTGCTGTATCAGCACTGGGGAACCAGAGTGCAGGATAATCTTGCGTCTGTTTTCCCACTTGTCCATGTATTCTCTGACTCTGGGGTCAAGAGGGATTCAAAGCCTTTATTAGCTGTGTGCTTTTTCTACAGCAAGGTAATCAGAAGGTATTAAAAATAAGAGGGTTTAAATTTATGGTTTTGGTAGGTAATTTCCACCAGCTCAAAACAGAATCCAGGCTACTTGCTCAGTGTGAGTTTGTGTGTGTGTCTGTGTACTCATGTATGTGCTGAGATACCTGAATTCATTGCCTGCCTCCAGAGACAGACCAGCTTTTTGGTCATGTTCATCCTTGGAGAATCTATGTGTGACAGTGCTGAGTAGGTGGTCACTTGGAAGCATTAACATTGCTGGTGTAAGCTTAAGGCTGATTTTTTAAAATTTTTTTTTTAATTGTGATTGCAAAGAAATAAGCTCTAAGCCAAACCACACAGATAATCAGGATTTGAAGATCCATGAACTTTTCCTTGTGAAAAGCTGCCTTGATTGTAATCTAAGACCTAAGACAAAATGTCTTTGATCCTTAGCATAAAACATTAATACTGTTGACTAGCAGGATCTAGGCATTCTCTTACATGAGCAGTTCAGTGCTCACTTATGTACAGCTTTTATCACAGAATCGTAGGGGTTGGAAAGGACCTCAAGAGATCATCTGGTCCAACCCCCCTGCCAAAGCAGGCTCCCTAGCTCATATTACATAGATAGGCGTCCAGATGAGACTTGAATATCTCCAGAGAAGGAGACTCCACCACCTCCCTGGGCAGCCTATTCCAGGGCTCTGTCACCCTCACTGGGAAAAAGTTCTTCCGCATGTTGGTGCGGAACTTCCTGTGCTCCAGCTTACAGCCATTGCCCCTTGTCCTGTCCCCACAGACCACTGAAAAGGGGCTGGCCAATTCCCCCTGCATCGCATGTCTAAGATATTTATAAACACTAATTAGGTCCCCCCTAAGTCTTCTTTTCTTGAGACTAAACTGTCCCAGTTCACTCAGCCTGTCCTCATACGGGAGAAGTTCCAGGCCCCTAATCATCTTCGTAGCCCTTTTATAGGGCACTGACCATTTCTCTACCAACTCTGCTTTCTTCCAGAAGTTAGAATAGTTTTCTCTGGCATCCTCTGATTCCTTCAGAATGTCTTGACCTATAATAAATAGAATCAAAGCATCAAGAAGTTGAAAGAGTAGATCTGGGTTTAACTGAGGATGTGTCATACGCTCAAAGTACAAGCTTAAGTTCTGATGCCTCACTGTGGTGCGGCACAGCCAGAGGGACCAGCTGTGTAATCCAGATGTTGCAGAAATCCAGTTCTGTGTGCAGAAATCAGTGGTGCCCTCACCCAGGATATTGCTAGAAGCTGAGGTGAGAATAATTTTCTGGGGATGTCTTTTTGCTAGCTGCTTTTTGCAACTGCATTAGATTTATTTATTTTTATTTTTTTTATTGAGGGGGAAACAGGGACACATGAGAAATCCCAGGACCTTTCTTACCACTGCAGTAAAAGGGTGGTCTGCATTTCCAAGTCTTGTTTAGCAGAAATTTCTGTACAACGAAGCTTTGGAAAATTCTGGTGAGATTTGGGCATACTGTTTTTGTAAAGTGTTGATACTGCACTTTGTAGGAGGCTGTTCCAGGTTGTGGAGGAGGTTGTTCCAGGGTTGTGCTGGTAATTGCTGTCAAAGATGCTTAAAACAGTGTTTCCAATCCAGCAAAACACTTAAGCACTTAGTGCATTTGGAGCATGTGTGGATTGTTCCAGTAACATCAGCACTATTGTCTGCTTGCTTAAAATGAAATATTCCAAAGCTTGGCACAGATGGGGTGAGAATGCTTTGATTTCCTAATTCATGGGAAAAACACCTCAAAGAGCAAGAGGAAACCTGCTAATGGTCATTTAATCCAGGGAAGGCTGAGACTATGTCTTTTGGAGTGATTGTGTTTCCACCAATTAACAGCGTGACCAGTTTGTCACGGGAGCAGCTGAATGTTAGGAAGGTGTGAAGGGTAGTAGTGAAGGAAGACTAGAATGTGCATCATGTGATGTATGTATTTGTGCAGTCTAGTTATGTGCACCTTTGCACAGGGAAGGTTAGAAGACACTGGAAATAATTTCTTTATGTTTCATGTGCTCATTAACTGTGAGACTAATTCTGGGATGTGCTTTTAAAAAAGGCTTTAATGAAGTACATGATTTTCAGCAGATATAGGCTAAACAGTTCACAAAGCAAGCAGATCTCATATTATTTCCATCTTTGTTGAATGTGGAAAGGAGGTTTGTAAGGTGCCTGCAAATGGACACATTCGGATGCATTAGAAAGATAAAGCAGGAGCCTTTCACAGCACCGCTGATGGCAGCAATAGCTGGGCTCCTGCGGTGCACAGAAAATCACTACAGTTGGCAGGTAAGAGGAATGAAGACTGAAGCAGCACTACATTCATGCCAAATACCTTGCTTGTTCAGGTGTCTGCTGTTTCTTTAGGAGAAAGAGCCCAACCCTGTCACATGCTGCACTTGGCAGACTTTATGAGATGGGAATTTCTGGGTAGCAACTGGGTAGCCCAATGGCCTTGGGCCCTCAGAATCCCTAGGCTAGAAAATTTAGGCTGGTCATAGATCTATTTTTTTTTAAAGCTTGCTTTAGGCTAAGCTAGGCTGAATTTTTCAAGTCATTGTTGAGCTGCAAATATGTGGATGGACGTTCTGGTTTAAGTTTTGATGGAAATGGGATAGATGCTGGACGTTTAGAAGCTAGTTTCACCATCTTCTTAAACTTAATCCCGTATCAGGCAAAAGCCAAAAAACTTCATATGATTCAAAGGGCTACATGGGATTTAGTAAAACAGTGTGATGGTTTGGTCACCCTTGGTAAACCACCAAATTAAATCATTGATCAAAGGAAATATTAGAGAATTCAAATGAAGTGCAGTGATGTGGAAATCACAAAATTAGAACAGCAACCCAAGTAAATTCAGCAGTGACCAGCTCTGTTAGCTTGCTACATCTGTCTGTGGGGACTTCCTTTCCTTGAAGCTATTTCCTGTCATGTATCACATTGCCTGCCTCAGCCAGTGAGGCCATTTCAGCAGGCGGCTTGGTTTGATGAGTGTCCTATCCTGAATGGGATTACTGTTAGCCCTTTCCACTGTTCACAGCGGTGTTGGATTTTTAAAGGTGTCTTTTGAATCAGTGATTGCTCACTGTTGTTGTTAAGTGGACACGTACCCAAGAGTGAAAAGAAGGTCCTTGAAAATTGTGAGCTGATGAGAGCTGTGTTACCCATTGGTGGCTTGACCTACATCTTGTGTCAGCGGATATGTCAGGAGTTGCTCCATTTCTGTGGGTAGCAGCAGGATAAATGCAGTGGAAGCCTTTGGCAAACTTGATCCTGACATCGCATATGCAAATTGTTAGTGCTTGGGTACAAAAAGGGTCAGAATGAAGTGTGTGAACTCTATGCCATCTATTTTGAAGGTGCTGGGTTGTGTCCAGGGTCCATTGTCCCATTCTCTCTGGTGCTGCAGTGAACATTATCTGTTCCTACACTGAGTACTGAATGGGAAAAAAACCCACAGCCAGCTGTGATGCCAAGACCAGGAGCACTGGACACATTAAATATACTCTCTGCAGCTTTGGAAGGATTAAAGGGGCACCACGGGGTGCACGGTGTCTGCCTGCAAATACAACCATGCGGTGTGTACATGGCAGCCAGAACTGATGCTGTTAGCAGCAGGCACTGCCCACCCTTTCTCTCTCTGGCTCGCACACCCACGCCATGCTTTCAGTTTTGTATCACAGCACCAGCAGTTTGAAATGACACGCACTGTGAGGTTGACTCTTTAGTCTTTCTGTTTTGAAAGCTGAATTTCACACTTGTGGTAGCTGCCAGAACCAAAACCTGCCAAGCAACAGCTAATTAGAAAACATTCATGTTGCAGTTGCTTCAGAAGAGCTCAGTGCTGCTTTGCAGTAGGCTGTTGGATACAGGGTCAGTTCTGTTTGTTTTGCAGAATTCTTATCTCCAGTTTAGAAATCGGGGGGCGGAGGGGGTGAGGTGTGGTGAGGGGGGTGTTTTTGGAGTTTTTTGTATGTTTTTTGGTTTTTATTAAAATGAAAGCTTTTGACCTCAGATGGTTTTGTTTGTTTCAATTTTGCTTGTAAGCCTTCCAAATGTTAGGAGAGGGGAGCGGTCTAGGAACAAGACATGCATGACTCAAACAAAACCAAACTTCCATCAGCTTCCACTGTGACTCTTTTTTCTGCCAAATCAACTGGATGAACATTTGCAAAACTCGGGAAGATGTGCTGAGCCTTGAGATGTGTTAGATTCTGGGACTGATAAAACCTACCGACCCCACAGAGTTCCTGCATGGAAGGAGAAATAAGAGAGTTGTCTCTTTGGCTGATGTGTAGAGGTATGCAGTTGTGTGTATATATATATACATATATATATTGCAGAGAGAAAAACTGAACTGAAGAGAAAGCAAAAGTGTTGAAATGGAAAACTTGAAATGTTTCCAAGAGTGCAGCTGAACCCAAGGACTTGGAGTCCCTGATCACAACTAAATTCAGTCCCCCCCAATTAAGTGTATGCTTAAAGTATGTGAGTACTCCTCTGAACTACACCTCTGTTTAAATGAAGTATACATTTCAGTACCTTGATAGTCTGCAATAAGTGGCAAAGCATTTTGAGGTATCATAATAGCTGTTACTTAAAAGTGATGTCCCCTTGGAATAAATTAGATTGTTCCTTTCCTCTCTCTGTCTTCTCCTCCTTGTAAATTTTCCTGAACTCTGCTCAGGGATTTTCTCCCACCTTTTCTCTTGGAAGGAGACATTTTATATACATGTACAACTCAGGCCTGCTGTAATTTTTTTTGTATCTTGCTCCTATTTCTCTCACATCCTTCATCCTTACCTTTTGTAAATTATTTCAGATGCTATAACTTCACCAGCTCAAGTCCAAATCCCACAAAGATTTAAGCTTAGATTGGGAAGATGAGACACAAAGAGTAAATATTTATTCAGGGAGAGGAGATCCCCCCACTGATCTGGAGGAAAACTTTATCAAATATATGGTTATTAGCATTAAGGCTTGGCAAATGGTTGTTCTGTAATAGGATTCAGGCTGTGAAATGGTTCATTCCATGTTGGTCTGTGAACCATCTGATTGAGCACGCTGTGAAACTGTGCAGATGGGCAAGGCGGTGAAATCCTATGCTCATTTGTTGTCAGGGTGGCAGATGTTTTATTCTCCTGGTACATTCTCTGGCATTTCTCACAGACATGAAACAGAAGCAGAAGAAATTGAATTGCTGTGCTGCCTCTCCCTTGTTCTCCAAGGTAGTTTTGCGTCTCATTTCTCTTGTAATCTTATGAAGTGTGAGAAGAGGTACGCACCTCCTGACTTCTCTTACAACTATGCTTTTTAGCTTCACAGGTTACCTTCTTTACCCAGTCAGCTGTAATTTTCAGCATGGGTAGTTCTCATGGTGCATCTCTTGCTTTAGTGTACTTCATACCCTTAACAGTGCTTTAAAGATGAGCTTTTGGATGACTAAATAAACAATCCTGCCTCTAAAACATCTGTCTCCCGTCCTCTGCTCTGCACAGTAAAAGGGCATGAGGAAGGTGGAAGGCAACGTGCTGATGTAAGCTGCTCTCTGCACTGCCACGATAGCAACTCCTTGCTGTTCCTTAAAGACTTTGGGTACCAACTTGTGCCACAGGGAATGCTGAAGAAATGAAGGGGAATGGGAGGCAGATAGCAAAGGTAGCTTTGGACAGACTCTGATGTCTTCCTTGAGCATGCAGCATGGCATGAATTGAAATGGTGTAGAGTGCTGGACAGCTCCTAGGAGCCAGTTCATTATCTCTAAAACTGTTGGCTTTGGAAATCGCAAACCCAATAATTATTAAAAAATCTTAAATTCAATTATAGAGGAGTATAACTGGAATTAGGAGGGTCTCTTTTGAAATGAAAGTTGATCTTGTCTTGCCACCTGATTTTTGCCATTAGAAAACTAATCATGTAGTTTTATGCTATAAGTTTAGCCTCACCTAAACAAGAGTATAATTTCATTGGTACAAACAGATTAAATAGCTTTTTAGTGTTAACTTTTTCAATTAAAAAATAGTTTATTCCATACGTTGTATAGCACATAGGCCATAAGGGCAATTCAAGTGTATTCCACTGCATCCATGATACCCTTTTTAGTGTCTGGGTGCATCTCCATACTCATTCTAGAGATCTCTGGTGGCCTACAATATAAGCAGTGGTCAAGCATATACTGTCAGTTTTGCTGAGACATGACTGAGACCTTGCACCCAAACACTGTGATCGTCTGTGATGCCTCCATGCTGTCCTACAGGATCGTGGCATGACCAGGGAGAAGAGGGACCGTAAGTGCAAGCTGCCGCGAATGCGAGCTGGGCCAGCATGGGCTTGCATGCCTGGGGTGGCACCCCGAGATGATATGCCTGTGTCTGTTGCCTATGGGTGGCTCCAGGCTACTGCTGTACTTTAGGGTTGTTGTCCAACTGCTACATACAGCAGGGACTCACTGGTTCTACTTTTAGCATGTTCTTCGTTCTCATAAAGTTCAAAACTTCTTATAAAGAATGTAAAGTTTCACCTGCAAATAAAGGATACAGAGAGGTAGGCAGGACTTCCCCATGATGCCGTGGAGGAGAATAAGTGTCTTAGTGAGAACTGATTCCCAATTTGCAACTTTCTCAGTGAGGCTGTGGGTGGCAGAGAATAGCAGCAAACCCTTCATATACCACATGTGTACGGTCAGGTGGCCCAGCAGGTAATGGTCAGAGCATCTCTTGTGTTCTTCTGGATGTCAGTGAAGTTGCAGCTTTAAGCTCACAGCCTTGCCTTCCAGTACTGGATTCATGACTCTCAAACTCTCAGATTTATATACATTTTTAAAAATCTATGGTGGTAGGTCCTTTAATCTAGCAGGTGATCTGACTGAAGTTTGGAAAACCAGGACTGTTAGACTCCATATGATCTCATTAAAGCCCAACCAGACGCAGAGTGGGGTGTGCCCTTTCCCAAAAATAAACAGCATCTCTGAGCACTAATTATGACAGAAACTGCAGCATGGGTTTAAGAGTAATACAGCTCATGTATAACTCTTTGTCTGAGGATCATGCCATGCTCCTGTCAGTCCTAGTAGCCATCCCATTCTCTGCCTGTCTGGCAGGAGGCGCAGAGCCGTGACAACAGAGGAGACGCTGCAGCTGTCACACCTATTTACAGCTTCTCAGTCACTGATGTGAGAGTAAACAAACACGGTATTCATGCAGCTGCATGGTTAGCAATTTATTTTTAAAATCAGTCACTTGAAAAATACCGAGGCACGTGTAAAATATCTTTGTCAGCACTTTCCGTGCAGTTTGCCAACCTAGTGCTTGACCTGAGGGTTTCCCTCTGTTTCTTTCTGTTAATTTAATGTAAGAGCTAAGGTAAAGGCCACATCCTTGCCCAGTGAAACCACATTTCTCCTATGAGTGAAGTTGTACCAAGATGGTGTGTAGCTCTCCAAATGCAGGAACATACCGATTCTTCTTTGCTGGTGCCATTTTATTCCCTGATTTTATTACCAACTCTGCAGTGATGAGTAATTACCTCTCATGTAGGCAAGTGATATTTACTGTAAAAAAGGCTAAGTGAATTCATAACTGAGCAAATGTTTAAAGGAATAACAATTATAGATTGCTTTCCTGTTTTGTTTGAAAACACAGCAGAAAAAACCCTGAAAATATAAACATTTTCTCTTTGATAACCAAGAAACAAATGTTCAAGCTTGTATCTTTCCAGCATTGCATCCTCATAAATGTGGGCATGAAAGTGGTTGTGTTTAGTCACTAAATCTTTACTAAAGTCAAACAATGACTGACACTGGACCATTCGTAAAAAAACCAGTAAGTCAGAAAAGTTTTGACTGAAAACTTGTGGTTTGTTTTGATGGCTGCTGTGGGACAATCACAGACAGCAGGAGGTTGAGGCCCTAATAACTCATGTAGGCACAGTATTTGGACACATGGATATTGCAATCTGTTTTTCTTTATGTCTCTGCTTTCTTCCTCCTCCTCAAAGGTACAGAGCGGACCACACAGAACAAATATCTCATGGCAGGAGCGGTGTTTTTGGCTTGTAGATGAAAGCAATCATCCCTTGAGCATAGAGGTTTGATTACACTGCCTGATTGTTGGTAATTGTCTCTTAGCAGCTGGCTCTTGGAGATGTACTCTGGTACAGTGGCTGCTACAAAGGAGTTTTCTAATCAGGTTGACCTGCAGTCAGTGTTCCTAACTGGGACTCCCTTAGGATGTCACTTATAGGTCTGTTTCTCATGTATGTGGGAAACAGCATGATTTCATGTACTTAGAAACTCAACATGGATGACATTTTCAGGGATGTGACTTTAGAGCCAGGGTGAAACATCTTACACTTGTTTCCTTCATCCCTGCTGCTGCTACTTTTCCTTAACGTGCTGATACAGCCTTGCACCTAGTTCCTAAGTCATAACAGCAGTGCTTGAGTATCTCTGCTGCCATTTGACCCTCTGTTTGTGTGACAACACAGTTCCTTTCCCTTGCATCTCCTCGACTAGTACCAAATAAGTTGGGCATTGTCTAAGGGATGTATGTATTCGGGAGCTTAAAAGCATTGTCCTACGTAGTATCCTGAACATGGATGTGGTACCTCCTGATGTGGTTCCCATTGGTTCATCATTAGCAGAGCTGTGCATTTCCCTGGATCAAAGCTTTTTTCTTCCCACTTGTATTCCCCCCCCCCTTTTTTTTTCTGAATAATCATAAAGCAGACTTGCTTCCAGTGCTGCCAGCAGCACAACTCCCATTCATCTTTCAAATATGCTACTGTTTTTGCTGTAGGAGCATTTAATTCATACACAGTCTGGGCTACATTTATTTTTATAGGTACAGATTCAACTGTGGGCTGTGCTGCCCAAACGTGGTACTGTATTTATGTTGTGAGAACTGCCAGCAAAACCCTGACTCCTTCAGAATTTGATGTTTTGGCGTTTGGGTTTTTTTTACATCTATTTCACAGAAGCGACTAGATAGCCTCCAAATCTGTTTTTTGGAAAACGTGACAAATTTGCAAAGAGGCAGGTTGATGGGAACAATTGCTGTTAAAAGATGTGAGGCAAAACAGCGGTAAGGGCATATGTGCATTCACATCATGTAAACCTGATGCCTACCAGTGGGAGCCCGCACACGCTTTCCTTCCTGGGAAAGCCCCGCAGCGACAGGATGCTGCCTGACCTCACTGCCCCATAAGGACAGGGTTAGCCCTGCCTGTATCACCAGTATGCAGGAGCAGACAGCTCCCCGTCTGCATGTCGTGGGCAGAGCAGTGGCCCTTGAGTGCTGCAGAGCAACTAGGAAAGGAGGCATGGGTGGAGGGTGGCACTGCTCTTCTCTCCATCTGCTGCTGCCCACCAGCACAGCTGTCCTTGTCTGCCGGACGAGGGTCTCTATCAGCAGAGCAAAAAGGGAGGCCAGGTGAAAGGGTGATGGTGATGCAGTCGCTCCCACGTGTTCTTCAGGGAACCCCGCAAGTCCACGTGTGTGTGTGTAGCTCTTGATGCTGAGGGCACCTGTAAAGCATTGGTGGGAATAAACACGTGCCTGCATGATGTATGTATGATGGAAAGCAGTGCACATCTTAAAACTGTCATGTGCCTACAGTACTTTGGGAAAAAAAATACATAGGAATTACAAACAGATGCAAATGTGATTGCAGTGCCCACAAACTGCTCAGCAGCAGCAAAAGGCAAATTAGCCTTATACAGACCCATGGAGTCAAAAATACAAGCTGAGAAAATGAGTGACTGAAGAGTATTCTGCTCTTCAGCTGGATGCAGAGCAAACTGGCAGTGCTGTGAAGATCTGGAAACCTGAAATGATTAACTAAAGAACCAAACTATTGGGATTTTTTTTTTTACTGTCTAGCCTCTCCCTTGTCTGTCTCAGTTTCTTGCTTTCAAATGAGGACCATCTACATTGCGAATAAAGCCTTGTGCCAACCATCTCATCCATCATTTAGTATTTCCTTTCAAAATCTCACTTCCTAATTTTAGCTAGCCTACAATGACCTCTTTCATTATCTGCTTTTTAGGATTTCAGAGATGCCTTTTCCCTTATATTCCCTCAACCTTACATGTAGTTTCTCACACACAGAAATACTGCTTTACTGTTTATTCCCAGAATACCTTCTGAAAACCATACTTTTTTAAAGTTAGCAAAATACATTGCAGTGCTGGACTGCTGGTGTTTGTAATCTTCTGGCTGTGGTTCTGTCTCATAGACATCTTTGCCCTTCTGTTATCCCTTTATTCTTGTGTTTTGATCAAGACCCTTTTATTTATCTTCATAGTTCCCATAGGATCCTTTTATTTAACTGGAATTATTTGTCTCTAGAGTCAGAGTAATGAAACATTTTCAAATCACAGGTATTGGAACATTCAACCCACTGAGCATGGTTTCCAAGTTATTTTATCTTCTTCTCCACATCTGTAGAGTTTGCAGTTGACGAGGTGAAAGCTGAGGTTGTCTGGCATGTTTTCAACAAATTCCTGAGGACAGGAATTGCATGTCTTTGCTGGCTCCGTGTCTTTGGAGAGGGTAGAAAGTTCCCCTGTGGGATATGCATGAGGGTCTCTAAAAAGAGGTGGCTGTTGCCTTGAACCAAAGTCAGCGTTTCTATGTTACATGACTATCAGATATGCTTGGAGTGGTTTGGGTCATTAGCACTTGTCTGGTTTATATAATTTCTTTTCACTTTCAGTATCTTTATGCCAAAAAGAGGCAGATTTAATTAATCTGAAATCACAGTTCATTTTTTAATTAAAAAATTACATTTCGTCTTCTCTTCCTTCATACCTTTCTCACTTGACAGAACAAAATGGCCAGCAGATGCAAAGGGTATCACCTAGGAGAGACTTTCTTAAATGTGCCTTTTGTGATTATTAATTTCTGAGCTGTGAAGATGAGTCCATCGGTATTGCACAAGCCAAACATTTGCATTTATACTGTGCTACCATGCAGCATCTTTAAGGTCACGGGCCTTCTGCTCTGACATGTCAAGTACCTTTTCTTTATCTTATTCAGCAGTTTGTGTAAAAATGTTTGATTTTTCACTGAGATACGTTGTTAATAACAACAGAAGCATTTATCTTGGTAACATCATGCCTCTTAATCAACAGAATATCACAGTAACCTTTTGAGAAAGTAGAGTACATCAATATCCCTATAATTCACTCCTCCAGTGTCAAACTTCTCACGCGCAAAATATCTCGTTTGCATTGCTGCAAAGGAAAGAAACATGTCATCATCTAAATTACAGGCTTTAACGAAGGCATAAAGTGAAAATAATATGCATGAGATAATATTTTAAGGTTTTCAGTGCATACTGGGTTCATCTTGTTCTGTCTCTAGAAGCCCAAGTACAGTTGGCAGATGCTGATGGTGCTTTATCTTGCTTTTTTCTACTGTCATAACTGTGCATGTTTCAGCGCCAGAATGCCAGGCAGCCTTTGACCAAAATCATTAGTGGTTTAAGTAACTGAGATGGATCAAAGGCAGAACAGGTATTAAGTAGGTGAATTGAAGCAGTAAGAGGGGAAATAAAGCTGAATGAAAAAAATAGGGGAAAATAGAAGTGTAAAGGGAGCAGGGAGTGAGATGGGAGATGGAAGAAAGTATACAAGGTGAAATGTGACTGATGTACAAATAATCTTTGCTATGGTTCCTCAGTTTGGTTTTTTTTTTACCACACCCAACCTGAATAACTTGAGTGATATAAGTTATGTCAGCTGATCTTCACTGATTAATCATAAAGTGGTTTGTTCTGGCACAGAATTTAGGGAATGGCTGTTTTCTTTTTCCTCTAGTTTAACCACAAGGGAAGATAACGGTGTAGAGAATTGACATGAGACGATTGCCTTTTATAATAAGGACCTTTCCCTTGCTGTAGCCTGTATATAGTGTTTTCTGATGAGCAGAATGAGCATGCCCTCGTATTTTAGCTTCTTGGTGAAATGTGTTCAACATCAGCCTTCGGCTGATTGTCATGGTTCTGCCCCAGCTGAGAGCTGAGCACCACACAGCCGCTTACTCTCTATGAGGGTGTGTGGGAGGAAATGGGTGTGGGACAAGAGGAGGGGAGGAAAAAGAAACAAAAAAAACCTAAACATCATGGGTTGGGATAAGCATAGTTTACTGAGACAGCAGAGAAAAAGAGATATAACAATAGCAGGACTTTAGAGCCAATTTACAAGACTGGCGATAAACAATGCAGTTTCTCACCGAACCACACAACTCAGACTGTACAGCTCAGAGCCATCCTGAAAATGGACCGTGCCCAAAAACTGTGTGTCCTGGAGCACTCCTCCCCTCATCAGCCCCCCTTTTATGCTGAGCATGATGTAATTGGCATGGGATACCTTCTTTGGCCGGTTTGGGTCATCTGTCCTGGCTGTGTCCCCTCCCAGCTTCCTGAGTATCCACATCCTCGCTACCCCACCCCAGCCTTCTCATTAGCAGGACAGTATGAAGAACTGAAAAGTCCTTGGCTGCTGGCAACAACTAAAACATCAATGTGTTATCAGCACTGCTCTCATCCTAACTCCCAAACACAGCATTCCACTGGCTACTAGAATGAAAATTAGCTGTCCCTGCTGAAACCAGGACACTGATGTGAAGGAAGAGCCTCTTCTGAGAGAAGCAGGAGAACAGGCTACTACATTTTGAGTCTGTTCAGTGTGGTGAAGCCACTGGTTCATTAGGACTGCTGAAGCATAATCTATAGACAAGAGCAATTCAAAATGAACTTCAGAATATTATTAGTTTGTTACAGATCAAGGCAGTTTTGGAGTTAGAGGTGAGCTGAACACTGGTAATCCTTGATCTGGAGGATTTTCAGAGATGATCTGCTGATCTTGTGATCATGCACAAGTGCAGAAAACCCTGAAGAACTTAAAGCAGACAAGATAAGGCAAGAAGGAACTTAGCATATGAATCAGAGGGAAGGATTAAGGTCTGTGCAGAAAATTAGTTCTACTTTTTACCTCCTGCTTCACTGTGTGAATAACCAGATTTGTAACATAGCTCTTGTGAAACAAATCCTGACTGGCTGGTTTTACTGCTATTTTCTTCATGTGAACAGATTAGTACTAAAAGCCCATCTTGTTTGGAGCCTTCATAGGCCCAGATCAATTGAAGCCATGGCTTGGTTCCAAGGAATAGATAAGGATTTTTCTTGGCACAAGATGTACTGTTCATTGAAACATGACAGTTCATTCTGAAGGCAGATGTGACCCAATGATACTTCCCCAGTAATGACTCATGCACTCTAATGCTTTCTAGAAACTTTATTTCTCTTTCTTAGTTTTTCCCTATCAGGTCAGCATGACTTGGATGAATTGTTAATGTTCCTTCTTTTTTTCTTTTTCCTTTTTTTTCTCTTTTTCCCTATGATACACCTGTAAGGAACTTGGAACAGAAAGGTTGGGTCATGGTCACATTTACAAGACATATGGCTGGCTATGGACAAAATTTGAAACAAGTTTTTCAAACAGAACTTCAGCTTTTCTGTAGCTTCTCAAAGAGCAAGCGCTTTCCCTCTATGGGGACACAAGGGGTACCTCCATGGTGGGACTTCAGGGAGAAATAGGTCCTAAAGGAAGGATAGAAGCAGAAGCTAAACTTTACTATGGCTTGGGCTGGATGGTGAACAGCCCATCTGTCTCTGAGGCTGGAGTGCAAACTCCAGGCTCTGCTCTCACCTTGAAGATGGTGGCATTGTTTTTGTCTTGTAAGTGCTGGGTGTGTGTAGTTTAGTGCTTTGTGGGAAGGAAAATGTGAGCATGGAGTACATAGCCTGGGATCCCTACTTGGAATTTGAAGAACATGTTTAACATCGATCGTGATCCTTACATGTACATGGAGGTCAGTGTGTTAGTCCCTTTTTTCACACCAAGGCTCTGTCCTCTCTGAGAAGTGAGGGTGAAAGGCAGATTTCATTTGCTGTTTCCTCTTCGTTCCCTGCTTAAGCTGTAAGAAAAAAATTATGCTCTTGATGAAATCGTATGAAACAAGGTTTGTGACAGCAGTGCTGCATAACTCCTGACTCAAGCTCCATTTTGATGTGCTCTCATCTGAGCTGGGAAGACCCGAGCTTGAGAAACATGGTATCAGACTGAAGAATGATTATTCATTTCCCATCTCATCCTTTCTAGAACTTGCTGCAGAACGTTGAGGCTGACCAAGGCCCATTGCAAAACCTTATGGGGCTTATAGCTGAAGTAACGAGAAAGACTCTTACAGTTCTTGGGAGGGGGCTTACTCTGGGCCAATGTGAAGTATACAAGGCATATATGAGTTCCCAACAGATCACCTCCCCCTGTACATATTTGTGACACACATATTTTATTCTGCTGCCCCCCCCGCCTATCTGTGTCCATCTTCTCATACTGCTGCCTCCTGTTACCCTTTCAGCAGTATGTGATGATCCAGAAACCCAGACCAGAGGGCCATTGCTTTTACTTACAGAAGCTATAAATGGCACCAGCAGTCTGACGATTATTCCTCTTCCTGAAATGGCGTGGCACATTCTGGTTCTCTGATCTCCATTGCAGTATCTGAATATCCTTGTTGGACAAAGCAGGGTGTTGGATTTTGTGAATATTCTTTAGTTGTGTCTTGTCAGTTTTGCCTGCGAGCGTATAAACCCTGCAGCCCTCTGAAATCAGTGACATGATTGTGTATGACAGTCATTAGTGGGTGAAACAGAAATCTGTCTGTGAGCATCTGTTTTGAGGGAGCCAAATATAATTAAAGTTTAACCATGCTGCATTTGCTCTTTTATTTACTGGGACCCAGTGCTTCTTCTTAAGGTTTGCAGTCACATTCCTTACGGTCCTCCTGAGGGGTTTGACACTTGCTTTTTGTTGCTGTTTGTGTGTTTCATATAAGTGTGTTTTGTATCACAGGCCGGCTCAAACTGGTTTGTTCAGAGACTCAGTTCGGGATAATGGAACTCTACGTTCTTGAACGTCTTCAAGATTTTCCCAAGGAGAATCCTTTCTGGCTTCAGGTTCTGAATAGTCTACATTGCTGTGTTTCCTAACATAAATCAGTTGAAAAATGTCAGGTGTCATTTTATTATAATTTCCCCAAACTTATATAATGGCAGTAAATGCCAATAGAAGAGTAATTCAGAGAGGAGAGCTGGGCTCACCATATTACCTGCTTTGATTTTTTCATGCATACAACAGACATGAATATGCCATGTATAGACATAGGACATCTAGCAGCAGTTGGTTGCTTACACTGCATTGGCTCTTGCTATAAATTATAGTTGTAAATTAATTACCCTGCACTGTAGTCAAAGTGCCTAGGCAATACTTGGACCTCATTGTGGCAGGGTTTGTATAAACTAAAACTAAGTGAAACTGCAGTGGAGCTCAACCATTCCATCAGAAAAAAACCATGAATTTTTAGGAAGATGTAAGAACACACACACACACACACACACACACACAAAAAAAAATGGCAAGCAGCACAGCAAAATGTAAGTTCCTGAAGGGAAATAGCAAGGAAATAGCAAAGATTCAAATAAGAATTTCTTGATGAGGACCAGCCTTCTTGTCCATGGTACCTAGTATGTCTCAAGCTATTCTGTTCCAGTTGGGTGGTTGCCTACAGACACTAGTGTTTCTGATTTGAAGCCAGTAGAGCTTTACCAGTGGCTTCTGCAAGTCCTTTAGATAGTACTGTAACAGGATAAGGTTTGGAAGTGGCCTGAAACCTGAAACCATCTTGTATTAATTTCTTAATTTTGATTTGTTTGTTTCTCTGATTTAACTTGAATTCATAACAGTTTGGAAATAAAAAAGGTTCAAGAGAGATTTGCAAGGTTTCTACATAAGCCAAGCCTGGAAGATTTTAAAAATATTTTCTAATTTCTCACTTCTCTAATTCACTTTTTCCTGAACTGATCTGGAGCGTATTCTTGAGCAGCTGGTGGTGAATCTCTGAACTGGGCAGTCTTCTTGCATCAATGTGCTGCATTTTATCAGTTATATTTTCATGCTGCTATCTGACAAACAGGATGGATTAAATGTGGTTTTATTCTGTAATTAATAAATAAATAAATAGATGCTAATAAATAAGTAATGTCTTTGCTTAACTTAGAAGAACTTCAAGTAATGGTAAGCCACAGATGAAAAGAATTATGTTCTCCTTTAAGGACATGATGCAGAGATTAATTTTTCACAGTCTCTGCAGTCAGGAAGTGTATTATGATATTATTGCATATTTTCCAACTTATTTTCAAGGCAGAATTGGATCAGGTATTGAAAGTACTAGGAAGAAAGCAATCAGAGCACAGTGTTTTGGCTTTTGATGCAGTTTGCTTATTTTAGCTTACTTTTAGCATTTCAGTTGTTAAATAAATTCTCAATCTTAGACTGCTTTTAGACAGACTAATTATTTTAAAATCTCATCTGTAGGTGTAAGTTACCACCACAGAGTTGTGCATGTAGTCACATATGAACATGGACAAGTGAGTAGCAATCTAAGGGTGTGTGCATGTACACATCTTGCTTCAGTCTGAGCCTCGTCTCTCAAAGTACCAAGGTCTCCCTCCCATAGCTGTTTTGTTGCTTTGACCATCTGAAGTTTGAAGAAGACTCTGTGTATTTACTGTGGGTGGAAGCCTCTGGAGAAACCCTGCTTGACCCTGGACCCAGCCCATTTTCTGATTACTTTTCAATGCCCTTTACATGAAAGACTTTTCAACTGGGGCCCTGTGCTGGTTGTGGTTATTTTTTCTGCACCTGAATTTTGTGTCTGACTTAGGAACAGCTACCAAGCTCAGGGACAATAACATTTCTCTCATGTTAAGACACTTGTGGTTAAGACGCTTGTACTATTAAAACTTTGCTCCAAGGACCCTAAGATACTGGTAGAATGCAAACTTGGATCTTCTATAAGGCACAGGAGGACATCGAATTGCACCTTCTCTGGGAACTGTTCCAGCTCTCCAGGCCAGTAGTGATTCCATAGTTCAGATTCCATGGGATAAAATGGGGGGGGGAATAAAAATACAATGCATTTATACATTTTTACTTTGTTTCATTTGCTTCCTGCTCAGCTTTCCATAACACATGAATAACTGAACAAGCCTTTACAGAAATTATTTCTGGGTAGGAAAAAATTCATTCCTGGGGAAAGCTGTTACATATTCATGTCTTTAATTATCCTGTGCACACTCACCAACTGCAAGAGTTCAAAGCACAAATATCGAATTGCAAATAGAAGTATAATAAATTATACATTGATTTGTGCCCATTGTGGGCATATGTCAGCCACTCAGGAGTGCTATTTTGCTTACACATATATAGACAGGCTTATCTAGAGAAAAAAAAAATCAATGTATAATTTATTATATTTTTCCATAATGTGCTTGAAAAATCTTAAACACAAGCACAGAAACACAGATGGCTTGGCTGTTCTGGTTTTTTGTTTGGAGTGATAAAGATGTCATCAGCTGCTGTGTAGCTCAGCCACACTTAATCATCCCTTGATGGTCTTAGTACATGAGCAAAACCAAGGTTGTGAGAAAAAGGGTTTGTGAGAACATATGGAAAATTTGGCTCTGATGATGGCTGTTCTCACACTTTGAAGATTTCATCCTCCTAAGAAGAGCCAATGAAATGTCCCGTATGGATGCTCCTCTACAAAGCAAAGTGATCCATGCTTATTTTCGGCCATTTAAAAAATGCGTTCACGCTCTCCCTGCTGACTTTGCACCAGAGGGGATGAGAAACACATGTTACTTCTCTTTCTTGGGCTCAGCTGTGGGAACAGTAAATCTTGGAAGATAATTGAAATAGTTGCCTGGTGGCACTGAGTTCTTAACCACTCGAAATTTACACGTGATTGAGATTTTAAACTCTTCATGGTATTCAACAGGCACTTATGCTGGAAGAAACTTTTCTGGCCATGACAAATACTACTCTTGGAATACTAGAAATTTGGAAGTTGTCAACATTTTTCCACCTTCTAATTTTTATTCTCTTTTGTATGGTGTGGGCTGCAGGGGGACCTCATGGCAGCCTTTCAGTACCTGAAGGGAGCTTACAAACAGGAGGGGAATCAACTTTTTAAAAGGGTAGACAATGGCAGGACAAGGGGGAATGGATTAAAGCTAAAGGAAGGAGGGTTTAAATTGGATATTACGGGGAAATTTTTTACAGAGAGAGTGATGAAGTGCTGGAAAAGGCTGCCCAGAGAGGTGGTGGATGCCCTGTCCCTGAAGGTGTTCAAGGCCAGGTTGGATGGTGCCCTGGGTCTGGAGGTTGGTGGCCCTGCCTGTGGCAGGGGGGTTGGAACTCTATGATCCTTCCAACCCAGACCATTCTATGATTCTATGATTCTATGATTAGCTCACTCATGAGACAAAGAATTTGATTAATTTTTAAGCAAACTTGTGTTTTCTTTTCCAGGTCTAAACCACTACTGAAGCATTACAGAATAAGTCGAGGGGTGTGCAGTCTATAGGTTGTTCGACCATATGTTGGGCTTGGTGGGTTCAAGAAGTATGGCAGGCTGCCAGACGTTGGTATTTGGTCAACTGAAGTGTAAACAGTAAGGATAACATTTGACAGTCTACCCTTCTTCCTAGAAGCTGCTCGGTGGTCTACACTTGACCTTGGTGCCAGCTGCTACCCTTGAGGTCTCCACACATTAAGAGAGCTAGCACTGTGTCAGCTTTTTCTCCTTTTTTAGTCCATCTCAACTGGAATACATTGGTTTTATTGACTCTCGGTCTTGTTGCGTTCTTGAACTAGGTGCCAACTAAGCAAGCAAAAACGTCTAGAAAAATCATCATATGAAAGACATGAGAGATATACTTCAGATATTCTGTTAGCATTCCTCAGTGCCCTCCTCTTTTTTGCTTGTGAAAATGTAATGCAACATGAGAATGAAAGGGAAAGAAAAAAATAAAGAGGAAAAAATGTTGGATGAAAATGTTGTATAGCTGAAATAAAATGGCAGACAATTAATTGTTTTTTTCTAAATTTCCCTTCTGAGACTTTCCATTTGATGCCTGTAAATATTTTCCATGGGAGAATTAATCTCTGGAAATTATCACAGAATAATTTTGGGTAGATTCCAGGAGGCTGTCTCAAAGGTGCTGAGAAAGAGGTATTTATATCATCTCATTAGGTACAGCAAAGCTGCAATGGTAATGATTACTTCCCTTGATAGGAAACTGTATCCCAACCTGTGCTTTTAGTACAACCATCTCTGTGTAAAATACATAAGATGTATAGTTTGAAAGCTAGTGAGTCTGCATGGAATAGTAAATAATTTCTCTGGTGAAACAGAGCTAAACTATATTATGTCTGTTAATGTGGTTTACTTAAACCTATGCCAATTAATTTTGCATGGGCTACATAGCAGGAATTGGAGCTAGCATGCAAGATCTTTTTTATTGCTACTAGGTTTTGTTTTGAACTGTGGTTAGCATATGCAATGTAGAGGAATTTGTATGTAGTTATTCCTCCTCTAGAGGAGTAAAATGATATCCAAAGTGTTGCATCCTTCTAGGTCTAGTCCCTAACACCTATGCCTTGAAATTCTTAGTCTTTGTGAGAAGCATCCTGATTACAGACCACTGAAGGATATAGTCACAATTTTTCATCAGAAATTATTTCTGGTTTTGAAATTGCAACATTTCTTACATTATAATGAATGGCTTCCAGTTCCTGTCTTTCTCCACAGGGAGTAGCTGAAGCATCTTGCTAGGCTAAGGGAGAGGGAGCAGAAAGAACAACAAAAGAATATGAAGGTCAGCCTCTTTTTCTGATACCAAGATTCTTTGGCCACAACAGTAAATTGATAATGACATGTTGATATTTTGTCAGAGATTAACATAGCTACAAAGATTGTGGTGGAGGTAAGGCTTGTGCAGGCCTTTCTCACCTTGAGAAATGGGATTAGGCTTCATTCAGTTTTTTTTATATGACCACCTGAGCTCTGCTGTGTGGTTTTCTGCTTGGACCTCATCATTTGCCTTTTCTATTTATGTTGGGTATGTCTTTCCTCTCACAGATGTGAAGTGTCAGTTCAAGAGCTTGTGTTACTCTTCCTTTTATCCTCTGGCACATGGAGAGCCACTCACTTACTGCGTAACAACAACCAAAACTCCCACTGATACTGTGTAGCTGTGTGCTTGTTGCCAGACAGTGATGTCTGGACGTGTCTTTACAGCAAAGCTGTCCCTTGAGACATTAAAACAGTGTTGCTTTCTTTTTCTGCAGATTGTTCTTTTTTTTTTTATTTTTTAATAGAGGAACTTGACACCAGAAAGTAATCGCCAGCCTGGATCAGAGCAGGAGACCATATAAATCCATTTAAATCCAGTAGTTCGGCTTTGAAGATATCAATGCCAAAAATATCAGAAGGCTGTGCAAGATACTCTACAGTAGGTGGGATGATCAGCACCTCTTTCTTCTCACATCTAATGAAAAAGTTTAAGCTCAGAAGCTAGGTGTTTGTTGTCCTTCCAGAATTATGTTTAATATTAAGCCGATGCAGCTCTGCAGGTTGCTCTTATCTCTAAAGGATTTCCTGTTCTCTCTGAGTTTCTCAGTGTGTCTACACACAGTGTGAAAAGATCATCTGTTTTGCCAGTTTTGGAAATTGTAAACAGATTCAAATAGCTCCTTCCTACTCGTGATAACACTGATGGTTAGTTTTATAGCCTCCTGCCGAGTTTTTCCATATTGATAAATGCTTGCCCTCTGGTTCCCTCTGTCTGTATTTTTTCTTTTATGTGTATGTGCTCATGGAAGCATGGAAGTTATAACAGTATGTAAATGGGAACCAGGCATCTTCTACTTCCCCAGCATGGTGTCCACAGTAGGATGCTCATCTCAGTTGTATTGGCTATGTGGAAGGTCAGCAAGCAGTGCTGCAAGAACGGTTGTTCCTGGCACAGCCAGATAGTTTAAAGTACATCTCTTTGATTGCCCTGCACACTTCTGTGATAGCCACACCCCCTGCCAATTTAGAATATACAGATTTGCAATTTAATTTGTATGTGATTTGAAGCTTCTTCATACAGGTTGTTTGTGTTTCTGCTCAACACTGACAAAGCTTGCTCTTTTCCTTAATGTACTGTTGCTGCATTGGCTGGAAAGAGGAGGAACTTGGGAATAGGATGAGAAACTCCTCCTCTGTTTCCATTTGAGGCTTGTCAATAATAAAGACTTTTGTTTGTTCTCAGTCTCCATATTTGGAAGATGAAATCCAACTGCAGTTCGTTGAGAATAGTAGTATAAAAGCAGTAGGGTTCTTTGAAATAATAAAAGCTATTTCAAGGACGCACTAGGCAGATGTAAATTGTGGCAATGGAATCACAGCATGTTTATCACTGATGTATTTTGGATGCTACCTATGCAGAAATACGAGACTGAAATAATGAGGGTAAAGCCACTTACCTTCGGGCTGGTTATTTACACTGTTTCTTGCAGCTGATTTAGCAGAACTTTCCAGAGAGAGATGCTCCAGTCTGCATAAGGCATGTTGTCACATAAGGAGCATGGGTAGCTGTACTGAGAGGCAAAGATGTAGGTGAACTTGTTTCCCCATTGGAATACCTTAGTTAAGACAAACCAGTTTCTACAGCCAAGAGCAAACTCAGAATTGAAGCGTTTGCTGCAGCTCTGGTCATCTTTGGTTGTTCCTTCACAACTGTCTAGACACCAGCTGGTCAAGGTAACTCTTAGTGTGGTTCAAGAGCAAGGCTGAAAGTCACACCTGTGGCCTCTGAGATGCTGCTGACAAAGAACAACTGTAAACATTGATCTCATCTAAAAGGACAAAGGCATTACATTTAGGTTAACATAAATCAGGAAAGCAGCAGAGGAAGTAACACCCTAGTCTTAGGAATATCATCTGTTGGAAGAAAAGTGGACATTGTTGTAGGATAGGGTAGATGGGTTTTAATGAGATTGAAAATAACAGGTGAAATCCTGATGCTTCCAAATAAGAGTGATGATTTTCCATTGGTAGTGGTAGAGTGAGCATTTTGATAACTTTAGTTGAAAATAAGCAGCTGTTTTTCCTAAGCTTGTCAACCTGAGATTCTTATTTCAGGGTGAAGCAGGGACCTGGATTAAAATAAGAATTTGAAGTAAACTGCATAAAGCATTTGTATGGATCTTCCCTATTCAGACTTAGACCTGTTTAAGTAAATTAGATTGCCTCGGGTTACCTTTAATTCTGGTTGGGGGGGTTTAATGCTTTTAAACTAATCCACTTACAGTGAACATGGAATAACTGTCCTGATTGTCACTGTGTACCCTGTCTTCACATTGTAAGTAGTAGGGTCATATCCTGGCAAATGGTGGATATGAGAACTTGGTTCTCTAGATATTGCCAGTCAATAAACAGTAGCCAGGATGTTTTCATTTACATAATAGTGTAAAGCTTTAGATGGGGAGAATATATATACACGCACACACATGTTTCTGTGAGCCACAAGAGAATTGGTATGGGGAGAATATTAGTCACGTGGGGTATCTCTTTAGTGCAAACCATTTATTTAAAAAGAGCTTAAGAATTAAAATGTGATGCTGATACTTTTGCTAACCTGTATATTTCTGCCATCTTTGGCAACTTCATTAGATTGGTTTGTCATTGCTACAGGAAAGTTTTTAGATACAAATATGCAACCACACACTGCCAGGGCAAAAAGAAATAGTAATTTTACTTTATGTGTTCACCTCTCAGCATCACCTTCTCAGAGAGGTGTGCGGTGAGGCCAGGGCTCAGATACAGCACATCTGTTAAAGACGCTCCTGAGGCTTCCTAATTTCTGAAGAATGGATGCTAGAAAATTCAGCTATGGTTTCCAGCATCTGTGCCAAGCCTGTTTTTCCAAAAACTTAGCAGTAATGTTACACATCTCTAGCTGACTACGATAAAATGACGGATGCACAATTCTCAAAGAAGCAGAGCAATCTTATTGCTAAAGTGATGTATTTATGTGATGCTACTTAAGAAAGTTACCATTTTTAGGGTATCAGTGGCTGGTACCCATCATGTTGTTTTTCCTCCATGTGAATAATTTTGATTATAAAACAGGATTTTTATGCTAACTGGAAAGTGTATCACTTAGCTGTTCAAGAGGCTTTTTCTCCTCCTCGTGACCCTAAAGCATCCTCTTGGTTGTCAGTAGGAGGTATTCAGCGCAGTGGGTGTTCTCATTACCACTTGACATTTTGCTGTTTGGTTTTCTGCCTGTTGCTATTTAATGATTTGAACTCTTTCTTCACTAGTCCCAGAAGCCATTTAGCAAGCGAGGTAGTATTAGCGCTATTTAACAATATCGACATAGTCACTAGGAAGAGAGTTTCATTTCCTAACAGTGCTAGAGCATTTCCTCTCGCCATCTGCTCCTGCTGCGCTTCCCAGTTAACCCTTCACTCACCACATGCCCTTGGGGAGGGTGGCATAGGCTCTGCACAGCTGTGCTCAAACAATAAAATCCTAAACCAGTAACCCTGGTCACTGTGGTCAGTGACTAGACTACAGGTCACTGGAATGGCACTGATACAGGCGAAGTTTTTGGCTCAGGTAATTTGGTGTATGTGTGTTCTGTAAAGGCATGGACAAAGAGAGTAAGCAAAGAAAACATTGTAGGCTTTCTGTCCTTAGCCTACTGTTTATCACAGGCACTTCACAACTCCCATTAGTGTCAGGTCTGGATGTCTCACAGCCTTTAATGTAATATCTCAAATGAGACTAGAGGGAAGATACTGTGCCTTTGGGGAGAACAAAGACATCAAGACTGAGGGTGCGATTCGTCTCACTAAAGTTAATCTAGCAAAAAAGAAGATTGCCAGTTGATATTAATCATCCATGCTTCCATCTCTACAGTAGAGACCCAGGCATGTCTCTGAAGGATGATTTACGTGACTCGAATCACTGGGCAACCCTTTCTGTTAAGTGGCAGTAAGAGGCTAGATGAAGAAGGATGCTCAGTTTTAGATGAACTCAGGTGGAGGCTGGACAAGTTCATAGTAGCAAAATTCTTTGCTGGTTATTAATCCCATAGCAATAGCATCTGGCTTACAAACTTCTAACCTCAAAGCAGTTGGAGGCTCTCAGTTCTTAAGAGGTAGTATCAGATATACTTGTTTTGTTGTGCTCTTCACCTTTCCCAAGCATCTATTTATGACCACTGTTGGAGCTCACACACAAGGGAGATGGACTTATTGAGGCCATTTTAGCAGTGAGAGGGGGAGAGTATGTATGTAGTAAGCGACAATTTCTGCAAATGGGAAACTGGCAGTAAGGTTTATTTCCAGATCTGCGCTGAAGTGCTACTGACCTACAAACAGAAACACTGGAAGTCAGTTTTACAGAAAGAGCTGTGCCAGGTGCTGAATGTCAGTGCTTTATATCAGGTCACCGCAAGCCTTTCGGAGGTTTGCATGAGCTGTTTCACCATGTGTTCACCTCAGATGGTGCAGACAGCTTGTTTGAGCCACGGACAGTATGAGGAAATTCAGACCTAACATCATGTGCAGTGCAGTGTGGTGGGTAGCGGTGCTCCTACACGAACACTCCCTGCCTCTGCGACAGCACCAGTTGGACTAACAGGATGGAAGCTTGTCACTTCAAATAAATGATTGAGGGCGAAAAGAGAGTTTCCCCTGCAGCTCATGGTGAAGACCATGGTGAAACAGGTGTCCCCTCGAAGCCCATGGATGAGGACAGGGAGCAGAGACATCTATGCCCTGTGAAGATTGATCCACGCCTCAGCAGGTTTGCCAGGGGACTTGTGACTTTGCGGGGGACCAGGCTGGGGGTCTGGACCCAAATGTCAGCACCCTATGGAGGGGAGTCCTGCTAAGAGGCCTGTGGTGAGGAGATGACTCCCCGATAGAGAGGACTCAGGCTGTAGAAGTTTGTGGACATGACTCTCACGTGGGTGGGACCCCACGGTGCCGCAGGAGAAGTAGGTGTGTATGTGGAATGCCTCCCCGCCCCCCCAGCTGAGATGGAAGACAACTCGGGAGGAACGGACTGAAAACCCCCACTCCCCTGTACTGCAATGGGAGGGAAGAAGGGAACAAATCTATAATTAAAGTCAAGAGTGCGAAGAGGTGAGGGGTGAGGAGAAGTAGAAGTGTTGAGATCTGGGGAAGAAAAGCAGCTTGTGAGGAATTGCTGGAACCCCACCATCCATTCCCTGCCCCTCCCCGTGCCATGTTGGGGGGGAAGAAAGGAGTAAAATTTTGATGAGTTTTAAGTTTGCTAAGAAAGGAGGGGTAGGGGGAAGGAGCTTTAAGACCTGGCCGCTTCTTATCTCATTCTGGTTCACTGGGTGTATTAGTTGTAGTAGTAATAAATCACTTTCCTTTTGTTCTGTGCCGAGTCTGTTTTGCCCATTGCCCTAATTGGAGAGTGATCCCTCTGTCCTTATCTCAGGTCCTAAGCCTCCCAATATATATATTTTCTCCCCTTTTTGGCTGAAGGGGGGAGTGAGCGAGTGGCTTGGTGGGTATTTGGCCTCTAGCCAGGGCCAAAACCACCACACCCATGTAGAGGGTAAAATAGTTGTTGAATCACAAAGAGTATGTGTTGTCATCTAGGATGAATTTGGGAAGACAAGAGAAACATGCTGACAAAGAGCACAAAAAAACCTTTGTCCTTCCCAGTATAAGTCTGTGGTTATGTTCCAACAACTGTTGGAAATTTGTCCAATGTGTTTGAAAGGCTGTGGATCCTTTCAAAATCCAATTTGAAGTTTTCTGCAGTGTATATATTTATAAACCCTGCATCATTGCAATGGTGTGTTTTGTGAGTGAAGTTAGAGCACTGAGTACACTCTGCCTGTTTTACAGTAACAACTGGCAGTTCACAGGCTTTTGCATCTCTGCATCAGAGGTTCAGTTCTGAGCCAGCCATGCTTGTTGGCTTTTTGCAGTTTGATTCCATTGCTGGTAGTCACAAAACAATCACGTTGCTGTAAACTTACATTTTGGTATATGAATGCTATGGGGATAGCTGTACCTCTTCTTTCTTAATACGTATAATTACTTAGGTATTACTTACGCTAGCTCTTAGGTATATTCCATGTAATACTCATAAGTTTTCTGCAACAATATTGATTCTAACAAAAATGGAAGAAATATTGTGAAGTTGTCTGTGGTATTCCTGACAGATTAGCACCACGTGCATGAAATCTCGGGAACTGTGCAGGTGTGATAGTGGTTACTCTTTTGTAATGGCTTTGAGACTAAGCAAATACAGATACTGGCCTTCGATCTAATATTGCCTTATCTTTCTTCACAGCTTCCTGTTATGGGAGGAGCCTTTATGGACTCACCCAACGAGGACTTTAGTACAGAGTACTCCTTGTTTAACTCGTCAGCCAATGTCCACGCAGCCTCTTCCATGCAGAATCCACCAGAAGAGACATCCCGTTCTTCAAATGATGCCATATTGTTATGGATTGCAATAATAGCAACAATTGGAAATATTGTGGTTGTGGGAGTTGTGTATGCCTTCACTTTCTAGGATGACTGTCACCCCACTGGAAGAGAGGGTAACTAACTGCAACAGTATCTGTCGTGTATTTATGTGTGTATATATTCATGTATATCTATATAAATACATATATGTAGGGACTTTGTTGATTAAGTGCTGCCATGATCATAGAAATTAAATGCAAGTTAACACCTTGAATCTTGATGGCAGAAAGTTTGGATGCAATTGCAAATCGTATGGAGGTGAAAGTTTTAACTGAGAACAGATCCAAGGCCAGTTTTGTATAGAAATATAATAAAAGAGAGACCAACGTGGCTATAGTAAATGCAAAGAGAAAGTGAGATTTATATAGAAAGTGCGTATTTTATACTGTTTAGATTTTTATAGCAGCTCTGCTTTTTGTCGGCTTTTTTGTGCATTTTTTACTGTGGTATAATGTTGTATGAAATTGTTCTGTGTCATATTTGCTGGATATCTTAGTTTTCCAGATGGACTAAACAGTCAGCATTGGCTCTATACTGATGAAGTACAAGTTCACTGTGTGTGTCTCGAGCACATGCACACACTACTAGGCTGTGTTGAAAAACCTTAGAGCTATGACCAGCAGATGCATGCTATCTAGCACTTGCTTTCCAGTATCAGCTATGGGACCTGATGGTCTATGAATGGACTGCAGGAGGAGGCACAGCTATTGCAAGCTGTGGCTGGTCTGTAGAGCCTCCGCATCCACAGGAGAATGTGTTAAAAAGAGCAGCAGCAAAAGCCCCCATTTCTGTCTGGAGTTGCTGGATTGCAGTGCCAGCAGTGGTTTATAGATGTGTCCCTTCCAGGAAACAAAGGCTAAGTGCTGTTCTTTTCAGCTCATTTCACTGTAATCCAGATTTCCTGCAGCAGCCATGTACTTTCATGAGCTTGTTGTTACATCAAAAAAATGTGGGGGAGATGTGAAACCTAATTAGCAGTGAGTGATGTCTAGAGAAAAGCAGATATGGAAGAACGATTGGACACTTCTGTTCTCGCAAGGGAGTGAGGACCAGAGTCAGGTAGGTGCTGGGGTAGAGATAGCACAAAAAAAGTAGTAAATAACAGATACAAAATGCTTATATTTCAATATTAGTATGTCTCTGGGTTCTGATGAGGCTCCTGGGAGTGATTTTTATATAGCCTACTTTAGGTAGCAACTCTGATTATCATTTGGTTTTGTACTGTTGAGGGACAATATTTTCACTGTGTTATTCCCATGAACAGTTCCTTTTCAAGAGCTGCATCTTTTCAAAACAAGCTATAGCCATCCTTGCTTCAGAGATTACAAAACCTTGAGGGAAGAAAAAACCAAAAATCACCTTTGTTGGAGATCTCCCTCTTCCCCCTTAAAAATATAAACACAAATACATAAAGTGTATGCACTTTGAGAGAACAGCAGGCTCATTCTTCTCTACGTCTGCATGTACTGTGGAGTTTTTCTGTCTCGTACAGCTACTACCCTGATTCTAGAAAGCCTTGTCTGCAGGCACAGAGACTATTTTTGACACTTGCCTGCTGCTGAGCTTGAGGCTGGACTAAGGCTGCTGAATGTATTGAGAGGTTTGGATTTTCTTCTTTTCTCGTTAAACCCATTTTCCTGCAGGGCTGGTGGACAGTTACTTGAATCAAAGCAGCATGCCCCAGATCAGTATTTATAACCACTCAGTAGTCACTGTGTATATTTTTCCCTTGCTGTGAACTGGCCTTTAAAGCTGGAAAGATGCAAACAGAGCTAGCTGGGGTGAGAAAAGAAACAAAGTTATTTTGAGGATGAGAAAAATAATGACAGCTCACTTGAGGAACTGGACTCCTGTGTATGCACTTATTTCCCTGTTTGGGGGCAGGAATTTATGAAGATGGTTGAGGACAGACAAGATTGGTGCTGGGAAGAAGTTTGAGCAGCCCAGTTCTGGAAGATCAGTGCTACAGAGAGCAAATTCTATCTAATAAAATAGCTGTAGTCTTAAGAATTATAAAAAAATATTATTTTCACTGTCCTAAAATAGCTATTCATTCCTTTATAGACAGAGAATAATGAAAAACATGGGATCTGCATAAATTGTGTACCTTTCCTATTAGACTCCTCCTTATTGTCGCTGAGATGAAAGCAGACTCCAGAGAAGCTTCCAACACAAAACTGAGCAGGACATGGTCTGGTGTACACACATGTAGGACCCTTGGAAATATCACTTGATGTGATGTACTGTCCCCAACCATTTTCTGTATTCTGTTGCCTTTCTGTTCATATCAGTAGCCTGTGGACTTTTCTTCAGTGTATTCTGTAGGCTCTCTAGTTATGCCAGATTGTGCAAGCACTGATTTTCTGTGAAGAGCAAAGCATTTCCACCATGATTAAAACCAGTTTGACACTATAGTACTTGCCAAATGGAATTATTCTACTGCTTTATAAATTTGCCAGCAGGGTCCTTTGTTTAAATTTCCTAAATATTAATCTAAGTGCAATTAGCAATGTTGGTGTTTCTCTCCCAAAGCACTGGGCTAAATTCTTCGTTTATGAAGAGCTTTAGAGTGGGAACAGCGAAGAACCACCACTCTGCTAATGAAACTAAGTGTGTTGCTTTTCCCAAAGAAAATGCCCTACTTTCATGTGAAATTGATAGCAATAGCAGGAGCAATGGAAAACAATGAGCCTCCCTTGTCCAGATCATACACATTTTCATCATTAGAGGCTGAGTTGTCAAGAAGGACCAGACAGAACATTAATTAAAGTAATTGGTTTGACAGGGTGACATGGGAAACTGGGTGCAGGCAGCAAGCACAGGCATTTCCTGTCTCATAGTTAAATTTTAAACTCACTATTCAGCTTTTCTTTTGAGAAAAATGAGTTTTAGGATGGGGATGCAAGGGTACCACCTCATGTGAGACTATACAGAATATTGTCAGGTGTAGTAAAGATCTCTAAATCACAATGGGCAGAGCTGGTACAAACTCCAATCTACTTTGATAGTGGTAACACACAGAGTGTGTTTTCAGATGTTGTGGTCTGGTTTTATTCTCTACAACTAGTTCCATCTTCTAGGAAGTTAGGGAAGGTTTAAAGTCAATCATTGAAAAGGGGGTCTCATCCATCAGTGAGACTGGTTTATCAGCATGGTAGTGGGATTCCACTTGTAGAAGATCCGTGCTTTCAGTAAAAACATCTAGCACAGATAACACCTAAAAATCGTGATGGGAGTTTGTTCTGTGGTAGGCAAAGCAAAACACTTTCTATATGCAGTGTGGGACTTCTAGCTATGTTGTAAACTTCATCATACAAACACAAGTAACAAGACTGTATGTGCTCTGCAAAGTTAGTAATGATCCATGGGAAGCAGGGATACAAACTGGATGTCTCTTCTTGTCGTGGCCTCTAGAGAACTATAGCAACATATCAAATAATCAAACTGTCTCTAAAGAATATTTTAGTTCTAAACAGCCAACAGCTTAACGCAGCAACTGTGCAGCCACCACTGCAAAGGGTCTAAAGGCTGAACAATTATGGAGGTAGCTGCAAAGGCACATTAGAGAGGAGAACTGAGTGGGGAAACCCACACAGCTACTCCAGCTCTATATCTACAGGGTGAGGAGTCTCTGACTGACCACAGTATTAACGTCCTTTTAAAATAAAATGTGGGAGAAGGAAGTATTTCTGTGTCAACACACTTGCAAAACTGAACAGATTTTGAAAGTGATGCAGCAGCAGTAGCAGACTTGTCTGCTACAAGTAATGTATTTAGCTGTTTGAGCAGGCAAGTGAGGTAATAGCTACCTCAGAAATAATGAGACCTCCTCTCCCAATCTTTGTTTGTAATGGGACTTGAGGACAGTCAGCATCATACCAGCCTACTGAGCAGCCTGTAATAACAAGTCCCAAAACAAGAATGAATAGAAGCAGCCAGCCACTGAAGTCTTACCTTGTACATCTGCTTGAAGATAAAGGGGAAATGCGCCTTTGTGTCTGGGACCAAATGAAAACAAGAGCCCTTAGTCTTTAGGCAGTTAAGTATTTTCTCTATTTTTGGAAGCTTTCATTTTGCTATTCTCAAGCAATTCCTGTTGTTAATACCCTATTCACACTTATCTGCAGACTGCTGAGAGTTACTAATTTCACGTAGCTCTGTCTCTGTCCGTTTATCCAATGTAATTTGACTGGGTTTCCTGTGGCTAATTACAGAGCAGAATCTGGAAAATTATTCTTTTTAAGGATGATTTCTATTATTGAGATAAATAGGCCAAAAATCAGAACCCCAGATCAAAATGCTTCTGTGCTTTCAGAGCATTCAGAGCTCTGGAGAATTGGATTTCATCTGGTTAATGGGCAGAAAGGAAAAGGGCAGTCAGGTCCCTGGTGATAATGTCAGACATCAGGGCTGTGACAGGCAGAGCTGAGCGCTTCATTAACTCCTGCTCTGTCCTTCTGAGTCCTGCTGGCTTCCTGGACACACAGCTTGAGCCGGGTTTAAGTGAACTAACCATCAGGTACAGCATGTCCCTCCTCATCTTACAGGTTGCTAATCCTCAGGGAAACAAGTGCATTTATTCCACTCGCAGAAGAAAAGACATACATCAATATTCGTATATTGTTATTGGTGCATTGGTCAGCCACCATAATGTAAAGATAGGGATGGTTTAACACATAGCTAGCCCTTTGTCCCTGATCTGGGAACGTCCTAAAGAAATCAAAGCCTCCTGAGGCCCTAAATTCTCCTGCTGCCCTTTATGTGACACCAACATTTTATGTTACCTCGTACAGCCCCTCTTTGCCTTTTACCTTGTCTTTCCAACTTGAAACAGGGAAGTGAAGTCACCACTGTTCTCTCCTCTGGACATGTGGGGAACAGCCAGGGATGAAACACATCCCATTTAAGTTTTTGGCCCTTCAGGCACAAAGAAGGAGGATAACATCCAGAAGGAGGATAACATTTCAGAACATCCAGAAATGTTCTGCAGCCCTTCTTAATCACCTCCTTGACTCACCTTCTCTGACAGTGATGAGTAAGGACTTACCACAGTAAGTGCAAAGATCAGTGATACAAGGTCTCTTCCTGTAGGAAGATCTTAATCATTATCTGTGTTGGCAAACCACAGATTTTTTCCTCTGAGCAGAAGAGTAAGATGTGGCCACTAAGCTTGATGACTTTTATTGTCAGTATCCATGCAATCGTAAGGTATCGTTTAGAAATTCAGATTTCAGACTGCACTGTTCTGCAGTCAGCATTTACTGAGCTTTTCCCAACTCCAAGTCCTCTGTTGTTTCTAGCAAATCAGAGTCAGTGCTAATGCACTTGGGGTAAGGCAAGGGGAGTAGAAGTGGGCACTGGGAAGAATAGTAGAGCTCCATGTGATTTATTGGAGGGTCAAGCCATTAAAAACTAGCCTAATTACTAAATAAAAACAACCCCAGTGTTCTAAGCCATTCCAGTTCTAGTCACACCTGTAGCTCTCAGGTGCATGGCCAAGCTGCTCTATCCAGATGGAGTATTTCTAAATCCCATGGTGACCAAAAGGAAGTGTATTGCTTGACCAGGACATTGGGAGCTGAACAACCTGCCTCACAAGCCCCTGCTTGTTCTGGAATTGTTTTGGGAGCTTCCTGAGCTGCAGTCATTAAGGTGATGCCATGTTTTCGGTGGGGTTCAGTCCTACTAATGAGCAAGTAAGATTGAACTGTTTACAGATGTAGGCATAGAACTCTTTGCAGTTAACTGCCTTCGTCAGGATGATGGAAGCTGCTGAGCCTGCAAGCTGCTCTAGCCAGAGGGACCTTTGCCTCCACCTGGAGTCAGCTGGATTAATAACACTTCTGCTACGCTTCTGACATCTGCTTTTGTGGATCAATTTGCAGGACTGGCTCTGGGTTGCTGGGGTTTTATTTTAAATATCTCTAAAGATGTTTGGAATTTCCTAAAAGAAAGCAAGAGAGCAGAATGCTGTATTTTTTTAAAGAGAGGGTAATAAAAAACAAGGCTGAATATTTTGATAGATCCGCTGGAAGGGTATATAATGTAGCAAACAGTTGCACTATTTTTTCTATTGTCAAAGCACCTAACCTAAGAATTATTTGTTCTTTCTCTAACAGAGTTCTCTTTCAGTTCTGAAGTTACAGAGTTTGGAAGGTGTGGAGTGCAAAGCCTCAGTGGAATTTTAAACTAATGTAAATAAACCCTATCGCTCGCTTTGTGAGGTAGCTTATAACATTTGGTTTTCAGTTATCTGAAATAGTGCCTGA
>VZTU01025226.1:1151-47018 GCA_013400835.1 Zapornia atra | reverse complement strand
TGGGGGGGGGGGGGGTGGGAGCGTGTTTGTTGTTTGGTTTGGGGTTTTTTTCCAAAACAGCTAAATAGTGACACTTCCAAAAGCATCTGTACTTCATGCAAAATCACAGTCATATGGAAATGACATCCTTCAGCTCATGCAAAACAGCTTTACAGGAGCCCTTTAGTATGCACTGTTATTTTACTTAATAATCCTTGAAAGTTTAATTCTCTTGTGCTTTGCTAACCTGTTTTGTACACCAACAGGTTTGCAGGGCTTCTCTGTATTGTTTTTGAAATATATGGGTTGGTTTAAAGAAAAACCTCTACTCTTGTAATCGTTGTTCTTGAATGTGGATCTTTATCTGTAAAGAGAAAAACTTTTAAAAAGCCCTCTGTTTTCCCTAAGTTTGTTGCAATTAGGAAGTTTAGTTAACAAATGTATTCTTTTAAGCTCCTGTTATTCTTCTCGAGTTACTGACTGCTCTCACTGTGTGTACTTAGAACTGCTTCATTCTTTTATTATGGTGAAAATGACAAGTTTTGTTAATATCGGATGGAAGTTGTGTTTTTGGATAAAGTTCTTCAAATTGATAGCAGTGTGTGATTTTTCATTTTAGTCTCAGTATACTTGAGAGTATTTAGTCTGTAATGGCAGTTAATTAATTAATACCTCCAGTGTTGCACTGACACAGATGATTTGTTGCAATCTACAATCGAGCTTTGGGAGACCATTGCTGTTGCATACATGGCGCAAACAAAACACTGTGGCTGTTTTAGCAGAAGTGGACTCACCTCCTCTCGAAGTCCAAGAAGTGCTTCAACACATCTTCTAGCCAAAACCAGATGCCTCAACTTCTTCAGACATAAGATCAGGAGCCCTCATGCCCTGAACCCTGGTGTCACTGATCTTTCCCAGTTGTCTCTTGAGTTTAGCACAAACCTCCCATCCCACAGAGCAGTGCTCATGTTTTTGTGACTGTGACTCCAAACTCCTGTCCTAGCAGCCACTTCAGGGGCTTTTGGGGACCTGATGGGGGCATTAAACCCCACTGTAGTTTGTTCAACAAGCTTCATAAAGGCAAATAGTGGCAAGAGAAAGAAAGGAAAACATTCGGCTTTCCTAATGCAATACAGCATGTAGATTATCACACGTTTTATGATTCCTCCAAAAGGAATCCAGTGAGGCAAGTGTGTGCCAGTCTATGGAAGGAATGACAAAAGGATGTCATGCACAATTTTAAATAAAAATTTGACTTACCTTTGAATGAAGTGACGTCATCACAAAGATGCATAAGCCAATCCTCATCGCAAGTCTGATAAAAATTCATTATTAAAAAAAAATAAATCAGACACGTTTTCTCTTTTCCCAACCTTTATAAATCGATCTTTATTGGTCTGGCACACAACATATTCCAGAGTGTACCCATCTGAATGTAAGGCAGTGCAGTTGCTATGCTACAGCAATATCTAATTCTAAGTCACTTTTCCTATGGAACTATGCAACTATGGAATCTTAGAGATCTCAACTCTGTTCATTTCTAAATTCCACACAATAATTAGAAATCAGAGTAATTTAGAAATGGAAGAGAATGTTCTGTTGAACAGGAATTTTAAAATTTAGCTATGTGTGTTCAGACTAATAAAACCAGATAAAATTGTTGACATTGTTTTCTTGCACAGCATTATCTACATAAACAAACTGGATGCTAATGTCTGCTAATGTAAATCATTTTGTTGTGAGACAAAGAAAGAACATCAGTCTTTTAGCCCAAGAGACACTGTCCACTATATTTCAACTGACATATTTGCTTTGCCTGATGCTACTTCACAGTTTTCTTTAGGTTAAACAATAATTAATTCAAATAGTTTGGAGTCACTGAGTGACTTAAGTGCATTAACCGCAGCATGCATACATCTTACATGGGGGTTGATGAAGTACCCCCATAGACAGCCTGCCATCGATTTCATTGCCTGCTGTGATAACAGAAACATTGGAACCAAACAGGAGCTTGTGTTGTGCTGTGAGTTCTTAGGAGATGCTGCTGTGTTTCTGAATGGCAACAAGCCAAGAACACGGAGCTATGAAACTGCCAGCTCACAGGCAGTACCGGTTACTGGCACTGCAACCCAGCCCGAACATGGGGATCACACCAGCACAAGGCATACTGGATCATCTGTCAATTCCTACTGTTACCTATAAAGGTTTTATTTTGAGCTAATGAATGCTGCTTCTTGTAAAGGCTTAATTCTGAGCTGAGCAAATCATCCACAAATTTATATTACAGTTTATGAAGAGGCACCTTCTAATTCTGAATACATCGCATCAACTGATTACCATTTTTCCTTTACGTATTCAGAGGATCCTTGCCCATTAGAGGCAAGAAGGATGCTCCTTTTATGAAGATATGAAGATATTTTTCCTTGTCATTTCTGGTTTGAATTACAAAGGTTTTATGCCTGCAGATGTTACTTGGTTACAGGAACAAGGTTTACTGGCCTGTGAATTTCCCTACTGCCTCCTGAAAGGGCAGATAAAGTAATTTATTACTCCCTGGGCCTCCAGTGAGGCAAACAATTTTAAACAAAGAATTTTATTTTCTTAGTAGCTCAGCTCTTCTTCCAAGCATATGGGTGCCTTTTTTTTTTTTAATCTTTCTACTCTGTCATTTCTTGCTCTGTGCAAATACCCAGTTTCTTGTGATCTCTAGCAATATTTTTTACTTGAAAAGACTTTGGGTAAATATTCCACAAAGTCCTTTGTGATAACAGCTGATGCAAAGTACTTACAAAGTACTTATTTTCCACACCTTTTACCCATTAATTCCAGTGAAATCCTCATGCTTTTGATCTTTCAATAGTTTATATGACCACACCAGTTTCTCTTAGCCATACTAGTTTCTATCCACTGTACAATCTTCCCTAGGAATTTCTGCTTACTGTGTACTGACTTGATTTTGTTTCAGGTAGGTCCCATTTTCTGAGGTACATCTTCATTGGAGTCTCCTAAAGTCAAACTTCAACTGTGACCACATAAGAGTTCTCCTTACCTTCCTATTTCCTTTTTAATTCAAGGATATGTAGGACTTACTTAATTCTTAAAGTTGTTGTCCCAGTTACCTCACTTCTGATTGTAGGATACTCTAGATGAAATCTTAATTTTCCCAACTTCCAGTCTCAATGTAGAATTCCTATTCTTTAGGAAATTTGGGGGGGGAAACCCCACATTCTAAATGTGAACACAGACAAACATAAAACACATACATTGTCCTACTTCAGAATGGTTTTGGTTAGCTTCAGTGTTACCTATAAGATGTTGAAACCTATTATATAAGGAGTCTCCTTCTCTGGATTCAAGACTCGTCTGGACGCCTATCTGTGTAATATGAGCTAGGGAGCCTGCTTTGGCAGGGGGGTTGGACCCGATGATCTCTCGAGGTCCCTTCCAACCCCCACGATTCTGTGATTCTGTGATTTTTAGCGCAGTACAATGTGACAGCATAATTCTGGACAGCTTTGGACTTTAATGTGCTAAAACCTGCAATAGAATCTTGTCATTGAAGCACCTTTGAAATTTATCAATATGTAAACAGCATGCTATGTCAAATTACATTGATTTTGGTTTTTTTATAATCTAGTATCTCTTCTGTGATAAAATCAGTTCATCAGATATGTTTTAACATGTTCAGGTGCTTGGGTTAAGAATGATATCCCCAGTGAGGCTGATTTAAGTTAGGTGAGCGTCACCCTTACTTTATAACCTCGCAACAATCCTCTGCTTCGTTCAGTGCTTACATGCTTACCATGGGTTAACTGGCACTCAGCGGAGACAAGCTGTCTCAAAAGCTAGCTCTGTCATGAACTAACGACTTAGGGGTCTAAAAAGCTCTACAAACTGACTGATTACCCAAACAGTGTAGGAAATCCTCATTAGTGATAAAGAAAACCACAGCAGGGCTACTCTGATGAGAAACTCCTGGGTTTTGGGTGGATTTGTGTGCAACATGGGGTTGGGAACAAGTGCACTGCATGTTGCACTGGGTGCCACATGGGGATGCCAGGATGGAAAGTGAGCTGCATCCCTTCACACTGCATCCCTGCAGTTGGTGGTTGTCGGTTGTCCCATCTTCTCTGTGCAGATAAACCCGATGACTCAGTACAGGGAAGTAGGAAGTACCTCCTTCAAATCAGCATGGTAAGAGACTTCAGTTGTAACATGTCCATTTTAACAGGATAGAACTGTGGGGAAAGAATAGGTATTAAATCAAGTGGTGAAGCAATTTTTTATATTTAAAATCAAACAAAGAAAAACAACACCAAAGACCCCCAAAGGAACCAAGAAAATCTGGCCTAAATGTGAGGATAATGTCTGTTTTAAACTGTTGGACTAATTCCTCTTACATCATAATACAAACCAGGGAAAATGTCATCACATCAGGTTAGCAGAACCCGAGTGCAGCATTCCACAGCTGGAAATAAAGAAATAAATCCCAAAGGTCTGTTCTTTTTTCCTGCACTACAAGATTCAATTGCTTATTCCATACACATCTCACAGACAAAAAGGTAGCAAGATTTTTAAAAAGAAAAACCCAACTCCCTTTCCCCCCCCGCCCCCCGCAAAATCCCAGGCCAGTTCCAGAGTGCAGAAATTGTGCCCAGAGGCTTCATTCTGCATGACCCATTGAAAGACAGACTGTGCTTTTTGTGGGCTGCTGGAAGGGCAGCTCTGCTGAGTCTCCAGGGGCAATTCCGTGACTGGCACTTCAATGGCATGAGTGTCTTTGGCATGACCCTTTACTTACCCTATAGATACAGTCAATGGACTTCACATTCCTCATGCACCTCCCGTTTAACGTTGCAAGTTTTTCATGACATCAAAGACTGCAAGATAGGACTTTAGTTTCAGAACCAGCTCAGTATCGTGTCAATGCAGGCATTGGATTTCTGCTTTATTTAGCATACCTACAGTCACATTAATTTATTCCTAATGCATTCAGCTCACATCAGCCTCAAGATTCTACTGAAAAGATGCCAGAATTGGTATCTCAAGTCTCCACTTTGCAGTGAAGAACATACAAACTATTTAAAACCCTTTTCTCTGTCTCTTGTGGTTTTGCTTTTTTTTTCAGTCCAAGCACAGGAATCCATAAACTTCAGCCTACAATTTCTCTCTGTGTGGATCTCTGTCCAAACCCCATCTGAAAGCCCATCTGCCCAAGCAAGCCTTGTTTCAATTGATTGGCAAAGATTCATACTAAAGAGTGTTCCTGGGCTGAGAAATACATTTTACCTGGAAGAGTCCTGGTCCTCACCTGTCCAGACTGTGAACCTTACTAGAGTACATCAAGTTACTTTTTACCTTGTTTAGGAAGAGACTGGTATATGTGCTAGTCTTGCTCAACTTGGTCAGGAATTCATCCAAAGCAGCAGAAGCACTGAAGGCAGACCAGTGATGCAACCTAAGGACTGATCATTGCTTTATAATCTTGAAGCTTTTGCAGGTGAGAGTTTTGGTGGCATAGATCCTGAGGTTCAGCTAAATGATAGGACGCACACATGGTTAAATGAAAAATGTTATGATTTCTGCATCAGGTCTTGAAACATGATGCTAAGGTGAGTCAGCTGAAGAGTCCTACATAGCATATGTAGTCTTACTGGCATTTGACATTGGGAAAGGACATCGGTTTCCCTGAACAGCTGCAAAGTTGAGACATGAGGTTGAAGTGATGCCATGAAAAGCCAAAATCAGAACTCAATAGTCTTGGTGACTATTAAGCAAGTATTAAGCTCCTTATTGCAGTGCTGGGGAGCACAGGGGTTCATTCCTCCAAATGTGTGCACTGTAAAGGGTCAGTTACACAGCTTTTATACAAGACATGCATGCAGATTAATAAAATATGCATATTCATTGGGTTTCCAAGGAATGTTTAATGAGAGCTCATTATTACCCACCGAGCTACCCTACCCCAATAATATCTTGGCGGGCTTCAAAGACATTTGATGGCTTTATTTACTCCTCTTTATTACAGGTCCTTTTGGTGATCTTTAGCTTTTGTCTCACTAACAAAGCCATAGAGCTGGTTCTGCAGACTTGAAGCCGCTCTTGTTCTTTTTTCCCTCTTCCTCTTTATCACTCACTTCTCAGAGATAAGTTGCTTCTCATGAGGCTTTACAATGCACACACTATCCTAACATTGTGGTCCTTTAGGCAGAACTTTGCACATCCTTTACATAGTTTGTTGCTGACCAATATTTATTATGTTTTCGGCTTCAGAAGCATTAATCCTGATGAAAAAGATCTAAGACTGTGCAATCTAAAATTTAAAGTGTTATTTTTCCTATCTTGCTTGTGAGATCAGTAGCTTGCACATAATTCATAAACAAAATATCTCACTTTCCACCAGTACCAAATACTGTGTCATGTAATAACATAGCCTTGAGACAGCATTAGAGTTCTCTACTGGAATGCTACGTTACCTACTGTGAACTAATCATTACATCATATCACAGTTACAGTGACTGAGCAGTCTTTTTCTTTATTGGTTATAAAACCATAAATGATGAATATCCCATCTGTTCATCAGTATACGAGGAATTTGCAGAAGGTGCTCCCCACCACCCCCTTACTGCTTGCAATATCCTAAGTCACACAGGATACAGACCTGTTAGTTACATAAAGATGAATCACAAACTTAAAATAGATACTGGAACAAAAATATAGCCCGTTTCTTCTCCTAGATATGTTTTTCAACTAAGTGTAGCTTTAAAAAAAATGCTCCTCAATAAATGGAACTCCGTTACACAAAGGATTCATAAAATGTAAGTGTTGAGAAAGCCCTGTTTGGAAATTTGTGATCTATTTCTATACAAGATCAAGTTAAATAATCAAAGTATCTTTCTGCTTTGGAACCCTTTTAAGAATCTCTCTTAAATACTGTTGAAGGTCTATAACGCAACCTTGAAACTTTCCTCTCTTGTGTGGTTTAGGAACACATAGACAAGTTATTTTTTATGCCTTTCTCTGCATTTTGTTGAGAAACATTGGAAGTAATGAAATTAGAATTTCATTTCCATTACTCAAAAGAGCACTCAAAATTGGAGCAAACTGAGCAATATTCTCAGCAGATCCCTAAAATATAATCTTACTCCTCTTTTCTACACGTTTTAAATTACTGCCCAGTGCAATACTGGCTTCAGTAAGGTCCTTCTTGATTTACACCACCAACAGTAACCTCAGAGATAGACTCTTTATTTAACATAAGGCTCAGAAAATGCCTATTAGGGTGATCCCTAAGTGCAAGACTGGAAGGAAAAGAAAGCAAGTTTGTTGTTGCCCAAGTTATCATTCTTTAGCAAGCTCAAAAGCCAGGTGAATTTGAAAATTCACCTTTATAGCATTGCCATGATACCAGTCAATATTACCATTTTCAGAATGATAACTCAGCTTTCCCATTTTGACCCAGTATATTAAAAGAATGAATCCGTTCTTCAGGTCCTGCTAGTATTTTTCCTCCTTTGCTATGGGAACCTGAAGCCCTGAAGGCCACAAAAGGAAAGTTCTCTGCATAAGGATATGAGAATTCCAGCCTGGCCAACATACAAATGCCTATTGTCCTTCAATGGCTCTGGGTGTTTAAAAGCAACCCACCCAAGACCAGTGGACCTTGAAACAATTCTGCTGATGTTTCCTGTTGCCACTCTTCAACACCGTTTTCCCATTTTCCGTGAGTGATATCCTGTTTCACTAAGGTATGCATTAATAATAAAACATTTCCTCTTTATGGTGTTTCACACCAAAAGGAATAGTGCCTTAGTCGACATGTAATCTCTGATCAATTTTTTTTTCCTTTCTTTTAATTTTTTCTTCTAGATTATACACAGTCCATCTTCAGTGTCGTTACATTTGATATTTTTTCCCCTCAACTTCTTACATGATGCTTGCTATTAATTTTTGTCCCTTTCTATCAGTAGCGTTTCACTCAATATTTTGGTAATCAACATTCAGGAAATCTCAGAAACTCAATGAGTGGGAGTTCTTACCTTAAATCTTCATTCAGTGAATCATATACTGAACATTTTATATGTTGATGATTTGGGGGTTTTGTTTGGCTTCTTTTAATAACCTATAAGAACAGTAAAACCCCTTTAAAATGAGGACATACAGAGGATTCAACCAAACTTGCATAAAAACCCAGTGGCATTTCTCTGATCTCAAGGATATGTCTATATGATGCAATGTAGAATTAGGCGAAGACACCTGAAGACACTTTTCTGTCTACATCCAAGAGTAATTCCTGTTAGCACTGTGGTCTCCTTGGGTCAGCACATCCCATTAAGGCCAATGCCCTTAATAGCATGCTCCAGCTTTTGGTCAGCCTAGATGTGGTCAGTTGGACTAGATAATTGTTGTAGGGTCCTTCCAACTGAACCATTCTATTCTAGTGTTTGGATAAGGGCAAGAAGACAGGGTACTTTGTGATCTATTGTCTATTGGTTTTAGCATGGTTTTTTAATCTTTTAATTTTTGTAAATACTACCTTAAGAATTGGAAGAAGTCTGAGATTAAATATGTTGGACATAAAAAATAATAATAATTTCAGACTCAGTGGAAGACTACAATTTCCACTCTCAGTGAGAAACTTGAAACTTTCTGTATATTCCCAAGTGTGACGGAAGTGGAATGGGAGACATGCTTCTTCAAGTAGATGTTGATGGTAAGGAGCATGACAAAGTGGAAACATCTTGGCAAATGATCATGAAACAGGCCACCAAAGCCCCGTGATACAGTTCAGAATTAACCAAAAATAAATTGTCTCCGCAGCACAACAAATTATCAGCAAGACAGATGGCCAAGAAAAGGAAAACCATAATTATTTCCTCTGGGACTGGATTTCTGAAAGTAAACATTTAATCTAGTCCTGACTTTGTAATGGAAAACAGAATTCAATAGCCTGGAGGAAACCCCGGAGAATCATACAATGGCAGTGCAGTATTTAACACCCTAGTCCTATGAGGTAAGGGACTGATGATGACAATTGTTGTTCTTTCAGTCAGCGCTGAAAGCAGACTTGAGAGGAAGTCTGGTCTGCCAGAGCGGCCACAGTCTGGGTGCTGGGAGACCTTGGCCTCTGGTGCCTCTGCTGTTTACTTGTGATCTCTGAACCAGACAAGTCCCCTTGTTTATACAGTACTTCCCAAGTGATAACTCTGCCTGAGAGGGAGAGATGCTCGAGGTTTTCATCACACTCTAAACGAGAAGAAAGCCAGCAAACAGTTTTTCACATAGCATCACAAGTAGACACAGTGATGTAATAAATAGCTCCATGAGACCAGTCTAAGATATTGTATAGATCATGGCTGTCAAAGAACACGGGACACCTGCCAGTTTCCTTTTAAATGCACCAGTAACACAATGATTCTATAATTTTATTAAAAGGCTGCCTTTTTTTTTTTTTCCACCAAATTTTCCAGAAAGTCTCTGCTGAAGTTCCCCATGCTTGTACAGTCGACCTTTGACCAAGTTAAGCAAGGGTCTGTCCAAATTAGGAGAACATGTTGTTAGCATAGATGAGATGATCGTTCTGGGAAAGTCTCCAGCCCAAGCAATTTTGAGCATGCCTAATTATATGGATGGAACTGCCCAAACAAATAGTTTGACAAATAGGTTCTTGCCTGATCTGGAGAAGTTTCTAGGCCTTCCCATGTAGAAACAAGTTCATGTATGAAAGTTGGGATGCAAACACATTTTTCTTAGAACCAGAGTTTTGACATGTATGGATCCCTAATACTGTGATCCCAGAGCTAAAAGGTTGCTACAAAATTAGAACGCATGCTGGTACTTCCCCATTGTTTCCTGTGCAAATTCTGATGCTAATAAAATCCATTTAGCTATGCTGAACAGTCATTTAACTCCTTAATAAATTGCTTGTCAAAAGAAGGGATTTGGCTAGAGTACCACTTGATTAAATTGGCCAAGTACTGCCTCACATCTGGTGACAAATTCTGCAGGCTGAAAATAGCTTGCAAGCAGCCATGTGCCACAGCACAACCTGGTTTTATCCTCCGTGCTAAACCTGGGCAAGGAAGAAGCAAAGGAGTTGGATACCTCAACTGCATTATCATCCAAATGATCTCCTCGAGTAGGGAAATTCTCAACTCAACAAATCCAGCTATTCTCCAGCATCATTGTCCTCTTCCCATATAACACGAGGAAGACAAAATACACAGAAATACGACCTTATGCCACAGACACATTCACAAGCACATTATTTTAGCAATGAGAGAAGAGAGTTTTGCACCATCAGCACTATCAATTACACCAGCATAGTATAGTAGCAGCACAGGCATCACAGCCAGCTTTAGCCCCAATACCCATTGCTGACAAGACAAAGCGACAGCCCAGACCAGAGAGGGGGTAAGAGGGGCAGGACTGCTCAGCCATACAGCCACTGCCATATCAGACTTCCAGCAGCAGATGTACTGAGCTACACCAATAGAAGGGGTGGGTCAGTTCTTCTGGTGTGCAGATCAAAATCCTCCCGAGGATGACCACTGGCAGTGCCCACTGTGCCTGCTTTGTGCAAGTTTCAGGCACGCCTGACTCTTGATGGCATAGACAGGCATAATTTCTTTTTAAGTAAAAAATAAATTGATTTTACATTTGAAATGACACTCGAAGTTTATGAAAAGGAACATCACTTGCAGTGCTACTCAGATAAACATAACTTACTCTAAATACTGCAGACAGGAAGGTATTAGGTTGGCCCCGCCTTTTTCTGATATGCAAAGGATGATGTCCTTCTCACCTCCCTGTGGAGGTGGTGTTCTGCTGCTGTGTCCACACTGCCACTGCATGGTCACACTCCTGCACCTGCCCCATCACAGTGACCAGCGTATCAGCCCACTAGTTTCAGGTCTCATCCCTGTACCTGTCAGAGGAGACAAACACTCCTCTCCTGCTTCAGTATCTTTTCTTCCAGGAGTGCCCTGGGGCCACAGCAGAATTTGGGGAGACAGGAGGTAGGGTCAGTCCCTTCCTCTGCTCTCTGGGTGGTACTACTTGTAACCAGGCTCCAATATTTTCCGTCAGCAAGGAAAGCTCTGGGCTGCGTTGCACTAAAAAAAACCCTTAGCATTTGCTGTAGTGGTAAGTAACATTCAGAATACTTGAAAGCATGAGCTGGTGAAATACTAAACCTCATTCAAATACAAGGCTGCTTTGGGGGAAGGAGGTTTTGTACACTTCCTTACACTTACCATGAATATATCAAGGCTCCTCTGGTCCTGGCCACGACTAGGGGAAGCACATGCCTTTCTCACAAGCACACATTCCTTGTTTCACTGTGCAATGAAACACCCTTCCTGCCAAGCTGTTTGCAGCAGTAGTAGGAATTTGTCCTGCGCTTTTAATCTGTCCATAAACAGCGGCATTGCATTTGTCTCTCTCATCTGTGAATGTTTTTTGTACTCAGTTGGCTGTAGAGAAGCTTGGCTAGTCCACCCTGATTTCTTCCCCTGCTACTTTCCAAGGGAATATAATCAAATACACTCTGTCCTGTTTACTGGTACCACTGTGCACCTCTAGAAACAGGGAGTTGCGGTCGTTCACGTCAGTTGGCTTGAATTCAGGAAGGAGGAAAATACCTCAACCTTTGCCTGCCTGCCAGATACAAAAGGGCAGTGGCAACAGGAGTCAGCATCATTTTCTCCATCTATTCAGCAGGGCCAACAGCAGGAAAATGCACCCATGGCATTTAACAGTGTGTAGGAAACTGAAGGCAGCTCAGACCACATCTGGGCACTTCAGACCAAGTGTTGAAACCTCTCAGTAAATCCAATAGAAATATTTTCATCTAAAGGTCTTCGCATCCAGCAAGTTGATCTGTTGAAAAACCTGGTCGCTTATCATGGAGCACTTGGCACAAGGGCCTTTTCTTATAGGAAGCCTGTATGAGTACCCATGGATACTCAAATGCACATGCCAGGCATTACTACAAACAAATTATGATACTTACGAGCTTTATTTTGAACTTTGTAAATAGAAACAGAAGTCAGAGTGTGAATCAATATATTAGGCTAAAAACCTGGTCCTACGTGCCAGTGATTGCTGCAAGGCACGCCTGTCTCTACTTTGATAGTGAAGCTGTCTTGCGAAATATTTTTCTTGGCTAGAGGCTATGAGGAAGTAACTGTATTTTTCTAAGCAAAAGAAAGCTATGGAGTGGGCTGGTTACTCTCCTAATTTTCTAGGAGACATTCTTAGGTAAAATTGCTCTCGATCCACTCTTAGTGAAAATGACCAATAATTTTATATGTCAGAAACTAATGCTGGAACAGTTTATACATACTCAAGGACTGCCACAAAGAGTACTTCAGGCAAATTCATCCCAACAGTATCTCTAAAAGAGGTTGATATGATATGTCCAGACCATCCAGTCATATCTCTCCTGTACAGTACAGGGTTGATGCCAGGCACAATCTACTACTAATTTCAGAAACACTCTTTGAGAAGATATCTACAGTATCCCTCAATCTCATACAACGGCACGGAATTTACTAAAAGCAATTATTGTTGTGATGGGAACTTGCAAGATCATATAGTGTATGGAGCTATGTGCTTTCCCACCCAGTGCCCATTGGAGAGATGGAATGGAAACCACACCATTTCCTGAGATAAGCTCTATGAGACTGTCAACATCCAGTGGGAGCACATCCACACAGAGCCATCTCTGATGACAGATCTACACTTGGTTCTGTAGCATGAAGACAAAAGAGGGAACTTCAGATGGAGATTCCATAGCCCAATGGGACACAATATGGTTAGCAGTCTGAGGTCAACAATAGGTGACTTCATCACAAGCCTCTTATTTCTCTAGTGCAAATCCTGTCTTAACTGTTTGGCAAACAACGGTGGGGGAAAAAAAAGCCTTGGACCCAGATATACACAGCACACAACTTGTTCCAGTTTGAAATGGAAAATGTAAGCACGGATGTTTAGATATATGCTTCTCTAGCAGCCTCTTGCCTGTTGCTCACTTTCACAAGAGTGTTTTATAACTTAAAACATACTTGAAGTGTTGGATAGCTCAGGAATTTTTTCCATTAAAGCTGTCATCAAGATCTGTTTCTCTGAATGTCCCCAGGAACCCTACATGGTCTGTGGTTCTCAAACTTCCTGTTCTCCTCTGTTACAGCCCTTTTTTCTCCATCTGACATGTGTTGCAGATACAGTATTTTCTTTTCCAAAACACTCCACAGTACAGTATGGGACAAACAACATCACCAGCCATTTTGAAATAAGCCCCTGAAGTGTGATTTCAGGGTGCCTTCCCGTCCAGACAGTCACCTCTCAATTTTAAAATGCTCAACACGAAATATGCAGGTTTTTGGACAACAAATAATAAAGGCTAAATTTTAAGCTTTAAGTGGAATTGTTTTAGATTTTCTCATATAGAAAATAAAATATTTAGCAAAATAAAAAATGTTTCTGCTCTAAACATCAATTGCAGAGTTTGTAAATAAAGAAAAAACCAGCCTCAAAACTATCTAAAAAATTCTTAGTAATAAAATCAAGTAAAAACCATTTACACAGTTCAGGTATGATCATTTTCCCCAGTCTGTATGCTAGCTACGTTCATGAGGGAAGGTCTATTTGAAGCCATTTAATAAGATGATACAGCTACGTAGGACAGTTTAGGAAATTCTAAAACTGCTGAAGTTAGAAAGAATTATCAACACATTTACTGTTCTTTTTTCTTTTTCTCTAAGTTAATACCATCAGCCACTGCTGTGGACAGAATAAAGATCTAGATGGACTTTTGATTTGAAGCTGCACACTATCTCTCATGCTCCAGAGTGCATCCCCTGCCTTTGCTGTTCCTTGGTGCTTACAAGCTACACCAATTCTACAGGCATGCAGCACCAGCCCTCCCTTCTCAGGACACGTCAGCAATACAATCAGATGCGCATACTGCTTCTGGGTGGCGGCAAAATTCTTCTCACAGAGGCATGGAGAAACCCAGCTGTTCATGGGTGTAGCGTAGCAGCTCGGTCAGATGGCTTTGTTAGAGACTGTTCTAATGAAGACAGGCTTATCCCTCGAAACAGAGTTCTGCTTATTTTTTTCCGACAAGGCACTATTGTTAAACTCCATACCATAGGCTCTTCTTACCAGAGTAACCTCAGCCTTCCTCTAATTTATAGTCAGCTGATCACTGGTTGTTTCACTGGAAAGTCCTGGTAGCCAGAGATTGCCAGTTAGGAAGTGCCCTGCCTCAACTTCTCTTTACTGCAGGTAAGTTCCCTGAGTCCAACCTGAGAGGACACAGCATGCTGAGCAGATCCCATAGGGTTTCTGGGGATTTTATCCAAATCTGTCAGGCTAGCTGAACTGCTCATTCCTTTCTCACAGACACTGAGCAACTTACAAGGAAGGATGTGAGAAGTATTTTAAAAATCTCAAGTGTGCTGGAGATGGCCAAAAACTGCCTCTAGTTTTCAACAGCATGAGAGAAGAGTCAGCAACTATCAATTGCAGAGTATCAAGTCTGCCCTTATAACCAGCCATAACAAGATTAAGCTGCAAGCAAACTTTGATTTTATTACAACTGCCCTGGGGAAAACACAAAGGTTGGGAGTATGCATCAGTAAAAGGAGCTAGGCAAATAAGGGAGAAGATAACTGTTGGAAAGCGGGAGGGAAAGAAACCACAGACTTCTCAGCACTTTAGATACTTTATCTTCTCTCACTGGTGGGACTGCCCCAGCTTCAGGTGCTGAAGTTGGGAGTACAGTTGCCCTGGGTTTCTCATTTTATTGGGGTGGGAGATAGATAACGTTGATGCACAAGTTCTCTGAGCTAACAGAAATACTGAGGTAGTGATCTCAACTTACAGGTCACATTAAGACTCCTACAGTTAGGGGGTCTTCATCCTTTCAATTGAGATCTCTGAATCTTCAAAGGAAGATAGAAAATATTCATATGACAACTTATTGGAGGCACTCCATGAGTACTTAGCATAGTGGAAATGCACACCTCAGCTTACTGGACAAATAAACACTAAGATGCTAGGTAAGCAAAATAATGATGTTTTTTAAAAGCCTGAAAGTCAAATTAAAAATCCTAATTTTGGAGGAAGGCTCAGCAGGAGCAGCAGTAGGGAAAGGTGATTTTTCATGACCAGCAAAGGTGCAAGTGAAGATGCAGCTATAATGGTAGAAACGTTTTTGCTATAGGAATGTATTTTATGCAGACAAAAATGGTGTCATAAAAAAAGAACCAGTCTAACATGTTCTTTTGCTTCGATGAAGCAATTTCACAGTAAGAGGGACTGCCAGCACAGACACACCAACCAATCTTTATCAGGGACCCAGTTACAGCAGTAACACAGATTTCCCTCTAGCTGCAAAGCCTTTACAATTTGCTTCTAATCAGATTTTCCTTCAAAGATACAAATGAGTAAGTAGCAAACAAAAGTTCATGAACTCAAACCAGACACAGACATTTAAAAACAAAATCATTTGAACTTTGCTGAACTTCCAGATCTGAAGTTTAGTACATGATTTATAGTGCTGCTGAGTGCAGCCACAGACCAAAGCCAGGTACATCTTAAACATTAGTGCTGATGGTTACAAATGCATTCAACCTATGGCTACCCACAAATCACTGTTTGGGAGAGCAGAAATAGTTCTCCGGCAACTGTAATAAATAAAGCTTTGCTTTGTTTTTTTACTTTTAAGATCATTTCCTGTCTATTTGCTAGGACATTTTCCCATTCTGAGGATCAGATGCATATTGGTGAAATACTGAAGTACAGAGAATCATTGCCTTGACTAGTCCTATGCTGGAGTTTGACTCAGTGTCACAAGCTTTACTAGCAGGCTCTTAAGGTAGCCTGAAGTTTGCACGTCAAAGTCCTTTATTTGGCACTCCATAGTGATTAATGATTTCATAGCTGTCATTTGCATGTAGTTTTTTCAGTAAGATTCTGTGACAGTCTTTTGCTCAGGTACATGCAAATTGATTTAATTTGGAGGCATACCCTGGAAAGCAGTTCTTCTTATTGTTTATGAGGGTGGAAATTAAGAAAAAAATTGTTCAAGTGATCTTTAGAACAAGCATCAGTACCTACCGTTTTTAGGATGAGCATTACAAGGGGGGCGGTATGACGTGTTATCTTTAGCACTGCCTTTGAAACAGACTGCTACACAATTTGAGTGCCAGCATGTGCCAGTGATCCAGCTTGTAATAAAGCAGAGAACCGTTTGGGTGCCTACCCCAGACAGATTCACGAAGCATCAACAGCACTTCTTTCCCTGTCACTATACCCAGCACAAGCATTTGTACTTCACATATACTATGAGATTAAAATTGAGACAATAAAACAAACAAACCCCTCTTTTTCTCCCCCACACCAACACACACGCCCTCTCTTGCTTTTTCCCCTGCACACACCTTTCACGACTATTAACAATCAGTATTTAATATTCACAAGCTGCTATAGAAAAATATGTTCTTGAGGTTGCTATCCATCATTTAAATGCCATTGAAGTTACATTCTGAAAAACAAACTTGATTTAGAGATGTGCATTATCTCAACAACTATCTTTAACAAGCTTTCAACACTAAACAGATCTGCTTATTAAAAGTTACGGTTCTCTGCACAAGTTTTATTTTCTCTATAATATTGAAGAACAGGGATGAGTATAAGCTTCCCATTATTCACTGAAAAGGAACAGTGAAAAAGCAAACACACAAAACCTTGATGGAAACTATCCCCAAGTCTTAGGATGCCAGCAGGTTTGAAGGCTTCAGCACTTTTCCTTATCAGTCACAAAGAGTTGGCTCATCCTGTAGCAGAGCAGGGAACTGGGAGTCCAAGATTATCATCCTGACAGCTAGACTGGTTTCCCTCCTCCTAAAATCTCTCAGGCATTTACACATACACATCAGCAAAGGTACAAGCAAAGCACAGGCAGGATATCTGAGTACTCAGGCTGTTTGACCTATTAGGTTCTGCTTTCCACATCCTGACAGCCATGAGAACACTGATGTGCCTTCATGCAGGGGGCAAGATCCTGGTCAGTGCAGGGTAAGACTTCCACCTACACAGAGCACCCACGAGCAGAAACAGATTGCACAAGAGGGAGGCTCTTGCCTGCAAGTATGTGGAAGGCATCTGTACCTGGGTTCAGAAAGACAGAGGCATCCTTTGTATGCTTTATACTGCTTCTAAACACTGTTATTACTGCAGCTTTTATAGGCAGCTCCCACAATCGCATAGTGACAGTTTGTAGGGAATCAAGGAGGGCATGTCAGGGGAGTCATGCAGCAGTGTTTGAAACAAGCTTTTAAACACTTCTAATTTTCCTTCTCTGCATCCTTACTGGAAGTCATCCCCTCTTCGTCCCCCAGCAACATACCCCTTTGAGCTATTTAAATTGTCAGAGGTCGGGTGCCTACAAAGGAAACAGTATATCAGAGTTGGGTATAGAAGAAGAGACAAAAGAGTGGAAGAGTGGGAGCTAGGAGGGCTAGAGTTACAACAGGAGAGGTATCACAGGAGATTGGATGTGGAAGGCAGCATGGAACTAGTGAGCAGGTTAGAAAAGGAGGAGTACAGGCAAGAAAAGGCTGGCAGGAAAATGAAGGGAAGAGGCCTCTTTGTATTACAAACTTCTATGCATTAATTTTCCCCCTTGGCTTTTGCACTAAGCATCAAGCAACACAACAGAAGACACAAATAAGCTGGTTAGTAGATCTGGTTTTGACTGTCCCTGCTATTACTCCCTTTTTTCTTCCCTTTCCGGCCCCAGTTGGCTATGTGGTTAAATGCTGACAAACAATCCTGCCAAGGCCAACTTCATCTTCACTTCAGCCTTCTGCTTCATCGCCTTTTAGCTGCCTATCCCTCCAGAAGTATCACCTCACCAGCTCTTGAAGACTGAAGTGCCCAAGGTGTCATCTTTCCTTTGCTCAGCTGACATTCAGTCAAAACCCCTTGAGTTGTTACAGTTGATGCTTATTTGGCAAGAGATTGGAATAAAAATTCTACTGAATTATTAGAGGTTTCTTTGCTGTAGTGACTGATATTGCTGCTTAACACTTGCAATGTTTTGCGGGCTTCAGGCACTGTAAAGTGCACAGAAAGCAGACTGGGATTGTTTCTCCTATAAAAATGAATGTACATAATGCTATTTTCTCTTGGGGGTTTGGATGGTGCTGAGAGGGAGAGAGATAGACAAAGCAAGATTCCAGCAGATGAACAGAATGAAATTTCTATGCTTGGGTCTCTTTCTTGTGATCAGTACTACTGTCTGAAGCAAGTGGACATTAACATCAATGCCCTGGTAAAATAACACTACTTCATATAATATTTCGAGGCTTTCAGAGACTGAGAGAAGTCGCCTCTTCCTTCAGCTCCAGTAGCACTCTGTGCCTCCATGCATCTGCTTATTAGCAGCATGGACAGAAAGGGGAGACTTGTCCACAAAAATTTCTGCATTCTGTTCCCAGGGAAGACAACAACAGCACGCTGGACACTCTGTCACACAACAGAGTATGAGATTAGTATGAACAATATCATAGTCAGAGCTACAGTGTCTGCGCCTAACACCAGGTACTGTTCAGTGTGCTCAGACAAGCAGTCCCACAGGGTCAGCAGGATAGTATCCAACATTAGTTGTGATGCTAGGCTTCAAACCAACTTCCTTTCCATTGCCAAAGCTTCTTTGTTTCTGTTATGCTTTCTAGCAACAGTGGACTAATAATATCCTATTCTTTTTCTAACCAAATTCCCACATGGGTTCAGAGCTCAGAACACTTCTGTAACAGCATCACAGATGTTGCTGGGAGTTTGGCTATAAGTGTGGGCCAAGTTGGCTCTTACCTTTCTTAGCTAGAGAATCTTTTAATTTATTTTGTGACTCTTATAATACTTTTGAAAATCCTCAGGTTGACATGTCAACAGCTGTGCTGAAGGTGCAGATGTATGCATGGGAACTTGAAATTTTAATCAAGGTCATCCTTTCTCTCCTAAAACAACTGCAAAAAGCACTAGCAATCAATCTTAATCTGTAGAAAATGAGGATTTTAAGATGTTTGTCAGAAAAAGGAGTATTACTGACTTGTCTAGAAGAAAAGCAGAGGATTGCTTCATAGCAAAATTCAGAATTTCAATGTAATATCCTGATTTTATTTGCCCATTAAGACAGAGATAACTTTGATGTACTGCTTTTAAAATATACTTGCAAATATGAAAAAATACTAGTTCATGTTAAACTTTTTTTCCACACTATTAGAGATGCACCCTCAGTGATGATTTGCTGTGGTCATCTGTTATTAACTTGTGCTTAACCTTTACATTTCATCAATGTGCAACAGTTTGTTACTGGCATATACCATCACTGAACATCATGTCTCTCTTTCTCCTCATCTGGTGCTTAGCTCCAACTGTCTGTTGAGCTAATTAATCATTCTCCAAACAAGATGGAACGGTGCAGACAAACCTCTTACAACAAACCACTCAGTGGAATCATCAGTGAACCCTCCTTGTAGCTTCCCACATAGCCACTCCTCTTTTGCCAGAAGCTGTTGACAAACTGTTATGCAAGAGCATCCCTCCAGTGGGACTCTCCAAGAAAATTGTCCCAAAAATTCTTGAATGACAAAATGTTTTGAAGAAAGTAATAGTCAGCAACTGTTCCTTTCCACATACACATACCCCCCTATTTCTTACTCCCATTTAAAGTCTTTCCCATCTTTCTACAAGTTACTGTATGGCAAAGCTGGGTGTATTTTTTCCAAATACATTCCAACTTCTTTCAAAAATGGAGAAGTACTGGAAAATTAGGAGATTTGGATAAAGAGGTAGCACACAACACAGATGATTTTACTGTACTCTAGCCCTACAGGGTTAAATGGACTCCACTGACCTCTGAGAAACCACAATGCTGTGATGTACAACAGCAAATGGACAGTCAGGTATGAGCTTTCAATGCCAGTGTAGCTGCCAAAGACCTCTTAATGCGAAACCACAAGTTGAAACAAAGGAAAACAAAAGAATGGGGAAAAAAAAGGAAACCAGGCAAGAGAATTGTGAGTCTTTGCCAACAGTCCTATAACAGTAAACTGGAAAAGTCTCATCAGGCCCATGCAATAGAAACATGCAAATGCAGAGAAATGAATAGGATGTATTCTTTATGGTACACAAATATAAAACTGGACTCCAATTGAAGTTTGTGGCCTTATTACTGTTGTTCAGAAGCAAGACCCCACAGTGCACACTATTAAAGGAGAAACTGGTCTTCAGCAGCCCTTCTTATTCACCACTGATCAGATCAAGACCAACTCCAGATACAGGCAGTCACAGTTGCCCAAGGCAGCATAGCAGCGATGCCTCTGATGTGCATTTTCCTTCAGCTGAAATGCAAAAATGCTAGATGTTGCTTTTAACCACCAAAAGCTCCAGGATACTTCTAGCAGACCCAGGTCCTCCTGCAAAATCACCAGCTGCCATGCCCTCCTGTCCTGGCCATAGTCTTTGAGGTAGTGAAATTCTGAGAACTGAGACAGTTCTGGTGTCTGGTGCTCTTCAGGAAGATACTGACCTGGGGAGAATTATGCCCAAGGATCTGATGTCAGGACCTGATCAGCAATGCCTGCTACAAACACCAGTGTTTGCTGTGGAGCTGCATAATGTTGTTACTAGATAAGAAGAGTAACAAAATCCCTGAAATTCCCAGCACTGGGACATGATTTCTAGTCTTGTAAAAGCAACCCAGTAAAAAGAGAAGGAATTATTGCTTAAAGTGTCTGCTTTAAAAACCAAAACAATAAAACCTAGGAGGCAGGGGGAAACCCACAAGCAAGCAGTAAAGTTGCTGTTGGATCTCTTTCAACTTGCCTCAGTCGCTACCTTCTTCCCGGCTTCTCTGCAAGTCAGAGGAGCAGCATTTGCTGCCCAGCCTCAGAGCAGCAGCCAGCTGGGCTGTTAGCATATGGGGTGCCAGAGTCTGCAGAGAAACAGGACCCAGAAGGTTGACAAAAGCTGCTTTTCTCAAATCTGGCCTTGCATCATAGTTTCTTTGTGTCTGAGATAGAGACAATACTTAACCACTGCACACCTAAGTGAGGAGGTTAAATGAAGTGTGTTTACATGGCTCCCTGGAGTAGAAATTGAGAGACTGCATATAAATGAAAATCTTCCATAGCATTTGTTATTATTTCTACACTATATTGATCCATTTTATACATCTTTCAAAAACATTCCCTTAAAGCACACCAAGGTAATAAAAGGAATGCCACCTCATCCTGTCTCACAGTTTCAAGATGCTGCTGATTGTTGCCAGGAAGCTTTTTTCCCTGCCTCGTTACTGAGAAATTTTTGTTTGGATATTTGCATTCAGTCAAGACAAAGCATCCTGCCATGATTGCTGCTTATTCCTCACTTGATTAAATCCTTTTTTTTTCCCCTTGTAGTACAGAAACCAGTCACATTTTAATACCAGGACAGTGGGAGCAATAAAATACAAGCAAAGGCAGGCAAACTGTACAGGGAAGAGACCACTCATCAGGAATGACAGATGCAGATGAGGAATATCCAACAGGCTGAAAATTCATTGAATTAAACACTGAGCAGCAGTTCTCACTCTCTTTTTGCTCTCACAAATCAGGCACAAAATTTTTTTCAGTGCTTACATCTAGGATGGCAATCTGTAGCCAGCAGCAGGGACAAACGATTTCTCATTTTTCCACACAAAGAGAAAAGAAATTATAAAAGGGATATCACAGTCCGCAGGGAGTCTGATGTGCTTTGCAACAAACACATCGTATTGCCTGGTACCCATTGCCTGGGAAGTTGAGCCGTTGGTGTCAATCGCCCTGTACTCAACAGGAAGAGCTACTCCAACACACCTTCAGCACCAGCTGAAGTGGCTTGCCTTGTAACTCACCCTTCACCCTGTTCAGGACTCCCTGACCTGACTGATACCCAGTTCTGCACACATCAGAACCTTATGTACAAATCTGCCTGATTTCAAGCTGCAATATCACAGAAAGCTGGGTGACCCCTAAGGACAGATGTTGGTTGTCATCAATGGAAGATGGGTCTGGTTTAAACTGATGAAACACCCATTCTTCTCTCAGGACACAACTCAGATTAGATGATTGAATGCTGTTCACTGCTGACTTCATTATCAGGTAGGACCTTGGCAGGGAGCAGAGGACTTGCTCATCCAAACCTCACATGGAAATTGGCAGTGAAGTAGTTCCTGCCCTGAGGTTACACAGGGCATCAGTGAGATGAACACAGGTCCTGGAGCAGTCCATCAGCACCCAGCCATGTCCAATTTAGGAGTTTAAAAAATTCTCAGACACTGCTGTTTCAGTCCTAAGGAGCATGTAGCTAAACATTATCTTGACTGCAGCAAAAAGACTCAAAGTTAGGCAGCTGCCATTTCTATCTGCAAGCAACAAGACATATATGATTAAGAAAAGCTTTGACAAGTAAGGACAGGCTGTTTTCTGTGCACTGCCTTCACTTTATCAAAGATTCTCTTTCCCGGCACTTCAAGTCTTCTAATCCTCCGGTCTCATCAACATTGCTCCATGAGGAAGCAACACATCTGTCAGTTTAAATTGTTTTGAACAAAATCACCTTGTCCCAACACTAAGCACTTCACACATTGCCTCTCAGATTTTTACTAAGATTCGCACAGCTGAAGAGCTTTTTTCATCTTCCCATTTTTCATGCCCTTGGGAACACCTTGTCAAACCCACCAAGCCCTATTAAACAGCCTGAAGAAATGCCACATCAAGATTTCCTTCTGAACCACAAATTTATAGTTAGTACAGCCGCTCGGTGGAACTCTACAGACACTGGGACCCTGACTCCTAGTACTCACGATGGACCATCTCCACAGGTGGGTCAATTTCATGGAAGGTCTTCTCTGTCACATGAACGTTGTCAAGTTGATCTCACATACCCTGATTAAACATGTGTGTATGTGTGTACATACATGTGTATATGTACACCCTTAAAGGCCTGGCAGTTTGTGCATGTGTGCACACTTATTGGGGCAGGGGTACAGGCTTCTCATGATACAAGGCAGAGCACCCAAACTGCCATCCCCTGTGCCTCATGCAACAGTGATGACAAACATCACAATGACTTTACAGAAGTTTAACTTGTGGTTGAGCTTCTACCTGGGTATGATATGAAATTCTGTAAATCCAATTGTGGTTTCCTGTTTAAGGGTTCGGTTTGTTTTTTTAAATGGGATTTGATGTGTTCCAGAAAAAGCTGCAAGGTTTTTGGAATAAATAAGTTCCAGTTAAAAAAAAAACAAAAAAAAGCCCCTCTGCAGATAGCTTGTGGGTGAAACATACGCTGATGCTGCCTCAAAAGCAGCATTACTCACTAATTTTTAGACCACATAATAAAATTGAGACATGAAGGGATTTCCAATGTTTAGAAACATCTCAACTCTTTTGCCAAAAATAATGGAACAAAATGTCTAGCATGTGTAATAAGCCTTAACTCTGCCAAGATCCATTACTTGACAAGAAAATCTTGACAAAAAGGCTTATATCTGGCTTTGCTTATGAAAATTAATGAGATCTTTGTTTACATAACAACTGTGCACTGGAATTTGGATATGAACTGGACCCTTTCCAGAATGTGAGGGAACGCTCTGCTCTAGTGTTTGCTTCATCTCAGCAGACATGACTTGTTGTGAATCAGAAGTCAGAATTAAAACTTCAGGCCAATCAATAATTTGTTGAACCAGCCTAGGGGAATAATTAGCATTTTAGCATTCCCAGATCTATGGTGAGAGGTATGCTAATTATCATCATTGCTAGACACTACCTTGCCAGTAAAAGATGTCTGCTAATAATTTCACATAGTACTGTAGTTCATCTCAAGAATTTTGTTATGCCCTAATGTATGTAAATGTAAACCAAAACCAGGAACAAAGTAAAAGATGCACCTAGAACAGGCACATTCAATGCTATGTCATGTGAAATCATTAGCAATATAACCAGCAATACTAGTGGTATATGTGTATGTGATGTATATACGTGTTGTGGTTTATCCCCAGCCAGCAGCTGAGCATCATGCAGTGTCTCACTCGCTCCCCGCCCCCCCATAGGAGGGAACATGGTGGGAAGGGAGGAGGGAAAACCAAGGAAAGGCAGGAAAGACAAAGGCAAACCTCGTGAGTTGTGGGAGGTGGGAACTAACAATAACAGGACTTTATAGCAAAATATATGAAACTGGTGATACGCAATGCAGTTTCGCACCAAACGGCACAACCCAGGCCATGCAGCTCAGAGCCACCCTAAAGTCAGACTATCCCCAAACAGCAGGTCCTGCAGCCCTGTGCTCCTCCCCCACCAGTCCCCCTTTATGCTGAACATGACATCATTGGTATGGAATAGTCCGCTCAGTTTGGGTCACCTGTCCTGGCTGAGTCTCTTCCCAGCTTCCTAGGTGCCCCCCACCTTCTCATTAGCAGGGCATCATGAGAAGCTGAGAAGTCCTCCTCTGCTTGACAACAACTAAAATGGGTGCTATCAGCACTGCTCTCCTCCTAACACAGCACTGCACCAGCTGCCAGAAAGAAAATTAACTCTATCCTTGCTGAACCCAGGACATTATACTTTACACAGTTAACAGAGTCAGTAGCCAAATGATAGGATAATATGTTTATATTTGGGCATCAAGAAGAAATAGTAGGATATTTTAGGGTTTTGGCTAATTTCTTTCACTGTAACTCTCAAAGACTCCTGTTCTGTAGACCAGGACACTCACTTATCTCAACCCGTTGAATCCCGCTGAAACACCCTAAAAGTGTGCTCTAAGCACCTCTATTCTTCTTTAAGAGGTTTTGTCTTCTGCCTTTACATGGGATCAAGCCAAAGCCTCTGGTTCTTGCCACTGAAGACTTTTTACCTAGTTTCCTTAAAACCAATAAAACCTTAAACCTATTTCTTCTACCCCACCGTTTGCTGTAGACATTTTAGACAACAAGCAGCCTGATAGAAGTTATCCTGTTTATCTGGATTGCACAAATCATAGAATTATATAATAAATCAGCTTCTAAGTCATCTCTAAAGATCACCAAGCTATTACATCACTCAGGGCTTTGTCCAGCTTAGTTTTTAAATTTCTCATCATCCACATGTTCTCCAGCCCTCCATCCAGCTTATTGGCCCTCCCTCAAGTTTGTCAATGTCTTGTACAGTGGGACCCAAAACCATGCAGCGCTGCAAGTGCTAGGATAGAAAGAATACTCGAATCCCTTCAGGTGGTGACTGTGCTGCACACACCCTGATCCTGATTTGCCACATCTTCTCTTTCTGGTCTCTTGCAATTCTTTGGTAAAATCATTTGAGACTTGATGTTTTACAGGAAAATTTTATTAAATGAAAAAATAATTAACATTTTTTAAAAAAGATGTATAAATAAACCCCCTGTCTGATCTGAGCCCCAAAGACAGGAAGAGAAAGATGATAAAAATAAAAATACCAGAAATCAGAAAAAAATAAGGTGATTTACCCTGCAGTTAATGAAAGCAGATTAAATTAATTCAGGAATATTAAAATAAGTGCAGGTATATTTCCATTTACATTGTGGACTAGAGATCACCCTCTTATCAACTGTGTAGGGATTACTATTATTTATTACATTCTCCTTGGAGAACAGAAACCAGCAACAAGGACAAAAGAAAGCAGAGGAGAATAAGACTTTAAATGCATCCAGTATACTTTCAGGCCTCTCAAGAGGGGTTCTGTGCCTGAAAAAGGTAAATTTTCTTTCAGAACAGCAAAGCACCTCCGGCCCTTTCATGGCACTCCAAGTGCTGTGCAGATTTGATTGTTCTATAAACATGGTGAGGAAATGAGAAGAAAACTAAATGAATACGGGAACCCAAATACCTCCTCAGACCTTTTGCTCAGTCACTAGTAGATCCATCATATAATATTTTTCCTAAAATACAATCATCGGACCTAACAGCTAGACAGATATGATCCCCCATAAGAAAGGTAATATGAGATGCTACCAGTAGCATTTATTATGTGATCTGAAGCCCAGTTCTATTTGGGCCCTTTATTTTCACAGGGATCTAAACTCTTTTTACTTGATGATCTATATTCTGAAAGCTTCAGACTGCAGAACCATCATCCTGCAGTAGTTGGTACTGGAGACAGTGATTCCTTTACACTTCAAAGAATCTCAGAATGGTTTGGGTTGGAAAGGACCTTTAAAGGTCACCTAATTCCAACCCCCCTGCAGTTAGCAGGGACATCTTCAACTACATCAGGTTGCTCAGAACATCCATAACTCTTGTCCACATCACTTTTCTTTCTCTTACAGGATTTTGGATCATCCCTCTCAACTCAAGGCAAGCAAGGGAGAGGGATAAGAAAAAATAGACACTAAGCTGTCAGAGAAGGCTGGTTTCCTTCTAATAACATTTAGCCACGGTATAACCTCCAGAAAATTGAATCACTTACCCATATTTTTAATATTCAGATATAGTAATGGGACCAAAGATGCCATGATGATGTCAGGCAAACTCAGACATGCACAGCAGAGGAAAAGGAGATGCATTCACTGGTTTGGAAAAGGCTGTCACTGATTTAGGTGCAGAAGTGACCCTCTTGACTCTGATATAGCTGCATGTGTGATAAAAACAAGGAAGATAGGGCTCAAGAACAAAGACTTAGTGACTCTCCAGATGCTTCCCCAAATGAGTTTTATTTTTAGTACTGCTATTAATTTCCTAAATTGTATTAAGTGGTACTTAGACAGTATCATAGGCAGTTTTAATTTGTTAAAATAAAGTATATTCAGCTGCTATTTATTTATGCACCTCCTTTAGACAGTACTAAAATAGCTGAGAATTTAGTACATTAATTTACTTGTTCTGAAATCTCATTTGTTACAGTGAGAGCATTTATTTATCTTGGTCACTAAGAAACAGGTTTTTCTAGGTCTCCTTGTTGTACAGATGGAAATGAGAAGCTTACAGGAACTTACAGAACTGTGAGGCAGAGCTGCCCGTTAACCCACTCTCACTAAAATACAAGCAGTATTTTAAAAGGAGTGATTAAGAGGTTGCTAAAAATTAGCATAACCCACTAGTTACTTTATCTCAATGTACGTTCAGAGACAGCACATGGACACAGGAATCCTTGCCCATCTCTCTTGTTTGTAGTGACTGTAGGAACAAGTTCATTATCTGGGCTAGGGAAAAAAAGCTTTTATTTTAAGTTTTCAGATTGAGTAGAGAAATTGATGGGGATGAACACCCCAAATGCATATCCAGAAGATAGGCTAAATGTAATCTCACGATTTTTCCAAAACATACAGACTCAGCAAAATTTTTTTCTTCTCATTTTGTTATGGTCACCAAGAGAGAAGACAATTTCTTAGCCAAATGTTTTCCATGGGTAAGTTTACAGCATGCATATATTTTTCCAAAAACTTTATTTACAAGATCCAGACTTTTCTGATTTACCTCCATTGCTGCAAAGTGGACATTTTCAACTTCCAACAAGATGAAACTTTTCCATAAGCACTGTGTTCCCTGTGCAGAGTTCAAATGTGAAGGGATGATAACACCTTATTCACTTCCTCCTTGCTCATCTGTACTCCAGCACCACTACTCCAGCAAGGGCAGTTTCCTTATTTGGTGATTTGTGTAAGAAGACCAGAAAAAAAAAGGCTGCATTCTGTAAACCTGCACTTCTCATAACCAAAGGTCAGAGCTGATGTGCCTTCTACCAGCCCAGGGACTTTTTGCATTAGACCTTAGGGATCCATTTGCCATTAATCCTGTGATACATCTCAAATCCAATGCTCTCTGCTAATACACTAACATTTCCATCTCAGTGGTTTGTATAAATAAGATAAGTAATTAACTGTAAAAAAAAACCCAAGGAGATCCATTAATACTAATCTCTTGTTTTCTTTTATTGTAGAGCATTTTCAAATCAGTTTGTCTTTTTGTTGTATTTCCCCCTTGGCCAAGGCCCATGCACAAAAATATTGGGACAATGTGTTCTATTTCATGTTAGCAAAATGAAAAGCTTGTGCTGTTTTCTTCTACTTATATGGCAAATGGATTCCCATTTTGCTTTCAGCAAATAAGTTGCTTCCTTAAGATAAATAAGCAAACATTTGTTTAGATGTTGAATACTTTTGAAAGGAGTTTATTACATATGTGTGTTTAGAGGAAGGTTAATGGAAGTAAAATACATTTGCTGTTTCACTCTGTAACAGGTTTCATGTTTCAGAGCTTAAGGCAGATTGTCTGAAATCCTTTGCAGTTGACTTCAATAACCTTTCTATTCCTCAAAGCCTTGTGCTCAATGTCAAAATTACTTTTTGCAATAGATCTTCATACCTGATCAAAACAATTCCCGATAGTTTAGATACAACCAGAGTGACTGTGAGTTGCAAGTGAGCTTTCCAAGCCTCAGAACACATCATTGTATACTTATACATGGTAAGAACGATCCCACTTACCTTCTAGATCTGCCCATGTGAGCAACCAGCCCCCTCAAGGATGAGCAACCAGCCCCCTCAAGATGACCAACCAGTGTACTAAATGATGCTATTAGCTATTAGGATCACTTCAGTTACAATGACTTAAAACCTGCCAGGTATTAAACCAAAATAATAACCCTTTATTTTAATCATATCCTGCATCGTTCCACCATCTGTCTGTTAAAGTAATGAATGCCCAGGAGAATTATGAGGAGGCTGTGACAATATTCCATAGTGTAATGTGAGCAGTCCGTATATCCTGTATTCTCCTCAAGTCAGCAACAGTAAGGCCCATTTCCTAGATATGGCTGGATGTGTCAAGTACTGCCAGTGCATCCAGAGAGACCATCCTCAGATGTTATCTGGAATTAATGCTTCACAGAGAACTGTCCACATTTTTTAGATAAATTGAGTTTGTTTTGTCAATAACATCAGTCATATAATGAAAAGACAGCCCTAATATCAAAGAATCAATAGGTTGTTCTCTTGCCATCCTCTTTTCTCCAGCCTATCAGAAGTTTAAATTGTAGCAGCCCATACAAGTGAGTTAAATAGTGTGCAGCCCATACAGCAAGAAAGAGTTAAGATTATAAAGTCAATCAAACAGCCACAACTCTCATACTCTATTCCTGCCTTCAATACCAGACAAGTACATTTTTTTTCAGGTAAAATACAGCCTTAACTCATTTCCCGTCCTTCCCAATGAATTCAGCATTAATAAATTAAGCTCATTCCATTTTTATAGTTCACAATGTTTTAATATGTTTTGTGTCTGAACAGAAAATTAACATAGGACTTGTGCTTTTTACCCAAGAACTTTAGTACATGCTTTGTTCAGTTTCCCTGATGTTTCTTTTCCTTCCACTCTTCATAAGAGAGTAGAGAAATAGTCTTGTAGTAAATCTTAATACACACACACACTCAATCTAGCTCTGTATGTAAACAAATGTGTTTTTCTGGTATATGACCATGTGATTTCAACTGTTGTTTACCGGAACTTTAAACAGAAGTCCAGAAAACAGAGACACACACAAGAGCAGTTTTTAAATTACTCACTGCAAGAAAAACCTGAGTCAAGCAATGTTAGTCTTAGTCAGAACTCCCACATGCAGACTCTTAAACTGTAGTTACAAATATTAAGTAACAAGTACCCTTGAGCAATTCTGAGAAAGATGAAATTTTGGATTCGTTAGAGAAATCTGTTATGAACTGGTTCCACATCACACTTCAAAGAAGGGATCTGGTGTAGCACATCCAAAAGAAAAGGAAAAAGAATCCAGAACAAAACAAAACAAAACAAAATCCCATCAAACAAGGAAAACTGCACCCACACCCCAACACACACACACACAGAGACAAATTCCTAGTCTTGTGGTCTTTGCTCTCCTGGCCTGCCTTCTAAACCCACTTTCAAAAATGAAGTGCTCTTACCTTCCTCCCTTCCTTGCACTCATAACATCCCAAATTAGTTAAATGGGGTATAGCCTAGATCCACTACCATCTAAGGAGTGCACAAGAATGGAAATTACTGCTGCTTCAGCCTGCAGGTCCTTTCTCCTCTAGTCCTTGGGCTCTGTGGGGTGGGAATTGCATTAGTCCCTGTTCATATTGGACCTGCTGGAGACCCTGTCGTTGGCAGTCCTGTGATTAATGGGGTTGTTTTTCCATGCAGTAGTGTGATACACATACTAGATATGCCGTCCTCTCAGATTTAAGGACAAAGGCTCCTCAGAGCTGCCTGTAATATGAATCTGCACAGTTCTGAAGGGACGGCACCAGAAGAAATAAAGTGTGGAGGTCAACATAATTTAAACAGCTGTCTAATCTGACACCTGACAACAAACATTTCCTTCATTCAGTCCAAGTAATTTGATTTTGCTTTGTGCGCTGCTATGCACAAGTTGACCTTATCAGTTACCTGGAACCAACCCCATCACTGCAACTTGTCGTTTCCCAAAGGAAACTCATCTCCAGCTCTACCAGAACACTTCATTTCCTCCCCACGTAGGCCTTCACTGTTTGTACAGAACACCCCTGGCACTTACTGCAGTTTTTGTTTTAACTCTTAACTGCCCTCAAAATGTTTTCCTTTTTGTCCTAACATCTCAGATAATCTTCTCATCAAGCTCATCAGTATTTTTTGACAATCTATTAACTCTTCTTATAATTTCAATGTTCCCCAAACAGAGCAAAATAACATGCCTGTTCTTGATAGCTGAATTTTTAAGAGCTGGGCTGAGGAACCCTGCTACAAACTTGTTTTTTCCTTTGATGAGAAATCTGCTTCAAAGCAACAGCCATTTCTTCCAACCCCCCACCTTTCCATGGACAAATATTTTTTCCAATATTACTTCCCTTTAAATACAACACAGAAAAAGGTAATGGCTACTACATATTGCAAGAGGTAACAGTTTTCCTGTGGACAGTACATTAAAAAAAAACCGCTAAGGAGTTCTGACAAAGGCTTCAAAGTCCTCTCCTTTTAGCGGTTTACCAGTTGACCCTGTCACAGTGTGGCATGGCCACAAAAGAAGTTTCATGCTATGGATATCAAATATAGCTTGCTTCCTTCCTTCATTTATTTATTTATTTTAAGCTGCTTATGTTTGTGAGCACAGGATAAAACAGGATGTTTCAAAGCCAACCGTAATCAAAGCTGTAGCCTGGAAACCGTGATAATTTTGATGAAGTTCAAGCACACAGGAGCAACTGATGAGATACTTATTCAGTGAACACCAAACATATTCATGCTTGGTTCTTTTCACTGTTTACCTCTTGTTCAGTTTATTCTACAATTAGCTATTTGCAACTAATTATACATCTTGATCCTCCATGATATTGCACTGACTATGGATTTCACAGAATTTAGCAGTTTAACATACTCTGTTGGGGGGGAAAATTGAGAAAGACAATTAGCTTTTTCTAATATATATGTATATTCTTGGACCATCCTCACTTCTGCTTGCAATTAGGAAAGTCAGTAGGAACCTCATCTTGTCCCAGTCTAGTGGTACTCCCCCATTCAGAACTTCTGCGTCTAGCAACCCTTAAGGAGCTCTCACTACAAGTCAAGGCTTGGAAGGCCTTAAAGTTGGTGTGATTCCATCAAGAAATTAGATGCAAGGTTCAGAAAGGCTTTCTGAACTTCTACCCTCCATACTGGGTTTGCAGCAGACACCCAATTCACAGATGTCATTAAACTCTCACTTTGTACCCTGCAAATATAACAAAAGCATTCACGATACCAGTGATTTTCAAATCACTACGAAGACAGATACTAATTTCTTTTACTGCCATGCTACTTCCTGCTTTATAATTTTAAACATCTCCCCTCCAGCCCTTAATCTGACATCAGAACATTATCCCCTTACAAATCTGTTTAGTTTGTAAGGATTTATTCACCTGCCTCTCTGCACCCCATTGTTCTCAATGACTGACAACTTAATGATTGTGCCTTCATTTTGTTTTCAGAGAGACATTAAACTTCCCCTTAACAAAACAACAAAGGTTCAAGACACTAAGTGAAATTTTAGTCACTAATTTCTAATAGCAGGTCTAATGCTCAAATGAATGCCCAGGAAAATCAAGTAGTTAGCTAGTCTAATTAAGCTCACTTCGGTCTGATTAACTTCAATTATATTTCACAGTTGCTTTGTACTCTCTGTTAATCTCCATTTTCCATCCTGTATCTCTGCTCAGTGTGATGAGAATTTCACTGCACTGACTTCCATTAGGAGCAGATCTCTTTTACCCTCTGGGCTTAATATTATTCGTGCTTTTTCAGATTTGACTAGTTCAACCACAATCTTTTTTTCTGCTTAACCCCAAGTAATACTAACTTCTCATCTTGTCGAGTTTGCCTATCTCAGCGTTTTTAACTGCAGCAGTTGTAATGTGATAGGACAGTTGAAGCCTCCCTTATTTAACAACTAGTTATGACACAAAGAGGAAAGCCCGCAAACGAGGAGAGGCAGGAATTTACCCTCACACTTCAACTGGCTCTGCTTGGGCACAGGGACTGCCTGATGACTTCTGTCTTCAGAGGAACTGAGCACAAAGATCAGTGCAGTACATTGAACAGCCACACTTCCAGCCTTGCTGGTTAAAATTACCTTATGATATTCCTATTTGTGACTGCTAAGAGTCCATCCAGGAGCCCTGTTAAAGACTGTGATTTTGGCAGCTGGCATTGAACAATTAGGTAGCTATGGTGTATTAATGTAGCAATGCATTAATTCATATTTAATTGTCGTAGACACAAGATCTTAGCAGGTTAATACTGAGTATTTGGGTTGACCCCTCTTTTTAATCTCAGTCACCCTAGTCTTCATATAATACACATTCTCATGCACAAACCACTGTCCTCAGTTGACACAAAACCAGATTTCCATTTTTACCATCATAGAGACACTGTCATCTTAAATAGAAATTATTCAGTCCCTTTGTCCACTGGAAAACCAGCAAACTCATCTGAAAGTAATTCAATTACAGGCTGCAGGAGGGACTCCAGATCAGCACAAGTCCCATGGGCAACAGCTGGCACAAAAGGCAGCTCAGCCAGCCTCCAGGAGCATAAAGCTGAAGGCTTGCTATTTGGTCTGCTCTACATAGATGGAAGAGGAGAGGTTAAGCTAAGTTCAAAAAAATTAGCTGTATGAAGCCTCCTGACTGTGCTGTGGATTCAGCTCTTGTCTAGCAGGGAAATGATTCTGCAGCATGGAGAATTTTTCCATCTCTTTGAGATAAATATGATCCTGAAGAACTTACTAGCAAGTCTTGGGTGTGTTCCAGATACAGCATCCTAGCAACTGAAGGGTTTGTGTGACTAGTTTCTTGTTTTGGGTGGGCACATCTAGTTAATTAATGTGCCCACTGTTTATAGACTAAACATCCTTTAAAGCTCCAAGATTTAAGGAGAAGTCTGAAATCTCTGTGGCAAATAATTTTTAGGCTTTGATGGGAGAAAGGCTTTCAATTGTTCAGGCTGGCCACATCTGTGTCTGAAAACGCCTGGTGGGTGTTTAAAGTCAGCCAAGTACAACCTTTGCAACCTCTCAGATGCCTCCTCTGAAAGGCAAAGTCTGATGAGCAGGACAATTGGATTGATTGTGCAAAGTTTGCTCCTGTCCTTCTTCTAAGAAGCTGTCTTAATTGACAACTTTTAAGTTGTCTCTTTCCTTGAGTACAATCCAGTAATGTTCTACATCAAGTATTTGCTAACTAAAATCAAGTTTGTGAATCTTCATTCTCCTGTCGTAGGAAGACTGCTTACCAACTCAGTAAGTCTTGGGTTTGGTACTTCTACAGTGTCTATGCAAAACACCTGTGGGATTTTATTACTTCATGATTGTTTTAGGTAATTCTAAATTGCTCTTCCTACACAGCACTTATGCCTCTTGAATATATTGCCTATTATATTTGGCTGCTGTATAGCTAAACTATCTTCAGTTAATTCTTCCAGACTAGTGAGTCCTTCCAGACCCCACATCTCTTTTCCAGGACTCCCTATAACTTTATTCACGTACCCAAGCACACTAGTCTAAACTCAGATTAATTTATGGTGCAGAGAGCCATCACTCCTCAAATAAAAACTGATACGAAGGGGATGCAGGGCAGATGTTCTAGTTGTGAGGCCAGTTATCTATAACAGATCATCAGCTTTCCCTTTTCATTTCTGTTTTATTTCTAGTCACTGTGTCTGGCATGGACAACCTGAATTCTGAGGATTGTGTCTTTTCCCACACCTCCTTTCTCTGCCCTCATTCCTATGCAGTCTCAAAACTAAAGTCAGTAGCACAAAACCAGAGTGTGAGACAAGTCAAGGCACTAAGAATTGCAGTTCTAACTTCACACCTGCGAGACCAACTCTGTACCCCCATTTCATTTATTATCTTCCACAAGTTTCCAGGCACTTAGATCCTACTTTTCCAATGTATAATCAGAGATGGTTTGGAAACCAGCACATGTCTTTGAAACAGTGTTTAAAGGAAAGAGAAACACCTACATTATCTGTTCAGAACTGAAACGGAAGCAAGATATGCCACTTCACAGACCTGATTTCAGAAGGCAGAGACTGCACTCAGCTCCCATGCCTTCTAGATCCTGTCCAGCATCATCCAGCTCAAACTGAATAAAGTCTCATAACTCTGGAAGAGAATGAACAGGGTCTCTCCTTTTGGTCTCCAGAAGTTCAGAATTTCATCCAATTCTTTTTCTGAGGTACAGTGAATTAGTCCTGCAGGGAAAGTCCCTTGCTTGAAAAAACAATATGCATTTCTACAAAGCCTGAGACTTCAGTACTAACAGTAGAAAAGAAAAACAGGAGATTCCCCTCCCTGTTCTTGCCAGTAAAGTATGTCTCTGAGAGTCTCATTGAAACCTGGGGTAGTTCCTGTCCAGATTGCTGCATCTAGCCTGAAGTTTGTGCAGCCATTGAAATGAGAAATGGTGGGCTACACTTCTAAAAATCTTTAGGCTGATGAAAGTCATTTTAACCTCTCAGAAAGGAACTTGTTTACTTCCTGGGTTTACTTCTCCCTGGCGTGCCTAAGCAATATTAAGATGGCATTAGGGATCTGGTTTACATGGCATCTCTCAGCAATCCCATCACTGCAATTGCACACAGATTTGAGAAATTCCAGCCTGAATTGAATTCATTTTAGGGCTTTTTGTTTGTTTGTTGTTGGATTTTTTGGGCCGTGGGTTGTTTTGTTTGGGTTTTGTTTTTTTTGGGGAGGGGGTGGGGGGTACATTTGGCAGACTTATATCTCAACTACAACTGTCTTAGACTACAAGACTCCAGGCAACTTTATGAATGGAAAGCAAACTAATGAAGAAGCTTAAATAAGGAAACACGTGTGCCTCACCAATATGACCACAAACAAATCCAACATGAAAGGAAGAAAAAAAAGAAAAAAATCCATCAACCTGTTTATGCACCATAAACCAAGCAGGGGATTCCACTTTCCCCCTCCCTGAGGGCTCTAAGTGATTCATCTTGAGCAACTTACCATGAAGTAGGCTGACATTTTATATCATTCCAGGGTGTTTTTTTTTTTCCAGTTCAAAGCTTTCTCTGTTGGTTTGCATGAATATAAGGCTAACTTTATACTTCCTTGGCATGCTGAGGGTTTTTTTGCCTTGGTATCCTGATCCTCAGAGCATCTCTTGCATTTACTCACTTTACCAAGACTTATTTGAAAGAGCTACTGCACTAAACCCATAATACTGATGAAATAATTAATTTGACTTAGAACTTACCAGCATGATCTGCTTACTGTAGCATGTTCTGCTGCTGAAGGCGGTAAGAAGAGCAAAGGCATCCAAAATAGAGGCAGAGTCAATCCCAACATAAAATAGTCATGCTGATCATTTGTCCTGCTCCCTATGGCACAGAGACTGTCTGTCTGTTATAGCATATCCTCCATAAAAACGGTGCTACCAAGCAGCAAAAAACTGGTGTGAAATAAAGAGCTGCATTTTTTTTCTGTCCACAGATTTTTGACTTCCAAAGTTAAAATCCTAAAATATGGCCTAGTTATAATCTGCCTCCATAGGAGCTAGAAACTTTCTTTTCCTTTGAAATTTAAGGTTTGCATATGTTTTTCTCTCTTTTCCAGGACCAAAGGCTTTCAGGAAAACACTAGTAATCAGGAATTTAGGGAAAGAGTTGTCATCACCACAACGATTATAAGTATTTTGTGTTTCTTCCTCTCTCCCATACATATGTTGCCTTGGACAATTGCTCTACATCCTTCCACTCTTGACATTTGCAGGGAATAGAAAAAGTTCATTCATCTTACACTAAACTGTTTTCTTATTTGCTGCTCTTCATGTTGAAATCTGCTTTTATACACACATGTTCATACCAAGTGAACAAGCAGTAGGTCGTTCATGAAAGTGGAAGAATGAAGAAATGCCTTTGGTTCTTTGGGCTGGAGACACCAAATATGCCAGGTGCTGTGGCACCTCTCCAGCCCTCAGGAGCTAGACATTGCCATGGATACATTACAAGGATAACTATGAGGGGATTGAAGTTTGTTGGTCTTCATCCCAAAGGGAGCTAGTGGAAAGAATTTGCTATTAGGTAGACAGTACTACCAGCTGCTAAACAGAACACAAAGTCTACTCTCAGTTGTGCCACGAAGAAAACGTTGATGATGGGAATGAGTGACTCAAGACTGAAAATAGTAAAACCTAAGTTGTACATCAACTTTAGATAAAGGTCTTCTTTTAAGATCTACTATAAGGAGTTGATAAATTCTTAGCTTGTGTAAAATTTCCCCATACTTCACTATTACATTCTGATAAGGATCCTCTTAGCTTTTTCCCTTGTTTCCTCAGCAACTAAACTCGACAAAAGAGGGACCTCAACACCTGGCTTGCATTTTGCCAGGCGTGCAATTTCCCCCCCACTCCCCTTAGTGACAGCACCTACAGAAAGGTTATGATATGTACATCAACAGTGGAAGCAGTACTTCATACAAGTATTGCAAGGAGAGCCCTGTAGGGAAAGGCAAAACAAAAAAACCCATCAGTTGTTTCAGTTCAAAAGGAGGTGGTACCAAGAGGTTCTTTTCTGTACAACCCCACAGAGAGTCAAAAATTGCCCATCATTCAAAGCACTACAAACCAACTCTAAATGGGGAGAAAACTGAAGCAACTAAAGCTGTGGCAACAGAGCACTCATTAATTTAAATGCAGTTCTCCCCTCTCTTTGGCATACTTAACAGTTTCCTCAAGGCTTTGTCTGAGGAGAGGCAACTGACAGTGAGGCTCAAAGCCACAAGGGCAAGGCAGCCATTCACAGCCTCAGACATCACCTTGAGCTGGCAATGGTATCACCTTTGCACTGCCTCAGCAGAGTCACAACTATCCTAGGAAAGCAACCACACCTAACTGCTAACTCTACTTTGATTTATGGAATTAGAAGGTAGCTACCACTGTATCCCTTTAGCTTTTAATCTTCACATCCTTTTTACTTAAATTAGTTAATTTCTACTTTTACATGTATCAGCTTTCTGACACATCACATATCCACATTCAACTGTTGTCTCCATGTCACAGACATCTTTTACAGTTTTGGGTAGATTTCCTAGTTGGAGTTTTATATCCCTTGCCTGAAAAATGCAAACAGTAAGATATTTTTCAAGCAAATTTTGGCTACCCTGTTCATGTGGATTAGAACTCCTCTAAACATGGATCACCAAAAAGCACATACTTTATTACAGAGCCCCTTAAATGCTACTGTCCTCAAATGCCACCAGTGTGAACGGGATATTACCACAGTCTCATTTCTGATAAATGAATATTACAAGTGAAATGGTTTCCCAAATTCTTTTTTTTTTTTTTTTTCTATAGCAACAACTCCTGTGCATTAGAAAACCCAGACAAGCTTTGGTGCCTGCCTCTGGGCAAGTATTTTTCATTACTCTGCATTGCCAAAGTGTCTCTGAAGGCAGGAATTTATGCATCGGTATTTTTAACGATATCCAGGTGCATGACCAAATATGCACTTCCATCTGTGACTTAGCATTAAGCACACAAACATTGTTTTGGTCATGAAGGAGCTAATTACGTATCCTTATAAATCCTACCTCATGTTTATCCTATAATACACAAGTAATAATTTCTGAGATAAATGTTTTGGTACGACTGAGTGCCTCAGAATTGTAGCCTGAGAAACCACAGCTGTGGGGAAGAATTTATTGTTTTGGCTTGTTACAGTTTGTAACTACTCTCATGGAGGTCAGATGGAAAAGGCTGAATCATGAAAGCCAAGCCTAAGGCATGTTCAAAGAGTGCAGAACAGCAGCCTTTCTGTTGTACGCAGGTAGGTAGCAATTAACATGGGAACTATTGCACATTTCATTTGGGATTAGATCTTAATTAAGAACGTGTTACTGGATTACATTCCATTTTGTGTTACATATGCCTGCATTGGACATAATCTACACAGGAGATGAACTTCCATTTGTCTTCTCTTAATCCCTTGTATTTTCTTCAGTGCATCATCTCTCCCCCACCCAAATTCTTCCCCACATGAGAAAGAGTCGGGTACATCTAGCTCCTTTGTTGAAACACTGTATACTGCAAATCTTAAGAGAGGCCCAGGGGTTAAACACACATATCTTAAAAAAAACACATATTCTCCAAAACAAAAGGAGATATAATGATTTAATAGATATCTGATAATCGTGTTTTACTCTTTGAAACCCTAAGCTGCCTGTTGCAATGAGAGAGATGCAAGAGAATTGATAAAAAGACCTTTTCCTAGCAGTAGTTCAGACCTTTGGTAGGCATAAAAATTACTTCATCAGAGCTCTCTCAACAGAGCTGTCATTGGGTTACTAACATCCAGTTCCTCAACTGAAAGTGAAGAAATGGTGGTACTTCTGCCAAGATCATACAACAGAAATTGGGCTAAAATTGTGCAAGATGTCCATCCATCACATGGAGGCTGCATATTCCAACACATGGAAGATAGTCCTACTAGTATTTATGTTATTCCAACTGGCACATCAAGCCTTTGAAACCCCACCAAAAGTAGAACTATTTAAGAAGTCATCGCTCATTTTCCTTTTGGTATGCTCATCAGTGAGTGATGGATTACTGTGTGCTGCCTCCATCTTCTTTAGAATTGGTGGGAGGGAGGGATTAAAATAGCATCTAACCACATTAACAGAACTTTTTTCTTTCTAGCTACTGATACAAAGGGGTTAAAGGAGAGAATTATAAGAAAATGTGTCATCTGGGTATTACAAGCATTCCATCCTTAAAATAATGCCCATAGAGATAATGTGCAGGACTAGCATATTAACCTGTATTGCAGAATTCCAAGGAGAAAGTCAGAGAGCAGACATGAATAGTGGAGCTGACCCCTCCTGCATTCCCAAAATACATTCTCCAGTGTATAAAGTGGTCTTTCTGCGAGGAAGATTGATGTACAACAAAACAACATCAAGTAACTGAACTCCTCTTAATAACATATTTACTTCCTTTTGACAATTGATTATGCTTACTTATTTCTTTGCAAGTTGATCTTCATATTCCTAAACAGATCTCTGTCCTCCTTTTTTGGACACAGATCCCAGTAACTCTGCTGTGAGCTGGGACTATCTCAAGTTTCAATATTATAATTCACTCACTTGTAGGAGCCCTTACTCGGAAGTAATTAATTGTGCTCATCCTGTAATGCACATGCAATAATTTCAGAACTCTTTCCTCTTACAACTGCTTAATTTATTTTTTAATACAATATTCTTTTCTGTCTAGTTGCACAGTGAATATTTGCTATTAATAATATAAATTAGATACATAACAGAAAAAAATAAAGCAACTGCTCTGATGTAATGGGACCCTCCAATGAGCACTCTCTAACTGCTTTATCGGCACTTTCCAAAATAGTTAAGGATGAATCTTAGATCCACTGAAATTCAACTTTTATTTAAATTTTAAATTAGAACACCATATAAATCTATTTCCATTCCTGTAAATCAAGACTGAAAAAACCCAAACAAGTGATGTTGCTGAAATAAAGGATGAAAAGACTTTCTGAAATACTGCTATGACCTGAACTGTGCTTAAAATAGCCATAATATCAAATGATTATCACCTTACCATTTTGTTATCTATGATTACTTATTCTGAAGCAGAATATGTCATTATTTTGCCAGAGAAATATATCCAAAATAATAAATTAAAATTGAAATTAATAAGAGTCATGATGAAATATCCTATTGGGTATTCTCCACAAGATTCTGATTCACCTAAAGCAAATCTGACCTTTCTCAAGAGCTTGTTTGAAAGACAAATTCCAGTCACTTTGAATATGCCCAGCCTGATGCTTCTCTGATACTAGTGCTTTGTCCATACATACCCACTGTTATCCTTTCCCAAAAATACTTTGCAAAAGCAATTCATGTCATTTTTTTTTCCTTAGGTAGAGTATGTGCACAAGTGCTTTGGGCTATAACCAAAAGAGAAAACAATGATTTGTGAAAATTAACAAACTTCTGCCTCAGCTCTCTACCTGTGCTGCACAAACCTATGAACTGTTCACTCATGAGTCACTCTGCCTTTACATCCTCGTGTTGCCAAAGTCACCACTGACTTTTGGGGTTTTTGCTTAAACCCCAGAGCTGTGAGCTGCAGCCGTTCCAGCTGCAATTGACAAGGAACTCATATATCCTAGAAGGACAGGGCAAGACAGAGCCAACACACAATACCATCTTCCTACCTCAGACAAACCCGCCTCTTCTCAATCAGAGACTTAAAATGAAAAATCTGATATTTTACATTTCTTTAAGCCCATCTCTTGGTAGAAAAGAGAGGGTTTTTATTCTTCATTGAATTTGTTCTCTTTGCTCATTGTATAATTTTCAAATAAAAGCCAGAAAAGACCATTATCTGGTTGTCTATACACAAAACATATTCCTAGCAGAAGCAGACCTCACAAACTAAAAAAAAAAAAATTGTGATAGTATTCTAATTAACATCAAAAACCGTTGTGATTTTTTGCTTGTGCAAAAGCTGGTTTGAAAGCCACTCCCTCACAGTCAGGACTTGAACTTTTGGTAACAAACTTGTGCTCTAAAGAGCAAGGATACTGGCTTCTATTGCCTGCAAACCTTGTATTCCCATTACACCACAGTGTAAGTACTGGATAAAGTTTTGAGAGAGCTGAAAACCTTTATACACATACACAAGTCACACTAATGCTGTCTTTTCTTTTCAGAAGAAGGTTATGTCATGTCCTCTATATAAACATGAACAATATAAATAAACCAAAAGAAATTCCTTTCAGTCCTCCTCATTCAAAAGTTCATCTTCACTCACCTCTGACCCTCTTCTCAAGGAAGCCAACAGATCCCACTACTCTCAGATAACGATGAGGCAAACATTCCCCAGGTGGTATCTCTGACTTAGTGAAACCACAGCAGCCACACAGAGTTACATACTACCAAATTTTCAGAGTAGTACTTCCTGGGTTAAAAAGCAGTTCTTGTAGTTTGAGAGTGAGTACCTTTATGAGGTGAATAAGTGAAATCTGGGTTTGTTCCAAAGCAGCAGTTACAGGTTGTCATTTTATCACTGTTTAACACTTTGGCTCAATGATGAGAAAAGCATTAAAGCAAACTCACAAGCTTCCTGCCAGCTCTTTGCAACAGGAGAATCAGCAGCAGTGTTTTCAGCACTGGTTGCCAGTAAGCCAACTGTTTTGTCCCAAGATCTTCTAGGAAGCATTCATACAGTGTTTACAGTCTTGATCTACACTTGTAATCATCTACCTCTTACATCCCTCCAAGACATTTGCTTAATAGTCCTTGCTGACTGAAGAAAAGCACACAGAGTCTTCATGGTTCAACAGTCCCAGGAAAGTCCCCCCAGACCAGTTCTCCAAAAGAAATGAAGCCACTGCAAACATGTATTGCCCTGCATTTTATCTGTCATTAAGCAGACGTATTTCAGGCATTATCCAGACGTAGGAGGGTAAGTTAACAGCGTCAGAACTGAACTTATCGCTGCAAAACTTTTCATTTGAAATGTAGCCTTTTGATCATCTTGATGATAGCAGATGTCTGTCTGAAATGTGTTTTGGACCAGTTGGCTGTGTAGTTTCAGAAAATGTGGCCTACAGCCAACACATACTTTTAAACTAGCTTTCTGCCCCTTAACAAAGAAGAATGGAGGATTGAGATATCAAGGATCAGCAGAAGAGACTTTTCAGAAAGCCTAAGGTGCCCTTGCAGAATATCTTCACCACTCTGCAGACTGAAGAGGAAAGAACCACCACATCAGAAAAGAGGTTGGAGCTGTGTAAGGCAGCCCAATCTGCTCCCCGCATAACCAGAGCAACTAAGAAAAGACAACAGGTGATAGTAGGAGGTGACAGAGGTACCCACTTTCCAACCTGATGCACTCTCTTGAGAGGTGTGCTGCTGGCTGGGGTCTTGGATCAAGGATGTCACTGAGAGACTACTTAGTCCTGTACAGTCCACTGACTACTATCCTTCACATGGGCACAAGTGACACAGGCAGGGTCAGTCTGAGGAGCAACAAGGAGGGTTAGTGAGCCCTGGGAGCAGCAGTAAGGCACTGTGAAGTGCAAGTAGTTTTTTTCATCAGTCCTCCTGGTCAAAGAGAGGAGGTTTGTAAAGGCCAGTCAAATCTGGCAAGTCAACAAATGTTTACAGTACTGGTGCCACTGTCAGGGGTTCATCTATTTAGACCATGGTCTAGTGGAGGGGGTTAGACCACGCCTATGGCATGGGGCCAAAAGCTATCCATTTTCAACAAGGCCAAGCCTGCAAGTTCTCTGTCACAATCCTTTATGTATTAGGGGGTATCTCTGAACTAATTCTTCATTTTTTACCAGTGTTAAATCCACAATCTTTATATAAACTCCAGCAATGTTTAGAATGTTCCACTAAGGAGAATAATAGGACAAAATACCAAAGATTAAGGGGTTTGATGAATGTCTCTCAGAACCTAGAGTAAATTTAGAGAAGGGCCTAGATCACAAGTAGACATGCTTAGCAAAAAAATAGGCAGTCTTTTTTGGAGTATTGTCCCTTTTTTTTGAATAATAATGCTGAGGTCACAGGAAAGGAAGAAGGAGCAAGGCCATTTCCCCCACATTTGTGAGAGGTCCATGGACTTGAGCTTGCTGTGTAACCCCTGCAGGACCTCCTCAGCTGAGTGTCATTGAGGAGATCATGAATGATGCAGCTCTTACTTGTCTGGCAGGAAGAGACTCTCAGAACAGATTTTTAGTTTGTCGTGGTTGCCAAAGTGACCTGGATATCCTAGAGTTTGAGTGAATGCAGAGAGAGGATCATAGTGATGGCAGATATCTTCATCTAGGAAGCAAACAAATGTGCACTCTATTGTCAGAGCAATTTCCCCACTGTTTCACCTGTCTAGCATGGCAGAAGCTACAGAAGCTATCAGTGACATATCATGAAATACTGTATTAAAAGAGAGGAGTATGACAGCAACTGGTGTAGGGTAAAAACAGATCACAGATCACAACCCACAGTGGTGGGCACAACCTAGGAGAATCCTATTAGCCCCAATAATAAAATTTGTTTCCTTTAACAGTGCAGTATCGGGCCAGCCATACTGCTCTTCTATCAGCAAGTTGACCTCCAAAGGCTATTTTTTAGCCTTGATTTCATAGTTTATTTCTCTACAGAGATTCCCACAGCCTCAGAGAATAAGAACGATTGCCAGAAAAAATCGTCAGATCTACAATTTTAGTAAAAAGGATTCCTTATTTTTTAAATAAGTGACAAAAACACATCCAGACAAGCAACAACAGTGTTCCAGGAAAGACTGGCAACACTTTAAAACATGACCTCTAAAGGCTTCCCTTACTGCTACTAAAATTCTGGCCATCTGGTTAACATTTACCCCTTATATCCAGGTCCTTTTAATAGCTTACAAAAAGGCCTCCACATGCACCCCCATGTACACTTTTATCTAAATGCTTGTATTTCTTTCAACAGCTGGTACAACAGGCTATGTTTCATTTTTGCCTTACAGAGAAGTCATTGTGCAAGATGACAAAATGTGTATAGTTAGAGGACATGCTCATATTTTAACAATACTGAAAGATGCTTGAAAAAGAGTGTATTGCAGCCCTAGCAATTGTCAGACCACATCTCTCAGTCATAGCTCCAACTCTGCTAGAACAGACAGCAGCTAAAGTGGGAAATGCAGTATCTCAGAATAAACTTATTTTCTACTTGAAAGAGGATGCTGAAGAATTCACTTACAATGCCTTTTACTCTGTAAATTATAACAGAAATACTGATTAGGTTTTTTTGGTTTTTTTCTTTAAGCAAAGATTGAAATTCAGCTGGTGAATTCTCCACATGTTCCTCCCGGCATCTCAGACAATAGAACAAATGCTTTATTACCATTGCCCTTAATTCCAGCATTATAAGCTAATGGAAGCATTGCACTCTAGGATCAGCTCAAAGTGCTTAAAGGATGGTTCTGATTTTAGATCAGCCTTGATATTGTGCAACATCATTAACCAACTCAGACAATACTTAAAGTTACAAATACTTTACATCTCCAGGATTACCATGAATGAGAAATCTCCATCAGACATTTATACTTCTACTGAGGTTTCTCACATCTTATCAGATTGCTGACAGAGAAAAGAAAAAAACTCTTTCTGATAGATTTGTGAAAGAGGATCAAAAGTTATCTAGATATTTTTATATCTTCTTTGTCATAAACTGGGCAAAAAGAAATTACGAGCTTACATCAGCTGCATGTAAAACATAGAATTGGGAAGAAAATTCTGTCCTCATGACTCCTCTCCTAAATAGTAACAATGATGAAAATGATTCAGGAGGGACTGCAGAAGAGACCTTTGACAGCTAAATTCAGCCAAGCCTTCCTTTGACACTGGGGTGATCTGGCTGTTTAATGCAATCTTTGAATGTATAATTACGGGATGGTTAAAAAGAAAGGAAATGTTATATCACTTCTTTAGCAGTGGTAAGAAAGTGGTCCAGTTCTGTTTCAGAGGTATTTTTTTTTTCGGTTCTGACACCAGTTGGGGAAAACAATAATAGGCTGGAGAAGGTTTAGAAAACGAGGATGAGTTGTTAAAATACTAGGAAACCTGCCTAATAGCCCTGTCTTTATAACTTCTCAAAGGAAAGATCCAGAAATAACTGTATTGCAAAGTACAACTACCTACATGGAGAACAAAACTTAACTGAAGGTTTCTCCAGTAAGACAGACAGAGGTGTAAGAAGGTGGACTGAGAACTGGCTGAATGACAGGGCCCAGAGGGTTGCAATGAGCAGTGCAGAGTCTAGTTGGAGGCCAGCAGCCAGTGATGTGCCCCAGGGATCAATGCTTGGTCTGGTCTTATTCAGCATATTCATCAGTGACCTGGACAGAGTGTACCATCAGCAAACTTGCTGATGATACAAAACTGGGAGCAGAGGCTGATGCACCAGAAGGCTGTTCTGCCATTCAGCAAGACCTGGACAGACTAGAGAACTGGGTAAAGAGGAACCAAATGAAGTTCAGCAAGGGCAAACGTAGGGTCCTGCACATAGGGAGGAATAACCCCAGGCACCACAGGTTGACCTGCTTGGGAAACAGCTCTGCAGAGAAAGACCTGGGAGTCCTGGAGGATAATAAGCTCTTCATGAGCCAGCAGCGTGTCCTTGTGTCCAAGAAAGCCAATGGTATCCTGGACTGCATTAAGAAGACCATGACCAGCAAGTTGAGGGCGGTTCTCCTCCCCATTTGCTCTGCCCTGCTGAAGCCACATCTGTAGTACTGTGTCCAGTTCTGGGCTCC